>JAODKE010000028.1:14551423-14567636 GCA_026779605.1 Mormyrus hasselquistii | reverse complement strand
GGGTTTGGGGGGGGGTGGGGGGGGGGGGGGGGGGGGGGGGGGAAGAACCAGGAAGGCATGATGCATCTGTGGTGGGTTACCAGAAGGCAAGGTTGATACAGCATATGGGAGTGAGTGAGTGAGTGAGTGAGTGAGAGAAGCGAAACGAGAGAGAGAGAAAGAGAGAGAGACACAGACATAACCACTACACTAGCAAGATCAGATTGCTGTTCGACATGACTGCAATCTACAGTCAGTCACAAGCAGCTCTGCATTACACAAAGACACACAAAGAAGGTAGGTGTGTAAATATGCAAGACATGGACCGTACAGTAAAGATGTATACAATGTGCGGACTGACTCACCTTGGCACTGGTAACCCTGCTTCCCAAACACACCCCTGTAGCACAAAAGCAAATACAGATACATTAACAGCTTAAACTAATAGACTAGTCACTAAATGAAGGCTTTTTAGTACACGGAAAGATCAAAACAGCCCTTTCCCTGCAACATTCTGCAAATGTTCTGTAAATGTTTGCAACCCCTAAATCTGTAAATGATGCATAAGAATGTAATACAAATGTGGATTTCTGTGTGCGAGCATGGTAGTGCGTGTCAGTTTGTCCACGGATATGGATGCATTTCAGAAGGACGTCTTCCATAAGCAGGGGGGGCGGGGCTTTCCCGATCGCAGGCATCCTCACCAGATGAATTCCTTGCAGTGGCAGCAGAAGGTTGGCTGTCGCAGGAACGTGGACATGAATTTGTGGCCGTTGACCTGGTGGATGCGCCGACGCACTGCCCCCTGGCGCTTCCTGGTGAACTGCCGGTAGGACTTCTCGGGTCCCGTCGCATCCTCTGCGTGGGCGAGGAGACTCATCATAACTCAAAGAATAAATAAGCACGCTGCTGGTCGCGAGCAGAACGCGCTGTAGGGGACAGAGCACTTCACACTCAAGAAGCGACGATCAGAATAGGAAGGATCACTGGCGTTCCAACGCAGCACTAATATTATACCCCCCGCCCCCAAAACACACCTGAAAGAGGGTCCATGCTGGATGAGGATCAGGGACATACTGTCCTGTCTCAAAGTGAGCAGGAGCCAAACAGAGAAGCTGAAGGCCAAAGACGTGTTGGTTTTCAACCAGTTGTTATCCCGATGGCAAGTCACCAGATCTGAGAGGTCAGGTATAAGACCGGTAACCCATTGACAGGTAGGTCAACATCTGAAAACCCTGGAGAGTGACAGTCACCAACAGGCAGCCTGTGGAAAGGCTAGGGAAGGCCAAAGAGAGCCTCAGTGACCATGTCTCAAAGGGCAAGGCAGCACAGGAACGCTCTGAAAAGCATGAATCAGAGTTTTGGCAGCTGGGCATCAACATGAACCAGCAGGCTGATGGCATCTTAGTTTGCCAGCTCAAATTTTGGAACCTGAAACCTCACCTTCATGAGCTACCGTCAGAAATGACACGCGGAGTATCACTTGACATCGGGTCCGTAACTTTAAAAGTGCAGACCCGTCGTAAAGAGTCCAAAAAAAGTCACACCGGCAGGTGACAGCAGGCATGGAGGAAGAGAGCGGGGATGCACACGCTGACCTGGTGTGACTCACGCAAGGGGGCTTCAGCGCGTGACACTCATTTCATTACTACTTCAGCGGGACCCAGGCAACCAATCAAAAAAAAAAAAAAAAAAAAAAGAGACAGGCAATTTCCCTACTAGACTCTGCCGGTTTCGCCCAAAAACAGGACTCTGGGTGGCACTGCCATTAAAGCTCTCACACTCAACCCCCTAGCTTCACCCAGAGCCCCCTCTCCCAGGTGGATGGCGCTGGGGCTGATGGGTAAATTCCTTACCATCGATGAAGGACCCCGTGAGAGTGATGACGATGTATACTTTCCCCTCTGGCTCTAGGTCAACCTAAGGAAATACAGGAGAGAGGGTGTTACTATTAAGCTAACACATAGGTAATATCAGCTGGAAAGGGACAGCGGTCAGGGTAGATCATGCGACTCCTCACAAACACATACGCCTCTGTGCTCAGGGTCGGCCGCAATCTGGACCGCGTTGCACGGAAACGACGACGGCAGGACTGCCCATGCGGAACGCCCATGCCATTAATAACTATAAAATTCTCCGGCAGACGACCATCACGGCCCAGCTGCACCGAGGCCGTTACCGAGCAGCCGGGTCCGACAGCAGGACTCTCAGCTAAACAGCCAATTAAACGAATGCAAAGTGCACACAGAAAGGGCCGATGGCTGCGAGGCTAAACGGCTATCGTGGCGAGAGGGCATGCAGCAGCGGAATGCTTGGCCAATGAGCTAAACGTGACAGAGCATTCGTTAGTCGCTGGGGGAGGGGGAGCCGGCTGTAGCAGAAGGGGATTCATGCCCAAACGGGTACAAAAGTGCCTCGCAGCTTACCGGCTGGCTGTCCCCCCCCCCCTGGCAGGTGGATCATTTCAGGTCTGACACTCATGAATGGGGGTTAACCAGAGGAGGCCATGTTAGGTGAGGCCTCAATGTTCAGGCTGAGGCTTTGTGTGAACTTGCCTCACGCTCATGTATTGAGAACCTGGAGGCCAGCCGACCAGAGAAGTCAGTGAGGGGAAAACGGCATGGGGTTCTCACAAAAGCAGTGCTCCTCAAACCGGCCCTCAGGGAACCGACCCCCCCCCCCCCCCGAGACACGCAACACAAAGGACACGGGTACTGAAGGACATTTAACCTCGCAATCAGTAAACCGGTAAACAATCGAGGAGGGGGGGGCAGAAAAGGCAAAACCAGTTTATCCAGAAAATAGCGGAGCCTGGATGTCAACGTGAGATAGACCTTACCAGAGAAACGCAGACTCGGAGATCCAAGCGCACAAATGCACAGAGGGAAAGGCCTTGCATGGTTTGTACCGTGTGAGAACCCTAACATGAGGGCACTTTCTGCACGGGTTTGTGGGGGAAGGTGGGAAAAAACAGCCCCCGATCTAACAGGGCAGCATTAGCGCTGCGTAGTCAGATGGAGCGAGTCTCAGAGAGACCACAGAAATATCACTCAAGCGGAGTGGGCGTCGCATAGACAGTGTGGTCTGCGTTTCTGTGCAGGGTGGGGGACGCTCTTACTGACATCTGCACGTCAGTGAACGTGCAACTGATAGCAGTAAGATGCCTAGAGCCCCAGCACTGTGACAAGGGGAAGTGAGGCAAGCCAGCAGATTCGCTGCTCCTCTTCCCATTGGCCAGCGGCCGCCTGCCATGGACTTGGGTTTGAACCTAACAGGGTACCAGGTACCATGACAGCTGGAAAGTCCCATGAGCTCAGAGGGCGACGCCGCTGGAAAGTTTGCCTGCCGCCCGTCTGGCCTGTGGTTACGGTGATGTGTAAAGCCCACAGTGGGGGCAAAGCTACAAGAAGAAACAGGTAAACCCACCATACGATCTCTCCGCTGCCTCGGGTATTCTCACTGAAACCTGGGTGGGCGTGTTCCTGAACGGCACCTCTGATTTGGCCAAAAGTTACCGCTGAAGCATGTAGAAGAAGAAAAAAAACGGAAGAGATGCCGCCGTGCAAAAGTGGACCGTGACGGGGAGCTTTATCACACTGCAGGAAGTCAGCGCAGAGTGCAGACCCCAGCTAATACTGCAGCCTGTGGTCCACTCAGAAAGCAGCAGAGCTCGGGGGGGCTTAGGGAAACTTCTAGAAACGGACCACCAGGCACGATAAGATGCTCCACTTGGCACATTGTGCCATTTTAGGGTTTCAATGAAACATATGCATTCTCCTCTTCACCAAAGCTGGACAGGCCGTCAGGCAAACCGGGCATTTTCCCAGAGCGCCGATGGGTATGTGGCAGAATTCGTCACGCCCCCTCGGTAAAATTTACTATTTGGAACCCCAAAGACCGGGGCCATTTCTTAATTGCAGTCTAGCCCAACTCATTAAAAAAAACTGACTCTCTATCATTGTCAATCCTTTCGTTACATCACAAATTACTACAGTCCACAGTCAGATGTTATTCTATAGTTATACAGACCTCCCCCCCCCCAGAAAAATCTACACACCTCTCGTTACAAAAGCGTCATGACAGTCCCCCTCACAGACGCCCTGAAATAATCACCGTTTTGTATAAACTGCCGTTTCCCTGCTGTATATACTGTAAATACAGTCAGACTGACTTCCATAAAGCAAAAGCCAGTTAGATGCAGTTCAAACCATCTCAGCACTTTCCAGCCTCACAGACAAGCTATAGATCTGGGTCATGTTAACACAATATATCTCGAATGCAGATCACAACACAACTTAAACTTGGAGGGCAGATGGACGCCATCTTATAGTAAGGCGCACACAAACACAATAGAGGCAATTCGGAGACGCTGATTTGCCTGACTGCCGGGAGACAGTGGAGTAGCCAGAGGAAAGCTTTGCAAATACGGGGAGAAAGTGTCAAACGTATAGGAGGGAAGCGAGATCACAAATCCCATCCCTGGAGGGGCGCTAACACCACCTGAGCCAAGATGCCACCCCCAGACGGATCAATAATTCATACTGCCATTATACTGTCATTTCCAAAACATGAGAGAACCAAGAGATACGGAGTAAACAACCGTACAAGCCTGGCAACAGGAAAGACGTGACGTAAGGGTGGCAAACTGAGATAATGGGGTGGGGGGGACAGTTATGAAGCATTTTGGAGGCCCCCCCCGGCGGTTCCCAGTCACCCAGGAAGCTCCAGCAGCGGCTCCGTTCGAAAAAATAAAATGAAATCCGAGCTGGAAAAAGGTCAGATTGTGTGTAGCGTGAAGTAGCACACAATACGAAAATACACGCAGGGTGACCTCACGCTTTTGAAGTGCCGCGACCTCATGTAAGAGAAACACCATACGGACACTAACTCGCGTAGTAGAATAAAGGCCACAGTTAGATAAGGAACATTCGCTTTAAGGTCATCGATCCGGTTATCTGGAGAGCGCAGTTAGTCCAGGAACGAGACTGGCCTGCTGAAACGAGCCAATCAGAGAGCGGGACCGAGCCCAGCTTTACGCTTCAGGGCCAGCTACAGAGAGATGAGCTGACAAACAAGCAAGCAAACATCACGCCTACAAAGCTGAATAAAACGCGCAGCAGCGGCCCGTTCTCGCTTATTCGCTCACTGAAGCGCTTCGTCTTTTTAAATATTTAACTGGTAGCTTTTTTCTGTGGGGGGGGAAGTGAAAGTCAGCGTCGGTACTGAACGTGTTCGCCGAAACAGTCCTGCAGAGTGTGAAGACTGCCCTCCCCGACAACGCAGCTGCGCCCCCGCTGGGGGGGGGCTGCTTCCTCCCCCCCCCCCCCCCCCCCAGGGCGGACGGCAGCACTCAGACCAGGTTAATCGCTCGTCTACAAGCAAAGCATCATTCTGATAGAGGCCAGGACTCCTGCACCTATAGAGCGTGTAAAGGGAACTACGCGTCACGCCCACGCAGACCGGTAGCCGCCAGACCCAGAGGAGAGACGACCTCAAGCTCTGTGAGCACGTCTAATCCTGCAGTCAGCCCAAATATGGAGTGACATCACGCGGAGTCTTATCCTTTCGGAGGTCTGCACACGAAATAGGAAAAGTAGCACCAAAGGATCATCTGCGGACCACAGCAAAGGGCACAAGCAAGCCTGGGTACGGGTGCAAGTCTGTCTGCCCAGCAGCTGCCGTGTCGGGGCGGGCCTGCGTCTCTCACACCTTCTACCTGTCAGCGGGCCCATTACGCAACTCACATTAGCAAGCCAGCCCTCCCACTCAAGCATGAAGTTACAGCTGCTGCAACCCCCTCGCAGGCAGGGTGGGGGCTGGCCGTCCACATCACAGCATCATGCAAGGCAGCCTGCAAAGCAGCAACATCTACACTGCAAAGGGGTTATTGGGGGAGGGGTAAACTATCACCAAGCATGATTAAAGGTCATTGGCCTATATCGCATGCTCCACGCGCCAGTAAAGTCTGCGTTACTGTGCAGCAAGGTGCCACTGAAAGCTAAATAAGTAGTGATCTGGACACCCCCAGAAGCTGTACCTCCAGCACGCCACTTCTTTGAAACAATCTCACGGCTCCAGCGAGAACCTGTTGTGCATCCGACACGTAAATTGCAAGCGCTTCCAATCCTATTGTTGTCGCACAGCTGCCATTACCTTGAACCTTACAATAATCTTCAAGAAAAAAGCTCAGAGAAGGAACATCCATCCATGAACGGGGTTCGCATCTCTCCCACAGCTGGCCTGACACTCACGCTTTCAGACTATCACCCTCATGCAAGAAATCTTACGGAAAATTCATATTATTCCATTATAAACGTAAAATTAGCTACATCAAAAGCGTTGCGGTACTTAGTAAATAGTCTGTAGCGTTTGCAAGGTAATAAAACTGGTGTACACAGAAATGAGTGTGCAGACCTTTCTGGAACTGAAATAATCACTCCAGGCAGCTGACCAAAGTTGGCAACCCCGCATTACAAAAAGTCACGTCCGGTCTCGATACTCACCCATCCTTCGAAAGTGTCCTCCATGTTCGAAGTTTTAATCAAGTCCTCGAACTGTATGGTGCAGTTGGCAACGAAGTCATCGTAGCCGATCGGTGCGTCGTGGAAGACGGCCAGCTCCAGCTTCCTGCCGTCGCTCACGTTCAGGCTGAACTCCTCGTTGTAAGTCGGCGTGTTGGTCTTCTGCTTAGTGTGCGTCTGTCCGATTTTATACTCGTCCACCTTGACGACGATGTAGGGGTCCAGAGAGGGTGACGTCTTGTTGAATATAACAGAATGGCGTAGCGAAAAGGTGGTCGGCTTGAGCTCCACCGCCTCCCCGATCCTCAACTTCAGGTACCCGTTGAACTTCATCTTGGTTTCCCAATCAAATTGACACAGTGTAATCTAAAACATTGTTAACGTGTGCGACTGTGCATAACGACAAACGACAGTCCAGGTATTACGAGCAAACAAGCAAAAAATAAATAAACAGGACTCTCATATCGCCGCTTAGTGATTGTAATGCATCCGCAGCGCTGAGGCACGCCAGGTGGTGGGATCGCGCTGCGGGTTGCGTGATCTGCCCCGCACAGCGATTCAGCCCAGATCAAGTCCTTACCGAGAACCTCTGTGGAGGTCGACTGCAAGGGAGATGAACTTCGACGAAGGAATGGCTGCTTGGCTCCGCAAAGGGGAAGTAAATCTGCATGAGTTCAGCGTAGGCAGAAAGTGGTCTTCACACCCAGCTTCGGTTTTGACACGTCCATCGGCGCATCAAGCTCGCAAATGTAGCTCCACTTCCCGAAACACCAGCCTTTTTCGCTCTCTGCTTGTTCTAATGGTGCAAAAATGATCTGAAGGCGGTCTCGGAGAGTGTAGTTCCCCCAGCCCTACCTGTACCGCGTGGACACTGCGCGTAAAGGTGTTCGGGGACTGCAGATACCAGGATGCACCTCGGCGCGCGGGTTTGACAGGTTCGGTGCAGGTGCCATCGGACAGGTTTATCCCGTAACTCATATCGCTTTTATCTGCTAAGGAATTTCTACACATATAGTAACAGTGATTCGATTGAAGTGCTCACAATGTTTGAAATAAAACATATGTACGACGCTAAACAATATATTACTCTCATCGTACTGAAACTTCTTGCCTTGTCCTTGATTGGTCTTTAAACTGTATTTTATAGGTGCATTATACACTAAATTTTGTTTTAGATATGTACTTGAAGGAAAGTTCCTGAACGTGCATTTGGAGATTTAAGTAACGAATATGAAATATTGTCACCATGTCCTACATTACTTGATTAAGTAATCATTGACTTTGATTAAGTAATCAAAATTAATTCGTGTCACAAGGTGATATTTGCTATATTTGACTTTTCTTTCATACCTGTATACATTTACCTCACCTGTGTGTCAGCTACACCAGAAAAGCGCTAAAATGCGCCATCTGGTGTTGAAGGTTCACGACAGCGTGGCCATTTAAGTTCACATCTGTGTCATACGGAGACAGCACCAAGTGATACGTATTTACATCAAAACTATGTATGTGCGACCGCAAAAAGCTCATACAGGGGTCTTTGTCTCTGACCGCAATGTGGTTTTCAGCTCTGGACTTTTCTGCTTCTCCGAGGTCCACATCACTTACTGTGGTCGGGGCTGAAATCATGTGCCTCCCCTCCTCCGTCAGCTTCTGTCACCCTAGTTGGTTTAACCAGCCCTGATTTGGGTAGAAATGAAACTGTGGCTGGGTGTGGGGGCGGGTCATTGTGGCACAACTCTGTCACCAGTTATGTGTCCCTCCAGACTGGGCCAAGGCTGCCTGTGCGTTCAAGGACAGAAGAGACACAGATGGCAGCTCAGGCTGCTGTCGGCTGTGGGGGGGGGACGGGACTCAGCAGTGACGCTATTTATCTTTCTGCCCTCCGGTGAGCAACTCAGGACTCTCTACATGCACGCAACAATATTCAGGAGCTTCTACCCAAATACCATAAGATCGTCTAACACACACTAATGTGCAGTATTAATACTGAGCTGTGATCTGCTGTTAGCTCCCTGATTTCTGTCCTGATCTGTCCCGTGTTTATCACTTGGCTCCGTTGCTTGTTATTATTTATTGTTAACTCTGTAATCCTACTGTAAGATACTGTAACATCTCTGCATTCTACCCACTGCATCTCTTTATATTGCTACTTTGTTCTGCCGCGTATCACTTTTACTACATAGTGAGTTGTTACATGTTGTAAGATGTTTTATGTTGTTTGATATCTTGTAGTAGTGGGTGTTATGTACTTGGTTTTTATTGTATTTCAAAATCACACTGCTTTAATTGTCTGAGAAGGTATTCAAGCAAGAATTGCAATGTACATGCACTATATGGATAAAAGTATTGGGACACTTGGCCATTACACCTACAGGAACTTTTATGACATCACAGTCTAAATCCATAGGCATTGACATGGAGTTGGTCCCCCTTTGCAGTTATAACAGGCTTCCCACAAGACCAGCTCCATATTGGTGCCTATAGCTTTAGAATGGGACGCCGTAAAAGTTCTTCTCAGTGTCATGGCCAAGTGTCCCAAAACTTTTGAACTTTGAAATCAGAATCTTTTTCCTGAAGGAGGGACTGAGTGCAGTTACATTTCTGGTTCTCCGCTTGTTATTTAAATCAGCCCCTCTGGTGGGGCCATCTTGACGTTGATCTCGTTTAACCTTCTGATTTGTTTCAAAAGTGCCCTTCTGCATTAAACTTGAACGTCCTGTTATTTTCAGCATCGGTGCCAGTCGACCCATTAGGTCAGCGTTTTTTGGATGGGCTACGCGTCTGCTCCCTCCTAGCTTCCAACATGGACCATCTGGGGGTTTCTGAGGTCTGGGTTTAGAAACACTGCATTAGATAAAAGGGGCCACACCAACCGGGCACCATGTGTGGTCTTGGGGTGAGACTTGCCTTGGGCATTGAGCGACATTGCTGAGCAGATCACAATATTGGTGTATGTCAGATCTGGTGGGTGGTATGGTTGACGGCTTTGTGTGCACCCAGCCTCAATTCCATCGATGCAAAACCCTCCATGAAAGCATTTCATATGAACTGATGATGATGATGATGATGATTGCGGATCTTGTTTAGGTAGACTTAACACATGATCACAGCGATCTTGATTCTTTTCCACTGCTAAACCTTGAGGATCTACAACAACCTAGGGGCGTGGGTGGGGTATCCAAAACACACATGGTGCTGAAGTTGTGGACATGATTTATACTAAGTGCCTGCATCGCCTTTGAAAGGGAGCCTGGGCTGGAGTGTTCTCGGGACACAGGTCCCGGGGGGCTTGTAAACTCAGTGGAGCCTAATAGAGGCCCAGAAGCCCCTCCCTCTCTCCCCGCAACACCCAGACGCCAACCCTGGCAGAGCAGTCAATCTCCACCACGCCAGGATCAAAGAGTTACCGTGATGGGTGTAAGCTCTGACCTCTAACACCCCCTAGAGCTCAGCACTAAGTTTTGGCATTGCAGCTGCTTTTGATAAAGAGATCTGATCTTGAGAGGGGAGCCTGCTCCAGGTCCGCAGAGAGAGTCAACCTCGCAGGAAGGTCATATTTTAGTCTAGGCCCTTAACTACGACACCCTGACATGCGTCGGCTTTGTAACTCTGACCATTAGGGGATGTTCTGTTCATCCATAGAATCTCTGGTCTGTACTGAACTCCAGGCTTAACCTCTGTCTAGACAAGTGTTTTGTGGTTCCAGTAGTAGTGATTAATAATCAAAATGTACTGTACTGTGTGTAAAGTCCGTGTGACCCGATATAGGATTAGCGACTGGAACACGGAGGTAGATGGACGTGCGGTTCCACAGGTGCAATTCACAATTTGGCCAATAGAGGGCAGAAAAACACCGCGCCTATCTATCCTGCTGCTGTGAGATGGATTTAACAAATGCCAGAAACGAGTAGCATTACAGGGAAGTTGCTCTCAGGTAATTTGCTCACCTGCTATCATTCTGATACTCCCTGTCTCATTGTCAGTTTAGCTGAAAGTCTTTCCCTTCATTCCTAGCTCAATTTAAAACATTTCACTGGCACAAACAAAAAATGAAACCAATGGCTGCTCACCCTTCGTATCTGTATCACACAAAGCTGATGTGCCAGTGGAACTGGGTCTGATACCAAAACTGGTTGCAACCCCAGGACAGGAAATGCTGATGCACCTATACTCCTGACCTAAAAGCTGCAGCCCGATGATCCAGTCGAGCTGAAAACTAAACTACTCAGCAAAGACGCACAGGACAGTAATTTGAATGAACATATGAACGTAATGAACACGCCATTTGCTGCCCTTCCCCAGTTTTGGTGGGGTTGTTTTCTTCGGGATCACAGACACTGTTTATCAGAGCCTGTAGCTGCTGTTTTATCATGGTTTTTGGGTTCCTTGTTCTCACGCAGCCTTTACTCTCATTGCTGCTGCTGCTGCTGCTGCTTTTACCATTCTGAGGAATTTCTACACATCCTACACCCTTTCACACACACTCACACAGTCAGGGGGAGGGGATATTGCAGTGAAGCTGAGATGGCGATAGAGATCTAGGAAGGGAAAATAAAACATGTGATCAGCTCTCACGCTGTGTGTGTGTGTGTGTGTGTGTGTGTGTGTGTGTGTGTGTGGTGGGGGGGTTGTAGATGGAAGTGACAGAGATATGCAAAGACACTCCAGAAGCAGGGACAAGGAGCACTGCTGTAAACGTACCTGTGGGCTCAGGAGGGACACCCAGTGGGTAAAGATCAAAGCAGGAGTTTTCTTCATACCCACCCTGCAAAGTTGCCAGGGATCTTTGTAGCTGCACCCTGGGTGTCCGGGAATCACCGCCATCTGCAGTCTCTCAGGTCCCGCTTCCTACTACGGCCAGACCGGGCAGCTGCATCCTGGCCCAGACCTCTCTTCTGGAATTTGTCCAGGTTGCGCAGCTCATCGTGGGCCCAGACTCTAAGTGGGGGTGGCCGGTTGCAGGAACCGGCAGTTTCGGCAAGCCGTCGCACCCCATGAACCTTCTGTCGCACGCAGGACGCTGGGAGAGAGCGGTACATACAGCGCCATGTTGTGGAATTGAGCAGGAAACTCGTGCCATCGTGAGCAGTGGCGAACGTGTAAACCGAGCGAGTCTGCATCTTATTCCTGAGCTGCCGTAGGCTTGTGTCTATCGTGTCTGTTTCTTGGAAACGACATAGGTGAGGAGTCTCCTGCACACAGGGATATGCAGGCACACATTTCCCTCTTTCATGTCGTGCCTCTCCAGCATTTTTTTTTTTTTTTTAAGACCAATGTGAGGAAAAAAAACCACAGTATACAATTTACCGTCATAAAAGTTGATTTGGTGCGAAGTATCCTGTTTCACAAGACTACATGTCACATCGGCACTTTGACACAGTGGAAATACGATGCCTTAATTGATGTGGGGGGGGTGGAGGGGGGGGGGCAGCGAGAGAGCCCTCTTTGTGTGGGTCAACCTCTCTCAGACCACATTAAAAACACCCCCCATACATAACAAGAGTTTAATGAAGTGGGTAGGGGAGAGTGCTCTAACATAACAGCACTTGAAGAGGGTATTAAATATTCTGCACCTCCCCCCCAACCCCCCACTCCTCCAGGCCACTCTGCCTGTCTTGAGTTTCACGTTCAGGTGAAAGGCCACATCAGCACCCTGCTCTATGAAGCGCACGACTGACAGTCCGGCTTACGTGCAGCCAGGGTATGACCACCATGCCGCTGCATGGGCCCTCGCCCTCTCATCCCCTGCTTGGGCGCCTCTCACCGCGGAGGCCTGGGCCTTAAGCCAGAACCTCCATCAACATGTCCTCTGTTACAAGGAGGACTTTGACACACTTACATCAGAGGGGCAGCGAGAGGGAGCGAGATGGAGTGGGGGGGAGGAGGTGCTGAACCCCCACGGAGCAGGCCGGACTCTGCCTTCCCATCTGACGGCGGTGAGGGGGCCGGTAATGTGGTCCAGATGTGGACTGGTCCCCAGAGCCAGGGAGGCGTCAGGACTGCATTAAGGGCTCAGCGATAGGGAGCCTGACCGACACCCCCTCCCCCCAGACAAAAATGCAAGGTCCAAAGTAACACCCTGTGACCACCTCCAGACCAGGACAAACGCTCAAGCTGCGAAATGTCCAGCTTCACCACGCTCTCTGTAGATACAAACATGCTCCTCCGTGCTGTGGCCTGTTTTTACCATAGCAGCCCTTTGGGATGCAGTATTGATTTTGCAGCCTAGATTCCACAGTGCCCCCTTGAGGGCAGAAACTGCCTCAGCAGTCTTATGCACCTCCTAGTCACCTCTGTGTGGAAGTAGGAGACTGCGATTACCCTGGTGCATGCAGGGTAACATAAAGGCTGTTTCCAGTGAGAATCCATGAACTACAAAAGGCACCGGAAATCACAAAACTCACAGGAAGACTAAACACACAGCTACTGCTTCCAGAAACCAAGCGATACAATTGTAAATGGAATTGGTTGAAGCTCCATTTAAAGTGAGGACAACCTAAATCTAACCTAATTTAATTTTTTTGCCATATATGGTACAATACAATTCTTACTTGAGTGCTTCCTGCAGACTGTAGTGACAAAAAAATACAACACAAAGATAGCAGCCATGATAAATGGGAGGAAATTACATCACTGTAGGCAAAGAAAGGAAGTTGATGTACCAGCCAGGTATGCAAGCATGCTGGCTTTGAGGAGTGTGCTGGGGGGGGGGGTGTTCTAGTTGGGAGGGGCCAGACTGAGGCTGGGGGCCTGAAAAGAGATATCCCAGCAGATGGGGGCTGATGGTGATTTCATGGTTTGATCACCCGTGTCAGACCAGTACAGTTGATCACACCATAAAATTGATTACGGGGTCGGAGAGAAAGGCCTGTTTTTTTGCGGAGGGGGGGACTGGGAGAACTTGTTGCTGGCCATTTACACATGCACCAGGGGTAATCTTACAAAAAAAAAATAAAGTGGATCACCTAACCACCCATCCTGGCGATGCTGGTGGCCATGGGGGGGGTTCCAACACCGTCAGCTGGTCTGAGGTCCAAGTACAAGACCTGAAGGTGTCAGCAAAATAATAAAAAAAAAATAATCACTGTCTGACTTGGCAAAATCCCCTGAGTCTCCCCTCTCTGAGCAATTCTCATAAAACCCAACACTGGAGACGAGAAGGTCCAACTTTGAGATGTTGTCGTGCCAACAGCAGCTCTGAAAGTGTGAGCTGGAAAGCAGTAATGAGTCCTGCTCTCCTGCTGTGATGAGTTCCATTGTTACTTTATTGATCCCCATTGATTGCTGGCCTGTTCACCTACCCTCCCTCGCTCTCCATGAGAGACACACACATATGTGGGAGAAAACAAGCTATGGGGTCCCAACACAGGGTCAACTGACGTGTGGAGCCCTTGGAGCCGTTGGGGTTTAAGGGCCTTGCTCAGGGGCCCAACGGTGTCATCAGTCTGTTGGCCCAGGCATTTGAACCGACCACCTCCCGATCGCAGGGACAAAGTCCTAACCTGCTGAGCCACATACCACAGCTACAGTAACGACTACAGGAACCCAGCTCATTCAGCGCTTCCTGCAGCCTTACAGACTTTCGACGTCACCTCAGAGGAGCCACCCCCTCGATCAGAGAGCAGAGGGACCCTGTAAAGCCGGGTCCACTTGCTGAGAAGCATTTCCAAGGAAGCGGGGAAACCCTCCTGCAATGCATCATGGGGGGGAGAGATTGGACACAGCTGAAGATGGAGTCAGCATGCAAAAATGAAGGGGGAGGCTGGGAACTGGGACTGAACCCCCAACCCAACGCCTGTAAACCAAGCAAACACCCCATCAACACCTCCTAAAGCTGGGCTGGGCGATGGGCGGCTGGGGAAGGGGGGGGGTTCTTCTGGCTCACTGTCCTGGCAATGGGGGGGACCTTAAATACCAGCCCAAGGTCTGAGCTCTGGGTTTGGCCCCTTCTTCACGACACAAGCCGGCAATCTGTGTTAAAAATCGGCATCGTTGTCTCTCCCCATCAGGAAATCCATCACCTCTGGATAATGGAAAATGCTTTACAAACACAACTTAAGTCTGGTAAAAGCGTGTAAATCAGAGACTTTTTTCTGGAACATTTCCAAACTATACCAGAGTCATAGCATCCAACCCAAGTGTACGTCCAGATGAGCCACCAAAAATGCCTGGAGTGTTCTGCTTTAAGTCCTACATTGACAATTAAATTAGGTTTACCGCATCTAGAAAGTTCAGTTAGTATCAGATGCATATATACTGCAGATATTACCATAGTAACAGTAACTTGTTCTCTGTCCTGATCCTCATTCCAGACATTTAAGCGTTCATTCTTGTTTCAGTGTAAAACCTAGCAGGTGTATTTACAACAAGCCAGTTACAGAGTCATTAAGAGAAGTGCAAGTGCCATAAGGGTTCCAGATGTGGATGCCGCAGTACATCATAGGCACCAGCAGGTGGTGCTGTTGAATGTTCTTGAAAGCAAATGACAGGTCACCTCCCACCATAGACCAACTCACCCCCACCCCCAGAGTCCCCAAGCACTTCCTGCAGCTGAGCCAGCTGTTATCAGTTACACGAGGCGGCACGAGCTTTGGTACAAACTGTCATTGGACTAAAGGTGACAGAGACAGTATGGCACAGTGTAGCACTGCCCCGAACACCTCATACTTCACAGAACCCGGCCATAGGTACATTCAGACAGCGCTTCAGCCCCACCTATTCCCACTGTGCACTTTTAATTTCTACCTTATGCCATTTTCTCCCATAATTTGCCTTAAAGCTCTTAAACAGTGATGGGGAAGTTACTTGCAAAAATAATCCATTACAGACGGAGGTGGAAAGTCGAGCAGCCTGTGACTGACTCTTTATACTCAACTGGTCGGTTCAAACAAAACCTTGGTCCAGATTTATATTTTCTGGGCCTGAACTTTCCACCTCTGTCTGTAATGGATTACGTTTGCGAGTAACTTCCCTAACTCTGCTCTTAAGGTGTACAATCAGTCCTGTTAACTGTGCAGATCTGATTCCAATGCGATTTGGAGGACAGGGCAGAGAGCAGAGGGATCTACACACGGCCGCGAGTGAGGCAGCTACTCTGAAGCAGGCTAATCTGTCAGATCCCAGCTGATCCGGGGACAGCATTTCCTGACCCAGTCGCCCTCTACTCCATATATGAGGAAGATGGTACAGCTAGACTTCTAGAGCTCTGACGATGACGGGGAGACATCATACAACAGAACCTCAGATTCAAATCGGGTGGCACACAAGGTGGGTGGGTGGGTGGGGTACCCAGGAGGACGGGTAACGAAAACAGGGGTAGGAGTTAGCAGAGCAAGGTGGGCCAAAGACCAAAGACCTGGGAGACGGGAGCAGGCGGAGCTGCGGCTTTCAGTTGTCAGTAGAACACGGCACAAAACAAAGGGTCGAACCATGACTGAGGCCAAAATGGCTGCCATGTTTATGCTTAACCGAGGCCTGGAAAGGCCGTCAGCCCCGTGCGGATGGTGTTGTTGTGGGGGTGGCCTCAGGCCTGTGGCGGCCATGCTGACAGACTGAGAGTCACATCTGCTACCAACTGGGGGTGCTTGGGAGGACCACAAAATTACCGCTGGGGGGGGGGGGGGGGGGGCAAGCATGACCCGGGAAGCAGGAGCCTCCCCAAGCCAAAAAGCTTGTAAACCCCTTCTCGTTTGGCCCGTCTTTCCTCTTAA
>JAODKE010000028.1:14531213-14546238 GCA_026779605.1 Mormyrus hasselquistii | reverse complement strand
CCCAACGAGGGAACCCCAAGATGGGACACAGCACACAACCAACACACGAAGAAACCACGCGCTCACGGAGGCTGGGGAGGGGGGGGGGCGGGCGCAGGGGCCAAGCACAGGACACACTTGGACACTCACCGATTTTCGGCAGCAAGGCTAGAGGAAGCACCACAAACAGGGTGACCAGGAGCAGCAGGACCCGCCCATCCAGGTACCAGGCATGACTGGGCATAGGAGAGATGGGGGGGGGGGGGGGGAAGAGTCAGACTTCCTAATGCCGCCAGTGTGGAGACACACAGGGGGGCGCCGGGGCACGCAGGGCGCCGGGAAATGCCTCGAGTCCCTCGCGTCTTTCAGATTAGTCTCTGCTCTCCCAATCCAGTGGCGTTACATAATCCCCCCACAAACCGCAGCCTCTCCGCCAAGCGCAGGGATGCCAGCACAGGCAACACATGCCAGAAAATACTTCTCCCCTCTGCAGAAAGCCGCTGAGATTTACCCGCGCTGACGCACGGCGAAGGCATGCGGGACCCAGCTGGGCGGTCCGCCTGGTGCTGCGGCCCACGCACCCCAGCGTGGAGACAGCACCTGCTCCGGGGACATCAGCGCGCAAAGTCACCCACCCTGCATGGTGCCACCACGGGGCCCGCAGATACCATTCCGGCTGACAGCACCAATCCCAGCTCCAACCTGACATCATCCATCAACTGTCACGGGTTCCAGTGAAGTAAACAGAAACATAGAATCAATACAGAGCCTGTCTGGCAGCGAGACCCATCCTTACGCAGAGCTAATCTTAGGAGAAACACAGCCACCCGCCTCGTTGGATGCGGCCAGACAAACAGAGCCCCCTGACGGCCTCCGTCGGCACCTAAACAGGAAGACCCAGCCCCGTTGGCACCATGCAGTGCAGCGGATGAAGTAGATACTCTGACAGTGCATGAAATCCTGGATATTTCACAGCGTGCACATGTGGGCACGGACTCAGGTCCGCAAACAGCGGCTATGCAGAGTGGGGCATACCGGCTACGCGTTCAGTTCAGGGGATTAACATAAATCAATTCAAGACGTTTGGCACGCATTCTCGCCGGCCTCGCTCCTGCCCGGTCAGCTGTTTCTCAAACTTGCTCCGGATTTCGAACTTTCGGCCCGGCCTGTTTGCCGTCATGGCGATGGCTGACAGTTTTACTAATGAATCCCGACTGGCCAGCCATCCCCGCTGCCAGTGAACACATGCAGGACCCCGTCTAACGGATCCACAGCTTTCCGTGTGAGCGGCTGGTCCTGGGTCCGATTTACACTGTACCCTGCACTCAAAGGGTATCCTCTTTATCACAGTGCCCCCACCACTACAATACCATTCAAAGCCCCCCCACAACAGAAGCACTTCCACGCCACAAAAAAAAAAAAAAAAACTGCCCCTCGGTCGCCATTAAACATAGCCGCACCCTGGCATCTCTTAAACAGCGAGTTGGCGGGGCGGGGGGGTTGGCAAAGATGCAGAGCAGCTTATTAGCCGCCTTCTGTGGCTCCCGCGGTCGTTAGCGGCAATTAGGGTGGCACAACTGATATGAGGCTCTATCAGCCTGACTGAGAGGACATGTGTAAGAGATTTGAGGCTAACGCAGAGCAGCTGTGCGGAGTGGGATAAACCCCCACACCCCCCCCACAAGCCTGGCCCAGCCACCACGTCTCTCACTAAACCAGTGCAACGGGGAGCGAATTAAGGCGTCCTCCAGTTCCTGGAATCTTTCTTGGCCATGGACTTCTTGGGAGGAAATCCACCCTCCCAGAAAAAAAAAAGACAATAATGAATGAGAACTTTGCACTGACAACGGCAGATCGATGTTTTTCTCTCCGGCAGAGATTTCCGCCGCCGTCCATGGGATGAGGACCGCACGGTGGCCGCATCAGCCGTGAATAGCAACTCTGTGCGATATTCCCACCACAAAGTTTGCGGTGGATCTGCGATGGCCCGAGGAAGGACGGCAGTTCGAGCCACCGGGGTCAGCTTTTAGTGAGCCATTTGCGTAAAAATGCGAGGTCCGATTCGACGGAACCGGGATGCAGGGCTATAGGAGACCCTCGGTCTTAATGCACAGAGTGGGTCTGAGGGACAGGCGTGACTCACTCAGAGGTCCCTGGGGTCAGGAAGCTGGTGACGGCAGCAGGAACTTCAGATTTGATGATGAACAGGTAGGAGGACATGGCTGTGAGGTGAAAGGAGAAAGGGGGGGGAGATCAGTCAGAAATGCACGAGAGAGACCATCTATACACACACACACACACACTCACACAGTATATTCATATCTTTATTGGGACTCTTCATTCATGGACATGATGACCTTAACCCCTACCCAGCCCTAACCTTAACCACAGGTAACCAAACAAGATTAAAGACTTCTGGCATTTTTAGTTTGTGATTGCATTCACAGATTTTTATAAAATTGAGATTATCCTTGTAAGGACAAGGTAAAAAGTTACAGTATTTTGTGACATTGTGGGGCAGTCTGGTCACTACTATGTAGTAATTACAAAAACACACACACACACACACACACACACACACACACACACACACACACACACACACACACACCACTGCAACCGAAGTACCAATAGTGTCACCACGGAAAATACATTCAAAATGAACGCCAACCACAGCACTAAAACCAAAGACAGCAGTTTACAGGAGGCTCACTCCCTGCTTATTATCCAGGCCTTCGAACCCAGAGCCAGGCCTGAATCTGCACGATCTCCACGCACAGGAGACGGAGAGTGGAAATAATAATAAAAACCAGTCCCTAATGCTTAGCCCCCCCCTCCCCCCCCACTATGGAAACTGGAATATGTGTGACTGTTTTTCCACTCTCCCACCCCCATAACTTGATCAGATGGGGGCTTTGGGGCTCTTAGACTTCTGGGCCAAGCAGATCATTAGAGAAAACAATGGCGGAGAGGCGGGCAGGCAGAAAGACAGGCAGACCGGCACGCTGCCGTCCCAGTGCAGCCCGGCGCGTCCGTGACACTGCAAGCACGGTGCTGCCTTGGTTTCATTACACTGCTGCAGTGCTAATCGCTCACTGCGGGGAGCAGAAGATGGTAAACATAGATGGCGGGTGGAGTGGCACCCAACCGCGTCGCACCTAACCGAGCAATATGAGGATGCGGACGTGTGCACACGGACACACAGCGACACGGCCAAGCTTTAATACTTACATATTAAATCGGTCAACACACACCGACTAGGCATGTAATAAAAAAAATGAAAAGACAGTCAGGACAGAGGAAAACGCAGGCAGGATGAGATTCTCCTCAGAGACTTCACTCCGACAGCTATTAAAACCAGTCAAACCGCTTTAATGGAGGGCTGTCCAGGGACTGGGCCGTTATTACGGACAACCGAAGCGCTTCGCTACCAGGAGAGCTGATGAGCCTTTAATCGACATGCCTTAGCTGCCCCTGGCGAAGCGGCCCAAGTTAGGGCAGAGCCTCACTGGGGGGGCAGTAAAGAATGCCCCCCCCTCTACACTAATGAGGGGCGCTGCGTGACCATTACAGTGGCCTGGGGCTGGATAGATTAGCTAGACTGAGCTGTTTTTTTGGGTGGGGAAAATTGAGTCATTAAGAACAACCCCGCAGGGTCAGGCAGGTGGATTTGGAGGCGGGGCTTTCAAAGGGGGCGTGGCCAAGCAGAGCGTGTACAATACTAATCACTAATCACCGCACTAAAATAATTATTATCCTAAGCGAGCCCATTTTGCTAGCTTAGTACAGATTCTTTCAGCGATCTGTCAGGAACAGTTGGGGAAGTGGCAGGTGGAAGGGCGGTGGCTAATTCCGTATCCCCACACCCACCAGAAGGCTGTCAGATTTCAATCAGGCTGCACTGATCACTAACTGAACTGAAAGCTTGTCAATCATGTAGAAAGGACTCTTTGCACTGAGTGAGGAAGACCTACCAGAACTGGCTGAGGTTTCTGCTAATATCAATATAAAACAATTCCTTAAAAAAGAAATCAAAACTGGAAGCAAGAAGAATTTTCTGTGAAATATATATCGTCCTAAATGGACACCATACAGTATATAAAACGATTTATCCTTACCACCAACATTCTGGATCAGAATCGTGGCTGCAACCAGAACCTAAAAAGACAAACACACATTTTCACTCCGAAACGTCTAGATGTGTTTCTCTATAAGGATTTCAGCACCACCATTCTCTCACTTTGTTCTGGAGGTGTAATGGTTTAAAAGTCCAGGCTTAAAAAACCTATACTTACTCTGCCTGGCTTCTGGAAGGCACAGTACCCGAGATCTTCATAGGAGGCGAGACCTGAGAAAGACAGCAACGTACCGTGGGCCAATCAGACAACTGCATCGCTCTGGGACGAATCAGGCAACTGCTTTGCTCTGGGACCAATCAGACACGGGTAAATATCCACGACTGAATCACAGCACATTCACATTCATTCCCTTTTCCCCTTTAGCTGCACATTCCACCAAACCACTCTGCACCCCTGGGCCCGGTTCTGGCACCTACAGGCAGGTTCTGGGGTAAGCTGCAGTCAGGATATTAAAAGGCGGGGATGACCCTGGGGGGGGGAGAACACACACGGAGCCTGGCATGTCACTGCAGGCTGCTCAGTCTGCTTTGCATTACTGGCAGGGGCTGAGAGAAAATCCCAGGAAGCGCTCGGAGACCCGGCTGGGGCAGCAGCTACAAAAAGGGGCTTTGTGTCCACGAGCTTTGTGATGGTGCTGCCTCCTTCCACCTACCCCACCTGCACATCCAGAAGGCGGAGCAGTAACCGTGGCACCACGCCGCTGCCACCTGAGCAGCTTGTGCTGAACTAGCATATTTAATTTTCTTCAGCTTTGCATGTTTCAAATATGCTGCTGAAAGGAAGTTTTAGAATCCTGAGAATGTAGTAACGGCCAAATGAAGTTTCATGAACCATTTGCTGTATTTTATGATCCCACTAGATGGTGCTCTCTGCCATAAAAAGGCGTCAGACCAAGAGCAGCATCTAGTGTGGTCAAAAAAAAGACAGCAAATGGTTCATGAAGCAGCATTTGGCCCTCACCACTAGAATGTGTTTTTTTTTTTTTTTTTTTTTTTTAATCCTTCTTCCCAGATATCTGTCCAAAACAGGCAGACCCATTACAATTCAATTACAGGCTTTATGGTGAGAGGAGAACGGCGCATCTGCAGCATAACAAGAAATGGGGGTGGCAACTTTCCGCGGGGGGAGAAAATGAGAGGCGGGGCCACAAAGGTGTTTTCCGAGGGGACGACAGTTCAGTGGGACTTACGTGTCTGGTCACACATCTTAAGGAGCAGGTGAATGGAGTAGGAAGCCAGACTGGAGACAAACACCAGCAAGATACTGAGGGGAAAATGTAAACGGGAATGTTGAGGGCACCAGCCGAGCAGAAGACGGCAGACAGCAGGGAGCAGCACTCACCAAAAGCCCAGGATGCCCGTGTGAGCCATGGCATAGGCTAGACCCAGGATGCCACTGCCCATGATGGCATTCATCAGGTTGAAGACAGAGGAACCAAAAGATGCCCCCGGGGGGGCCTGGGTCCTGGGGCCCTGGAGAGAACAAAATAGAAAGAGGTCACCGTCCAGCAAACATACTGTAAACGTCAGGTCTCGTGCTTGTGTGGCACAGTGGGCTCAGCCTCTCTGCCTGTGATCAGAAAGTTCCCGGCTTGAGCCCCAGCCTCAGCACGTCTGCGGCTCCTTGAGCAAGGCCCTTAACCCCCAGCTCCCTGGGCGCCCCAACAGGTGGCAGCCCTTCGCGGACAGCTTGCTCTCACGTACAGACAGCAAGTTGGGAGAGGCGTAAAGACAATTTCCCCATCGGGATCAATAAAGTATCAATTATTATTATTATTATTATTATTATTATTATTATTTTTATATATTCCAGCGGTACATGCTCATAAATACCTTTCTCTTAAAAATGTTGTCTCATAAATTCACAAATTTCATGAATCTCTCTAATACCAAATGAAGAACTTGGATCGACGACAACTAATTAAGTAAATGACATACCCTTTCCACCTTTTCCTAGAGGATATAAAAGTATAATAACTGCTGCATTTCTTTTGCAGGCTTGTTAAACAGAGGACAGTCACTGTGCTGATGGAGGACAATCTGAAAATAGACCTGGATGTGAAAACAGTCAGGGGATTTGAGCCCTGCTTTTAGGACAGCTGCCTGGGCTGGGGGGGGGGGGGTGCAGAGGGGGGGGGCGCTAATAAGAGATTTCCGGGCTGGGCCTAGCACATGCCCCACCGCAGCAGCAGGCAGAGGGCCACCCTAGGCATGGGATCACCAGGCTTTGGGTTCTTATTAGTTGGCCACCTGATCCGGGTCCTGCTTAAGCATCCAGTCTCCTCTCAACCGTGGAGCTAGATAAGCACTTCAAGCAAAAAGTTAACCCTCCATTGTTGGGGTGGGGTGGGTATGTTATTCTACATGATCTAATTTTACTGGAGCAGAAAATGTGTACCAGGTGGCATGGATCTGCACACACATTATTAGCCCAGAGAATGTCTTTACAAAAGAGTGCCGGAGAGGCTCAGCGGGCAAAGCCTCCATGGCCGTGATCGGAAGGTTGTCGGTTTGAGTCTCAGAACAGTCACGTGTGTGTGTGGGCCCTTGAGTATAACTCCTTAACCCCCAGCTCCAGGGGTGCCAAGGTGGGGTAAGTGAAGTGAGAAATTCCTATTTACCTGTACTTGTGCAATTGGCAAATAAAGGATTTATCTTTAAAAAGAATGAACAATCTGCACCTTCATTTCACATTCTTCGATGTAAATCTTTCATAAAGAGCTAGCTCTGGGATAGGCACTCTTGTCACGTCTGGGACTGCACAGGTCAGCAGAATAAATTTCATAAGAGGACAGTATAGCACACTGACCACGTGCAATCAGGTTGTGGAGATTAGGTCAACTGGGGCAGGAGACCAGGGGTCAAGAAGGATGATATGGACATTATCCGTTTCTGAAGTCAGTAGAACCAGCTCCATGAGCACATGCATTGCAGCCAGCCTCACATTTAATCTGGTGAGGGTATGCCACCTCAGCACTGATCTACACAGAAACGAACTCCAATTCTCTGGTAACTAGCTACCATAGGTACATAGTTCAGGTCCAGAAAGTACAAATCCAGACCAAGGTTTTGTTTCAACCAACCAGTACAACATAAAGAATCAGTCACAGAGCACACAGTTGGCTAGTTGAAAGAAAAACTTGGTCTAGATTTGTAATTCTCCGGACCTGAACTATCCACCTCTGCTCGCTTCCATAATTCATTAACCGCAATGCAGAGGAGCAAAAAGCTGAACCGCGATTTTCAGGTTTCAAGCCCACAGCTCATACTTCTCATATTAAAGTTCTTTTCCTAAGGAAGTACGATTATCACAACGAACAGTCCTTAACTGCACCCAGAGCTCTCACCCCATAGTCTCTCTCTTAAATTTTGCTTCTTCTCTCATATGCCATGAATCTTCTGCTGAGGCCTGGGGGAGTGAAGAGTGTTGTTTTGAGGAGCACCGGAGGTCAAAGGACAGGAGACTAATGCATCACAGTCCATTAAGAGTGCATGGTTTAGCAACACAGTTTTGAAGTCACACGGAGGGAAAAGACAGACTGAAAACTGATACCCAAACACAGAGGTGGCGCTGAAATGTAACAGCCCGTTCTGGCCCCGCATCTAGCTCATCTGCTTACTGCTCCTGTGATGACACTACCGGCAGTGGTGATGTCTTTCTGGACTTGTATCACACAGCATGAAGAATTTTACTTTAAAACACAAAAACAATCATTTCAAATATGTGCTGCCATTTAAAAAATATAAAGAAGATCTCCCGTGTTACAATGCTTAGTGTATCAAATTTCAATTTTTAAAGCGAGAAGGCACATGACCATGCCGGTTGGCGTATATAGGACTACATTTGGAAGTTATCGTGCTAGTTTATGCCGCTTTCTATATAAATGCTCTTTAATTATGAGAGAATGCATATAGTTAATTTGCATATAGTTAAGTCTGTCCGCGGTTTGTTACCACTGCCGTCAGTGATATTATTTTCGGTTTGGATTAAAACGGGGGTAAACTTACATTCCTCAATAAAGGCGTACTCTCGCTGTCATCTTCATGAATCACTCGAACCACATCGGCCGATTGGACCGTGTTGTTGCAGTGCTCCGTGTGATGCATTCCTCTTCTTTAGCAAAAACAAAAGTAGGAATTAGCTGCTATATTATCATATTTCAACGAATTGTTTCCACAGCGTTATTTACATTACTACTCAGCTGACTACTACTCATCGGTCACATGATATTTCGTATGTCGTTCACTTCAGATTTAAATCGTCGACTTTAAATTTCGTCAAAAAAAAATAGCCAATGGACATCGTAGGTCAGAAATAGCAAAATCAGGTCTACTGGTGACGTATAAACTGTGCGCATATTCCCTGTGATGTGGAGGTGAGAGCACGACTTTCTTAGTGTAATGCTAATTAAAGTATAATTTTAGGGAACTAGTGTTATTTTATTTGGGTAGTATAGCCATTTTTCTTGGCTGTGGTAAGGTGGTAAGGCTAGTAAAATATGTAATTTTGGATTGCTCACGAGTGGAATTCGACTGAACTGTGTTCCAGGGTTGCCAACTCACGCATCTGGCGTAACACGCTTTTCATGCTCACGCAAGAAATCTTACGGCAAATCATCATCATTATTATTTCATTCTAAACCTAAAATAACAATATTTACACGGTAATAAAACTGTTAGTTGTTTAGATTTGAAAATCGCACTCCAGCCAGCTGACCAAAGTTGGCAACCCTGCTGTAGCCACGCTAATTTCCATAGTCAAACATGTATAATTGTAAAATTACAAACACTAAGTATTTCAAGAGCAATGCTATATAAGAAAGGAGTGAAAAATCGTTTAATGATCTCACGTATAGCATCGCGAGAGGCCCTGTAAAGAGTGCCGCTGCCTTTTTTTTCCATATTCACTCACCTTTCAGTTAGAGATTGTTTGCAATATGATTATTTACATTTCTTAAATCTTTACCGGTTAAATAGAAAGGACTGTGTTGTTTTCTGTCCCAATTTTATGTGTATGTATATTAGTTCAAAATAATTATACTATAATGCTGTGCTTAAGTTAGTCATTTTGGTAGTTAGTAGTTACCCATCTGTTGGAATTCTTTCAGTGAATGTGTCAATAATTGGTAACGACTTAGTTAAGCAAAGCGGCGGCTCGTGCTTTGTTGCTGTATTATGTTTCCGATTATCTGCACAGATTCAGACGGTTCGGTATCTTTCATAATGCTGCACAGTACTGAGAGGATCCTTCTGCATGTGTCCATAGGTTTATTTACCGATGCCTTAAAAACGTGAGCGCTCCCAGCCTTGTAACTCTCCGGTCACTGCCTCGGTCACCGTTTTGTGGTGTCCCAAGGTCAGCACCAGTGAACTTTGCACCCACACACCTCCTCATGGTTGAGCAGGAGAGCATAGAAATCCTCGACCTCTATGGACCTCCCCCGGAGGTACGTGGTATGACCTGCTTGGACAGAGAAGCCTTCAGCCACACAGTGAGGGTCCCAACACTGCGTATGCAAAAGGAGGTCCTCCATAAGGCGGTGAAGAGCCTGAAGAGGGTGGCCTTGAAAAGACCCGGCTTGAAGAGGGTTCTAGAAGTTGCTGGCGATGAGAGCCACAAGCTGCTGCTTCTAGACCCGGCCAGTGTCTCCTGCCCCACTTCCTTCAGTGAGGCAGAGAAGCAGACACTAGGGGAGCTTGGGGTCCCCCTGGAGATTGGGCACCATGAGCTGCGGATCACCTACGAGAACCTGAAGGCCGACGAGGTGCTGCGGGCTGTGCTGCCTGAGGGCCAAGATGTCACGTCGGGGTTCAGCCGCGTGGGACACATCGCTCATCTAAATCTGAGGGAGCACCAGCTGCCCTACAGGAAGCTCATCGGTGAGAGTCGTCGGACCCACATACCCTTAAGAACATGAGGTGTATTTCACAGATGTTCACATGGACAGATCACATCACAAGGACATTTCTTGATGTGTCAGACGTCTCTGTTATACAACAGGAAGAGTTTAGGAGTACTGCTTCTCACACACTGGTATTGTGTATGTCATGTCCCAGGCCAGGTCCTTATAGACAAGAATTCGGGGGTGACCTGTGTGGTCAACAAGACCAACACCATCGATTCCACCTTTCGCAACTTCCAGATGGAGGTTCTGGCAGGAGATGGCAACATGGTGACCAAGGTGAGGTGAACGGTAATATATGGTCAACATTTATACACAGTGGGGAAAGTATCTGAAGCTCTGTAGGCCCATGAGTTTCAGACAGCAGCCTGCCCTGTACTACAGTCACTAGGTATGATTTATGCTCCTGTTTTTTTCATATGTATCTTTTGTTTAATAGGCTGTCAGTAATACTGGCGGTTGTTACCATCGTCAATGTCACATTGGGGGTTGTAACCATCATGATCGTCCAATAGGAATGCTCTTTATCTGAACTCTTAGTGGACAATAATGCTTTGTAGCTAAAGTTAACCCAGCTGTGAAATTCTGCTTTGTGGAATGCCCTCCTGGTCTCAAAACTCATTGAGGGCTAGACTCACTCTCTCTCTGGCAGGTGAAGGAGAATGGTCTGTTGTATGAGTTTGACTTCTCACAAGTGTACTGGAATCCACGGCTCAGCACTGAGCATGAGCGGGTGGTGGACCTGCTCAGGGCAGGCGACGTGGTGCTGGATGTCTTCGCGGGCGTGGGCCCCTTCGCCATCCCAGCGGCCAGGCGCGGCTGCAGCGTTCTGGCCAACGACCTCAACCCAGAATCCCACCGCTGGCTGCTGCACAACTGCCGGCTCAACAAGGTGGACGGCAGGGTGCGCACCTTCAACATGGACGGACGGGCCTTCATCCGGGGCCCCCTGCGGGAGGCGCTGCCCGGTCTGCTGGGGGGCCCGGCGGCGGTGCACGTGGTCATGAACCTGCCGGCCCTAGCGCTGGAATTCCTGGACGCCTTCCGTGGCCTATTGGATTCAGACTCGGAAGCGGAGCTGGTAGCCAGGGCCCTTCCACAGGTGCACTGCTACGGTTTCTCCAAGCAGGATGATCCCCGCCAGGACATGGTGGACAGGGCGTCTGCCAGCCTGGATGTGCCGCTTGAAGGCCGCTGCTCTGTGCACATGGTGCGCAATGTGGCTCCCAACAAGGAGATGATGTGCATCAGCTTCCACCTTCCCAGAGAGGTGCTCTTCTCCAACCACAGTGCAGACAAGGGTGAGCCTCTCTAGCCCTATAGATCCGTGTTTCCCAGTCCGGTCCTCGGCGACCCAGTCGGTCCGTTTTTGCTCCCGCTGAGCTCCCTGCCAGCACTCTACCAAAAACGCGGACTGTCTGTGGGTCCCCACGGACCGGATTGGGAAACACTGGTATAGATCGAACTGATCCACACAGTACGGGAGCAGACTGCTCCTTTGCCCAGTCCCCAGGGACCCCAGGACAGGCCACACTTTCGCTCCCTCCCAGCTCCCAACACACCTGTACCAGGTATGCAATATTCTTGATTGCTTGGTACAGATGTGCAGTGAGCTGGGAGGGAGCGAAAAAATGTAGACAGTCTGGGGGTCCCCGAGGACCGAGCTGAGGAGCACTTGGGGGGGGGCAACCAGTGCCCAATTACCTGCTCCAAAAAGCCTCCCTAAACTGGGTCTCCAAAAACCAATGGAAAAACCATTTAAAAGTTTACCAGAAAAGCCAAAACATACTTTGGCATTTTCAGACGTTTGTGTCCCTGAGCATTCGGCTTGGGGTGGCTGTGGATGAGGTGAGTCAGCTCTAATTAGAGATTTCTTTGCTGCTCTGTTACAAAGTAGCTACCCTGACTGCACTGACCGCAGAGCTGCCTACAATGGGGCTGGAAATTAAAGTTATGTTTTGTTTCCTCAGACGGCCCAGAGGAGCCATCTCCAAAGAGGCAGAGGCGTGGGGAGCCCAGGAACTGACGGCACACAAGGGCCACCGTTGGCTTTTCAGTTATTTTTTTAAGAGACCTATAAGTTTTGCTAAATATTTCTTTTCACGATGAACAATGACTTCGTGCCACAGTGGTATTTTATGTGAATCTTAATGACTCTGCTGATGATTATTGTGCATGCAGTGTACGGGAGCTGCAGCAGCCGGTTCAATAAAACCTGTAACTACATGCAATGTGCATCTGTGACGCGCAGTTAGAATGGTGACATCACCGAGGGCTGTAGGATGGCGTCTTGTCCATGGTGGTGAGAGACTCAGAATACTGCACAGAGGTGCAAAGTTGTATTTTACAGTCTAATGTTAACAAAAATATATATATATCATACATGGAAAAAGGGGAGACAGGGTACATGTTGTGCTGAAAGGGCCCTCAAGGGGCCATGCTGGGGCCCTCAGTGTGGCACCAGGAAGAGGGCGCTGAAGGCATCCTGTACAGCCCGGTGGCACGCCAGGCCCGAGCTGTACCCTCCTGCGACGTCCTGGGGTGAGGTGGCCCGCACGTGATTCAGGTACCTGCGGGGTAAGAACAAGGCACGTGATGGGGCCGGCCAATCACACGCTGGTGATGAGCGTGGCATTTAAAAAGGCACCGATGCTGTATGGGAATGAGCACCGAAGGGTTAATGAGGAACACAGGCAACACGCCTAGGAACACCTCTTCATACAGGCATCACCATGCCACCAACTGTGGTCAGTTACTATCATCGGGCTTCTAGAATGTTCTTATTTGCTCCATGCACAGCTATTCAGCAGCTGGAGCCCACAGACACACGCTGGGCCACTAAAACGTGACCCGGAGATGGTGGGTAATATTTCAGCCCGAAGCGCCTCTGCCCCCCCATGAGATGGTCCTCCAAGGAGCAGCTACGGCCAAGTCGTGGAAGGCGCCAGGAAAGTTAATAACATCAATAAAACAATCCAGATCAGGGAAGGCCTGTTCTGCATCGACCGGTGCCGGCCGCGCTGGATATGTGACAGAGGGAGGCGCCAGAAAACAACACAAAGGGGGCGCTGTTCCGTGGCCGTAGCATCAGCAACCTGCTCAAAGCCCACCAGGGCCAATCTGTGCTCTTGCACCAGGAACCAGATATCAGGCACTCTGGTGAAGGTTCCTGTGTCAGAGACCCTGGTTAGGATGGGTCAGATCCTCAGGGTGGTCCAGTGAGCCAATAAAAGCCGGTCAGCAGTCCTACATCAGGGCCCCCTGAAAGATGTCTGGTCACTGATTTCATCAGACTGTATTAATCTCTCAGATTCCGTATTGCGTTTGGACAGAAATGCATGTCAATGCAGCAACAGGTCAGACAGCATCAGCACCGAAACACACACGTGGTTTTTAAAGACGGGGTCTTAGTCTCGCATCAAAAACTCAGACATCCACAGGATCCAAAGCCCACTTACTTAGTCAACCACACCCTGGCCTTGTCACAACCAGAGAGGAGTATGGGAAGGTTCTGAAGGCCCAGTCCGGTCCAAATCCATCCAGTGACTATGGGCCAGCACTGAGTGGGTGCCCCTGGGAGCCTGCCTGCACCCCCTGCCCCAGCCTGCTGCCTGAGGAGGTCCTTTTAAGTGCTTACAGATGTCCCACCAGGCCCGCCCCCACATCAGCCTCTGTACGGCATTAAACCTATCAGTCTACCTCAGCCCCCCCAGCCGGCCGCAGGCCCCCGGCCCCGAATCCTCCAGGTTCGCTCTGATCCCGAACTGCTGTGTGGTCTCACAGTGAGTCCCGTGTCCTATGCGAGGGCCAGAACCTGCATCCCTGCTCAGCTCGTGACGCCCGCTCACACACCACCTTCCCGCCGTGGACGCAGGACCTGGGTACAGCCCCAGCGGCCGCGATGGAAGAAGATCTACTCCCGAATGAAGAACAAAGAGTTCTGCCGCGGGCTGGCATCAGCGCCTGGAGGCACCAGATACCACCACCCCCCCCTCAGACGGAGCCAAAACAGGGGCCCCCGCCTGCCGCAAGCAGCTGGGGCTATGGAACGACTTCAAAGCGAAGCAGTGAGATGTCACCTCCAGTCAGTAACTCTAAACCAGCAGCTCCCGAAAGCGCATGAGTGAGTGTGACCAAGGGAATGTGTGCGTGTGAGGGAGAGAAGGCGGGAGTGGAGCATTTGGTGACCGCCAGCCCTGATGAGGTGTGTGTGTGATACGGGAGGTCTAGCCGCCTTCATAATGGTGTATACCTGGTGGCCTGCAATAGACTTGGGCTTCTATTGCTTTCAATCAGCTTTCCACCAATAACACCAGTATGAGGGGGTACTGGTGTTTTAATTACATCTCTCAACAAAGCGTCATGCATCAGGCAGGGCCGCAACAACCGGCCCATGAGACAGACGCGCGACAGACCATCGTCTTCACAGTGAAATCGGATGCGGCGAGCGATCTGCTAACGCGATTATCTCCGTCTTTACTGCTCTTCTGGGCTGTTCCACAGGAAGAGAGTGTGGGTGTTGCTTTTTTGGCCTGCGTTCTGTCATTTCTCAGCCACCAGCATCCATCACTCGCACCGAGGGCCTGTTTGGATGGAAACCTGACTGAACCGGCACGCCATCATCCACGTTGACCCCGTGCGGTCAGGAGCACAGCCCCTGGGGAAACTGTACACCCTGGAGTGGCGAGAAGAGAGAGAGGAAATGAAGGGGGAGCGGGTTTGTGTTTAAACACCCCGTCCACCCCCTACCTCAAGCACACATTTGCGGGTCTTCAAGTCAAAAACTTGTCCCTCAAGTACCATCTCCAAAGTGCATCAGGAACCTCCAGCACAAAGCTACCTCAGACAAGGAGCTACATCCAGACGCTTCAGTGTCTCACAAGCGGCCCCGGACCCTCCTACTAGGCCTCCTTCACCCCCCCCCCCCCCCCCCCCCCCCCCCCCCCCCCCCCCCCCCCCCCCCCCCCCCCGCACCCACCCCCCCCCCCGCCACCACCCCCCAACC
>JAODKE010000028.1:14502011-14522011 GCA_026779605.1 Mormyrus hasselquistii | reverse complement strand
GCACACACCGGCCGAAGAGACACATGGCTGCCCATCTAGGACCCAGAGTCCACTTCTCAGCCTCCTCCTCCCTATACAGAGTTGATTTGCAGCATTTATTTTCATTTCGGCCTATATTTCTATCCATTATTTACTTACATCGAAACCCACTTAAGCTGCTTACAATTTTAGCTGTTACATACAATTGAGTGTTTACTTACTCCGATGACCAAGCAAATACAAGTTAAGTATCACGTTCAAGAAAGAAACCGCAAAGCCTCCCGTCTGGCCTTGGCAGCTCTGCGCAGATCTGCGTGTCACTCAGAGGCAGAGAGGCCCTAAGTCTGCGCTCGCTGTGGCGTCTCGGAGACGCCGGCAGTCAGACAGGATGGAGAATTAACCTTGAGGATCCGTAACACTCCGACATAAACACATAAGTAAACAGAGGGAGATCTACTCATCACTCGCTAAAGGCTGTTTGCGTCCAGCCCCCCCGACTCCCGCAGGTAAAGCCCAGCCTGCCAACAGACAGACAGTGACGGCGGCCAGCCACTTGTACAGCCCACAACCTTCAGACCTTCAATCAGAAACTCACCACGCGCTATTAAAAGCCCCAGCTGACGCATCAGCGCTCCCGCGATCCCCGGCCCAGCGCTCTGTCAACACACTTGTTGGCCGGTCATCTGAACACGCCCTGCACGCGGGGTACCAAACCCCAGGGATCTTGGAGATGGGGTATATAACGGCTCAGGGGCTCAAGGGGACACATCTGCTTGAGCCATTAAAGAGGACCACAGGCTGGAATAAAGAGAGACTCCAAAGAGAAACCCCGCAGAAAAAAGTAATTCCATAAAACTACAGGGGAAGGTAACCAGAGGAAAGCCCTTATTTTCCCCCAGCGGCTCTCTGAAGACCGTGCCTTTGCAGATTCCGTCTCAGGGTATGGAGGTGACCGCTTTGTCCATCAGAACCGTTTCCGACACTCGACAGAGCAATAAGAAGGGACGGCATTGTGTGCGACAAGAAGTCGTCCATTCATTAAGTGTGAGAAGATAATCTTCCACGAGGAAGGAACCCTCAGGGTGACAACACAAGAACGACCAGTACCTTCACCGTGCCATAAAACCGTCATTCATCTCCTAAACTCTGCAGCGGCCGGTTCATTGGCAAGACTGCGCTCTTGCAGTATGGCAGCCGCCTCTCAGAACACCTCTTATAAAAACAGCTCATGAACTTACAACTGTTTAATCTAGTGGGGATATGACTGCCGCATTGCTATCCTTAGCAAGGCCTCAGCTAACAGCGGTAGCAGCGGAGCTAAAGGATCAAGAGTCACCTGTGACGGGGACAGCACCCCTGGGCGGACAGAGCTTGCACAGCGGGATAAAGAGCTTTGTGCCCTGGGTACACTGAGCTAAAGTAGCAAGTGTGAAAACCACCCTGTCCCCAGCCACCCCTCTCACCTATAAATATAACTGCCCAGCAGCTGCTACCAGCACAAAACCCATAAAGCTGACAAGCGCTTTTTCCGCTGCCTGAGCACAGAGCAGTCATGAGGTGACTCCGCATCCGCACATGCTGGTGCCAATCAGGGGACAGCCCCTGGGCCCAAACGCTGCCCCCCCACACAGTCGCTCCAAGCCTGTGAGGAAAATCGCTGCAAGGGCAAGTCAGGAAGGCAGCCCCTCACCAAGAGAAGGACTCATGTGGGCATCAGGGTACACCTCCCACACTTCCATTCTCTCTCTCCAACAATACAGATTCACTGTTGCTCATGGAGTTTTACTTACACAAAAATGTTCAGAGGGCAGAAAGAAAAATGATTGGTTCAGAGAGATAACCAATCAGATCGTAGAGAAGGTGAGTCTGAGCAACTAGAGGAGGCGGGACCAACCAATCAGATGTCTTGGTCCCGGCTCCTCTAATTGCTTGCTTCCACCTCCTCTACAATCTGGTTGGTTCTCTCTCTGAACCAATCACTTTTCTTTCTGCCATTAAAACATTTTTGTGTATGTAAAACCCCCGCAGACTTAACTGTTATACTATTTTAATGACCTTTCTTCAGTCACCACTATGTAACATGATTTAAAGTCACATACTAAATATTTCAATAAATTAAACTAGCTACTGTATTTTTTATTGGTTTAAATGGACATACGTGATAAAATAATTCAAAACCAAAAAGTGCTATGGTAAATTTATAAATAACTAGTGAATCTGCAAAAGCAGGTAGGTACAATGAAGATAACAAAATCTAACATCTAACACAATCAGACAGCACTAAACGCAGCAAAGGCAACTCACAAAGCAAAGTCGATATACGACTCGGCACTGCATTTAAATATAAAAGAAGTGGAAGAAATGGCAGAAGCAGAAGATAAAATATTAACAAGTATAAAAAAGAAATAAATAAGATATGACAGAAAAAAAGTGAAATGTACAAAGTGTCACGGTCCAGCAAAGTGAACTGTGCATTTAGTACAGCACTGGCCAAAAACTGGAACACTCTGTGCTAAGTGAGGATTGTGCCACTGAACCACCAATGCAAGCTCATATACTTATATACAAATTCTTATGGGAAATTATTTTTTCCCTTCATTTTAAACCATCTCAGTGTATCAACACACATTCTCACCAGTGACCCTCCAGGGCAAAACATGTGTCAAAAACCCACTAAAATGCCAATTGTAATCACTTTGAAGCTTCCATTTTTGAGCATAGGGGTGACTGTACACATTTCTACATTAGGACTATTTGTTTGTTTGTTAAGGTTCCCAGAGATTAATGGCAGTCATTTCTCTATCTGTTGAATATCCTGTGTATGTTTAATCTTAAAATTAGCTGTCGTCGTTTCTCGTCTGCTTCTGGGGGGCTCTTTTTCCGATTGTGGAAAAAGTCAATATTTACCCACGGAAACACCGACGTCTGCCTGACTGCAAATTAAAGGAGGGAACGTGGAATAACAGATTCCACAGAAGACGACCGAGAAGGTTCATTATGTAGCTTAATAACAATATGATGACAGTGAGGAGGTCCAAGATTACACGCTTGTAAGAATTGAATTGACAAACTGACAGAACCAGTCTGGTCAGGGCAACATAACGATTTGGTCACTGGAAAGATACACCTAACCAGTACTACGTGGGCTACGCTGCCCAGCTGCTTGTATACATATAGCTCTAGAAATTTCTGTGCAAGCAACCAACCGAAATACTAATATTAAACCGGTGAGCTTCTCGAGCGTCCATAGACTGAATGTATAACTCCTTTACCTTATTCGCGTGATATACGTTGACAGTAAATCCCTTGTGTTTTATTAGTTTTTTACATTTGCCACATGTTTTATTAGTTTTATCACATTCTCCTCAGCTCACTACTTATGTACGGTAAGTGAAATCTTTTAAAAACATACTCAGAGCTAGACAGAAAATGCGTTTCGAAGTTATGGGGATAATAAAGTGATACAGTAAAGCAAAGAAATAAATAAAATCAGTCGTTTTCGCAAACGCAAAAAAAAAAAAAATACAACAAGCTGAAAAAACAAACAGCCAGAAAATATGCAATTTTGCATCCAATTGTCTCATTCATTTCACTGCAGAGTTTGAAACTTTTCAATTTCAATTCACAGAGAAACCTCGGAAAGTGCGATGTCAGCACACATTACTGATCAAGTCGTGCTGCTGGAATATGCTTCTCCTCGTCACAGCTGAAGGGGTCAACAGCAGTTCAGCTTCAGCGACTCAAACGGGCACAGCCTTCATTTCCATGGGCAGCTTCTGTCCCACTGAACCACCTGCTGTCCTGCAGTTACCTTTTGCCATTGCCCATCTCTCTCTCTCTCCCTCTCTCTCCCTCTCCCTCCAAACCCTGTATCTCACTCTCACACATGCACAAAAATGCCTGCATGCACGTCTCGCAAAAGCTGTCTCGCAGACTAATCTTCCCATTACTCTAAATCTTTATGGGAATGCAAGTTTACAGATCGCCCGCACGTGTTGGGCACTAGATCACAACATATGTAGGGCTGAACTGCAGGATTAGTTCTCTTAACAGAATGGAGAATGACACCTAATGCAAACAGGACGACACTAATTCCCGTCTTTTGTGTCGTTATGCAAGGTATTGAGAAATCATTTTTCCATGAACATTGTAGGAGTCAAGTCAAGTTCTAGCATAAACTCTGCTCTATTTCCATCCTTCCTACGCAAAGGTGGGCAGGATTTCTAGCCTGAACATCCGAAGCACCTATTTTAATCTGACACGTGACACACATAGATGCATCAAGTCAATCTAAAGGACTTGCCCAAACACTTTCCATTGCAGAAACCAAAAATACGGGGAAAATCCTCACTTAAGCACGTTTACAGCCCACATCCTATTTGACTGTCAAATCCCTTCCCAGTTCAAGTGCCAGCTCATGGTTTTGCTTCTTCGCAACCCCGATGCAGTGGCGTCAGACAGGAGTGAGGGTTTGCAGTGGCGTCAGACAGGAGTGAGGGTTTGCAGTGGCGTCAGACAGGAGTGAGGGTTTGCAGTGACGTCAGACAGGAGTGAGGGTTTGCAGTGGCGTCAGACAGGAGTGAGGGTTTGCAGTGGCGTCACACAGGAGTGAGGGTTTGCAGTGGCGACAGACAGGAGTGAGGGTTTGATCCCCATGGGTCACTGAGGCGGTGACAGAAGCCAGATTCGGAGGAAGTCCAACTCACTGGAGCACAAAGGTGAGGACTGGCTCCTCCGTGCATGTGTGAGTTGAGGGGGAAGGGATGCACAGACCACATTGCGACAGCAAACAAGGGTTGTCAGGTTGTCACACAGTAGACTGTGCGCAGGCAAAGGAGGGTGTGTCCTACGTGCTCTAAAAAGCTACAATGGGTCTGAAACTGAGCTCTGCCATCCCTGTGTCCACATCCTACCCCCCCCCCCACACATCTACTCAGTGCCAGCAGAAACCCCCTCCGCTGCTGAAGCTCCTCAAACAGATGCACTACTTTGAGCAGGCCCCTCAAGCAAGAACAGACCTGTCCCCCCAACCACCCCCACACTACAGGCACCTGGAACAGGCCTTCACTGGATCACTGGATCAATTCCCAACTGCGTGCTGTTCCCTACTATGATGGTAACCACGCCCCCCCTCCCTGGCTGAAAGGCACCCCCACGATGGGACCACACAGCAAGCTGGGTTACTGACCGGCATCATACAAAGACTTAAGTAAACAAAAAAATACTTGCCGGATTTACATGGATGAAAATGAGATTCTGTGATTTTGTAGATGTGGTACTGATGGGAAAACTGACATATCAGGCTGCATCCCATTAAGATCCACGGCAGGTTCTCTCATTTACTGCCATTCTGATCATTTTCACAAGCCCAGAACTTGCGTTCCCAGCTTCCAATGTGCCACCGGGATGCGGCAGACAGCTTGATGTGTCGACTGGCTCGCGTTCAGGAGGGCAGTGATGGGCGCTCCCCTCTGACACAGCACCGTGAGGAAGCTTGGCTTTAGCGGTCCATGAGAACCACTGCACCTATTCGGCCCATGATCCCCCCCCCTTGCAAATGGCATGCAGACACAACTTTGCAATTCAAAGGCAAGAACAAAAACAGGAGACACATCTACTGTCCTTCTACAAGAGTATTACAAGTTACAAAAGAAAATCACATAGATTCACTAGTTATGAAAAGTGGGGAAAAAAAAGATAAGCTTTCCATATAAATCCACCACAAGTTGAACTCCAACCAACTCAAACAGTGGTTGAGTCTTAACTGCCTTTGGCAGGAACTGGGGGCAAATGAAGGCTTGCTTCTCCCGAGGTTTCCACTGTCAGAGGCGCCCTGAAGCCGGCACCCTTTCCAAGACGCTCTGCAACACTGGAAAACTCCAAGACTCTACTGATTCACTGTTTAGGCTGACAAATGTCAAGACAAGACAAACGCGCACATACACACACGCAGCCAGAAGCCAACGACAACAACAGTGACGAGTCCTCTCCATCAGCGGTATGGCGCTTACTGCAGACCGGCTTATGACAGAGAATCTGCAGAAACCAAACTGATCCCCGGCGGAAAGGGGCCCTGTGGTTTTCAGGCCCAGGAATTGTACCGCCTGTCCCGTTTGTTGACCTTGCCTGGGGGTGGATTTATATGAACTGGCTAAATCTCGTTTCATTGGACCGTTTCTTGTCTAAATCGGGTCAAACCATGAGGATTGACCCAAGGGCAAATGTGTGTCCTTATAATTTCTCTTTGCTAACCAGCAGTTTGCAACACCTGATTTAAAAAGCTGTAATATCCTTTTTCGAAAAACAGAACCATCCCTGCTGTTGTGTTCATTCAGCTTCTCAACACAGAGTTGGGGTCAGGAGCAGAGGGAAGGTATTCCTCTACTTAATTCACCCCCATTTTCTCCTGGCCTAGCAGAGGTGTTTCCTCCGAGTGAGTAGCTGACAAGTGCTGAAAGGGGATCTTCGAGTTGCAGATGGACCCTGACGCTCATCCATCACTATCAGCGAGCAACGTGCAAGTGTGTACCTGAGCAGGACGGCATGAGCAGAAACCGCTTGGGTTCATTATAAGCGGCACCGGCAGAGATCAAGCAAAGCGTACCCTCAGACTCGTGAGATCATGTCCAGGCACGGCACAATGAAACGAAATCTAAGCCCGGGAAGATCTGGAGAGAACCCTCAAGCTTATGAGAAAGCAGAAACAAACTGCTTCTAGCCATTGGTCATCCCAAATGAACCCATGAGGCTCATCTTCACGTTCATTCCATTCCATGTGTCCTGCAGACTTGCTTACTAATTCCAACATATCCGGGAACAGTTAGAAGATAGGAGGCATGCAGTACTTTGATCCGCACAACTAATAATCTTTGTATACCTGCTTCATTGCTATGGTAGCTTTTCTTTCCGTTGTCCATAGGTCTAATACTAAATTCTGTATATAGATACATCAGTTTATTTCCCTCTATATCCTGCAGCATTGGTATGCAGGTCCTAGAATGAGTTTGGACCACATATATTCATCACCTATCAACATACTGCCAGTTGTCCTAAGTTTGCACCTCAAACAGGCAGATGAGGGTCGAATGAAGCTGTTTCTAATGCTCCATTGGCCTGTGAAACATTTTCACACCTTTTTGTTGAGGGAAGGGATAGGGAGAGGAATATCTGATCTGAGAAAAAATAAACACAATAAGAGGGACGGGAAGCTGGCACCAGATGAGCTGTGCAGGAACAGCTAAACGCCATCGCTGACGAGACCCCCCCCCCCCCGGGTTCGCACGGTTAAGCTACAATGGTTTAGTCTCATGGAGCTGGTGTGAAAAGTCTACGCTTAGTGAGCGAGACCTGGCCACACTTACCACAGGGATCCCCGTGGAGAAGACGGTAGGCTTGACGACCTGCCGCTGCATCTCAATCTGGGTCTCCAGCTGGGCAGCCCGGTCCTTGTGCTGGGCTAAGAGCAGCGTAGCGGGCAGGTGCGAGCTCTCCTGTCAGACAAGCAGAGCAGGGAATATCAGAACAAGCCTCATGAGAGCACCCAGCTATACCCTCACCGCCATAGCCGTCTGACACATATCGGCATGAAAATGAGTTTTGTTCTGTCGACTACATGTTCCACCAGGTTTTCCAGAACACGCATGCGCTGGCTGCGCAACATTTGCCACAGCTGGGGGTGATGGATATTTGCTCTGACTGCAATGCTAAACCACTGCCACGAACAGCAACAGGTGCTTTGCTGCGGTTCACGGGCTGGGGGGCTGCATTATTTGGGGATTGGAGTGAGCACGGTCATTATGGGAGACACAGCAGGGGGCAGCTGCTACTTTGCCATGAGTCGTGTCCAGGAGACAAGGAAAATGTACCTCACACGCACACGTAGACACACTTGCATGTACATTTTTGTGGGAACCCGTTTTTTAAAATCATTTCTAAACCCCTTTCCGACAAACCTCAAAACGAGATTCAACTGATAAGTTCACTGTCAGTTCGTTTAAGAACAAATGAAATAAAGAAAAAAAAAATACACATTTAAACAAACCTAAACAAACACAGCGCACTCTTCTGCGATCCAAGAGCCAGCACAGCACAGACAGAGCTACAGACACCAGAGAGAACCCCACATCTACTGTCAAGCACAGCTATGGTCACGTGGTTAGGAATCAGCAGAGGCCACGACGTAGCGGCTAGAAGACTAACCAGCAGCGGGACGGAGACACGACGCTGAGCTGGGTTACTGCTGACGATATGCTGCTGCCTCAACCACATGAATATGAATTATTGATTTGCTGATGATCTCATCTAAATCTGAACCCATTATTAATTCTTTACTAGCCCGTGCTTAAGTGCATTTCTTAGGCCTTTTGCGCTTGTGTGTTTCTGTAAGCGACTGCGACTCACCAACTCATCCAGCAGTGCCTGCTTGTTCTTCTTCTTGGCTAGAAGCTGCCTCTGCTCCTCCTGCAGCGTCTCCAGCCTCCGCTGCTCGCTCCCTTGCTGCTCCAGCAGCAGCAGCTCCTCCAGCTCCTCTTGTTCTCGCGTCTGCAGCACGAGTTTGGATGAGAGCTGACCCACCATTTCCCCACGCCGGAATGAATCGCGTGCGCATGTTAGTATAGTAGCCAGAAGTCATTAGAAATAAACGGCAGACTATGTAGGATGGGGGGAAAAAAATGACATAATATCACGATTACTGGCTGCAATGTCGAAGCAAGCAAAAGCTCACCAGTCTTGCTTTGTTTCTCTGGATGACGTCTCTGTTCTCTCTCTGATACTGCTCCATTATTCTCTTGGTGTTCTCCACATCTATATTGTTCGTTAGACTAAGGACTGTACAAGGGCGATCACGTGATTAGAAGCACCACACTCAATTAGCAGCAATGCCAAAATCATTACGAATTAGGGTTGCAAAGGGCAGGTTAATTTGTGGAAACTTTCGACAAACTTTCTATTCCATGGAAAGTTAAGCTGGGGAATTTCGGAAATATACCAAGTTGGAAACTTTCCAGGGGAATTACCAGGAATATATGTGAATGAATGGAAAATTCCCAGAATTCTGCAACCTTATTACAAATGTACAAATGCATTTGTCCAGTGGGGAAAGTAACTGCAGACAGCATAGTGTCAGGTGATCTCGGGGAGCAGGAATCATGAAGCAGAAGCTCACCAATATCCTCCACTTGCTCCAGGTAATCATTATATTCCTTCAGGTTGGGGAAGTCCGTGTCCCTCTTATTGTAGCTGCACAGGACAAAGCTGCTGTCAGGCCTGAGCATTAAAACATGGCCAACTGCCATCGTAAACATCCAACTGTCCTCCTCTTTCCCGCCCACCTTTGCTTTTCATTATGCCGATTTCACAAAAATCATCCAACGTGCAAAAAGCAGCAAAACAGGATTTCCAGCCAGAATTTTACAATTTGCAAAGATTCTAATAGCACCGCGAAGGCAGAAAGTGCAGTGCTTTTTTTTAATTAGGGCGATGAAGAATTAAGGAAACCACAGAAATCTAACCACACCAGATGGATCTGCTAAAAGAGACAGAGAACAAACAAATACAGGCAGAATGCAAGCTGCTGGTCTGTAATAGTTATTCTATTGTGAAAAATGTGAGCCATTACAATTGTCCTTAGGTTCACCTTTTCCTTAAAGAGACACATTTTATTTTTTTTTAATCAAAGAATGAGTAGAACTATTCTCCTGCCCATATTTTGCCCTTTCATGAATGGCAAAGGTAAATAAGGTAAATAAGGTAAATAAGGCTCGGCTTTGAGCTGCTGCCCATTTCTGGCAATGTGCCACCTACAATAACAGGAAGCAGAGCAGAAAGGCCAGGGTGGGGAGGGAAGAGAATCTGGCAGGTAAAGAGCCTCCACCGCTGTTTACAGTCTGCAGGGCTCTGCCACACCTGGGGGGCCACTGAGGGAGGAGTTTGTATACAAAACACACACCCTCATTACCGAGACAAAGGCGGCTTAACAGGCGAGAGATACAGTCCCACCCAGCCCTGAACCCTCTTTCCCCCGAAACTTACATCTTCAGTACTTTTTTTCGGATTTCCACCTCCTTGTCCACGGCTGGGTCCTCAAAGAGTTGCACACGGAAGTTACTTTTCCTAAGGGGTGTGTCGCACTGCACGCAGTTCCCCGAACCACGCACAAAGAGCATATCCACACAACTTTCACACCTGTTTAACAGGAAAACACACTTTTAAAAATGCATACCGATGTACATCAGGAACATACACAAAACTACCACATACGTATTGAGACACTTATTGAAGCACAAACAATTATGAGGCTATCGCCTTACTGACAATGTAGCTGTCGGTAAGGTCTCATTCTTACTTTTCAGTTATATTATTAAAACCCTCATCAATCACATGGACACTGGGGATGCTTTTAGAGGTGCCATGCTTCCAGAACCAACCTCCGAAACGGACCTAGCGAGGAGGAACAGCAAGACTCACCTTATAACATTTGTGGAATACTCAAGGTAAGCCCTTTCAGAAATACAAGCTAACATAAGTCAATGATGGTACAAATGTCACTCTTCAAAAGTGTAATATGAAGTATGGCAATTTAACATGTGGCTGGGAAGTTTTTAGAAGAATAATCAGTACTTAAGGTGAAGCATTTTCTGGTAAAAGCAATGCGAACTCGTAAATGACGTTATTACTAAAAAGTTACAGATTAAACTGAAATAGCAGATGTCAATAACTTTCAATACTGTTTCAGGGACTTGGGTGATGCACCTCATGTTTTGGAGGAAGGAAACAAGCACTATGAATTTACGGGGTTTGAAGGAGATCACCATGGAGATAATTAGACAACGCTGTCTGTCTCCTACAGCTGTCATTAGTGGGGAGGAGGTTCTGGCTGATGGACAGTGGCAACAATGCTTACCACTAATTACTGTCACCCACCAATGCGAAGCCACTAAAGGCGCAGAGAGCCAAAGCGCTCAAACAACCATCCCCAGGGCAACTCAACACGTCTTTGCATTAAAACATCAATCACTTTAAATCCTATGGTGAACTTTAAAGACAGTACAAACAGCATTTATCTGTCATATGAAGAGTGATAGGAAATTAAGAAAATTGACAATTTACTAATCTAGTTAATCCTATAGCACTTAATTCCAAAAGTTTAGCGACAACTCATATGCCCTGCCTCTCCGACATACAGGCGTGGGAACCTACTCTGTAAAACATTAAAAAAAGTTGAAACTAAGTAACTACATCAGCTTTACATGGTTGAAATAGACACAGAAGTTGAGATGAATTGAGACAGTAGGAGGGATGACCTTCATTCCTCCTCAGCAAATCGCAAACTGCAATGGACCAGTACAAAGGCACCTGTTCACACACACGAGGGGGTATTCAGACAGGCCCACTCTCATTCCCCTCCGGCAAGTGAAGCATGGGCAGGGGCTGGCTGATGGAAGCAAGGCTCCTTTGTGCTGAAGCAGTGGGGCAGATGTTCCACTCTAGCCCCAGGCTTCAGGAGGGTCCACCGGGCCCAACATATGGAACCCCCTGAAATGTCCCGAAAGGGGCCCACAAAGAGCCAATTGAAGTGGACAGCACGGGGCATATGCCTAGCATTATCTTACATGGTGTGGTGTGTTCCGCCTCTCTTTGTTTCTCCAGAGGCGGTACGCATGTCCCAAGAGGAGAGCAAATGGACAAACGGGTGCCTGCGAGGGAAGCATTAGTCACGGGGTAGATGCACAGCAGTTCTTAATCAGCCCTCTTACTATACAGTTTACCTCGGGAGCATTGTGTGTGTGTGTGTGTGTGTGTGTGTGTGTAAACACCTCCCCCGCTGTACAGTGCCTTGCACCTTCAAAAGGCCCAGGAGAATATTACAATAGTCAGGACCCACTGTATCCCTCACACTGCCTATCAGTATCCTGTCGCTAAAAGGCCCCCTTGGGCAGTTCTGCTGTTCCCACAGGTGAGTAGCTTATCTCTAGGTGGGACCTGGTCTCCATCCCCAGTTGGCCAGCTCTAATCTTCTCATCTGCAGCTGTCAGCAAGGTGATAGAGATACTGCGGCCAAGCTCAGCACACCAGAGCCCCTGCAGGCTGGACACCAACCTCCGTGCCCACACAGGAAAACACAGGCATGCATACTAACATGCGCACATATACGCAAACCCACGCACGCACACAGAAACTCGCAACAGAAAGCAGCATAAAGACAGGAGGGAATGCACACTAGTTCTTGCTTGAGATCAGAGTGCATGAACAACAGGAGCAGGAACACAGAAAGGGCAACAAAGTGGACTACTTCCAAATAACTCAAAACCCTGCATTGTGTAATTTGGCTCGTCAAACCCCAGCCAAAATGTAACTCCGGGTGAAGAATATGGTACAATCAGTACCAGTTAAGTGCACCCACTGCCATTATGGGCCAAAATGCCAAAAGGACATCTGGGCATGTCATTGTGCAGAGGTAATAGACAAAGAGGGGTGGTTACAGCAAGGGCACAGTCCGTTTAATTTTAGATGTCAGCCAGCCCACACCGCACCCTAAACTGGAAGAGCTTCAGACGACTCGTCAGTTGTCAGCTCAGCAGATGCAGATTCAGACAGAACGAGGTTGATGGCATGGCAGACAGGTAGATCACAAAGAGAGGATACAGACAGTCGGGATAATAGTGGAAAGGCACATATCAACAAGGACATCCAGAGGGCATAAGAATGAATATAGGGGCTAGCTGAATAATTCCGGGAGAAAGACATTAATCGCGTGGGTTAGTGTGAAAACTGCAGAACAATATAAATCTATAACGGCCCAAAACATGGCGACTTAATTACCAGAGTGGACGGTGACACCAGTTGTTTTTCCTTTTTTGGGGGGCTGGGGGGCTTTGTTATGTTTACGTTATCTTAGCAGGCAAGTCACGCAGCTCGCGTTGAATGCTTCTGCTTACGCATTACACGAAAACTAACTCTGGATCGACATGTCGTCTCCCACCAAGAACATAGCACGCAGCGTTAAATTCAACCAGTAGAGCTTTTTGTAAACTTATATGTGGTTCAAGTATGAAAAAAAATGCACATAAAGACAACCAGCTTTGTGCTACAATCCACTAAATTTTCACTACCCACTGAACATTGCAGGTGACTAATGTTTCAATACTACTTTGGATATACTCCTTATATGCATATTAAGATAATGTTTTAGTGGGTTTAAGGACTGGTGACAATTTTATGACACGCATGTAGCAAGCTAACGAGACTTACAAGCACTACATCATTAGTACCAATCACATATACGACTGAATTGAAGACGAGATATTTGTTTACAATAAGTGATAAAAACGTGAGAAAGATCCGAGTAAAACATAATTTAACTATTGAAATCGCTACTATACAAAACATAGCTATATCGGAACGTTACATTAAAAGCTTACACACACTTACAGAGTATGACCGCAGACATTCACCATCAGTTTCAGTGATGGGTTCCTGTATTTAGTTGTCTTGCATCGCGGACACCCCTGGTCATCCATATTTGCAGTAACCATATATTTTATCCCTCGGTACACTTAATATTTTCGCTATACGTCTATTAACAGATCGCCAATGAGACTCAAATAACGGTTTCTCTACATAAACATTCCGTGCAACAAACACGGAAGGAAGAATCGTTCCTAGTTTTTCGTTCCTATGACTTCGCACAGTGCATTTATCATACGCAGCGTTTCTCATAATCTGATTGTAAACAATAAATTCACTAACTGGCACGAGTAATAAAGCGTGATGCATTTTTATTTAGACGACCCAGTTTTGTTTATCATAAATATGTCACTATATAAAGACGTTTTTTCCTGTCGTTACGTTAATAGTATACAACATAGTTAATATAGGCTGCCGTATGACACAGATGGCACATAATCCTAGACACGTATACATTCATACATATGCTTTCTTATAGTTTTATCACGGCTTTATCGACGCTTTCATCCGAAGGGTTTACATAACCGGTATCCTTTGTTTTAAAACGTATCACTTTATTTTATATAGCTGGATACACGTCGAAGGGATATGTGATTAGGTTCAAGACTAAAGGTGATGGTAGACATGACAACTTTTTGAGCTATGTTTCCGGGCAGCTGCCAACCAGGTGAGACAAAGGGCAACTCATCTGGATCTGAATGATCGCGAAATATTGCTCACTTCCGATTAAAGTTTTTCAAATAGAAATTTGTTGCCCAGAATCAATAGGAAAGTGCCTGAGCAGTTAACATTGCTCAAAAAGTTGCCCAGCTTATTGTCACCTTTAGAATTCATTATACTGACCTGACTCTTACACGTTTTATCCAACAATACAGTTTTTGCAACACTTGATCTGGAACTACAATACAGGTTTTTTTGCAACACTTGTTCTTGGAAAAAATTGCGACATGCAGAAATAGAACTTAAATTTAAAGCACGTGTCAAGTACGATATAAATAATATCATTATGACTATACATAAATATTATATATACTACTATAGTTAAAATGAAGTATGATGACGCAGAAACCAATAATTGTCATTATGTTTTATCTCGTGTATTATTTTGTGGTGTCTCATTTGAAAATACGAATGAGATTTTTCGAATAGTTCGTTCGATTTGTTTGTTATATTTGTGGTTATAGAGTCAATGATTTTTTTCTGTCATGGTATATGAAATGCGAAGGATTACTGTATAAGCAGCGCAGAAATAACAGCGCGCAACGCTGCAGACAAAAGAGATGTCGGCTCTCTACCCCCGGCTAGTTCACCTTGCGCAGGTAAGCCATTGTGCGTAGTATTTGACTGACAGTCTGAGTGAAAACATTTGCCTAAGATCTCGCTCGCTCCTCCCCCGCAGAGCCTTGTGTGGCCAATAAGACTGCACTCCTGCAAGCAGACCCTATTGCCCCCTTCCTGCTACAGTTTGCCGAGTAAAATTCACATTACAACCAGGGGAGAAGAAAGACCTATCCGTTCACAGCTGTCGCCAGATATCTGATCGCGCTTGTATGGCAAGCAGAAACCTGATCGGCTAAAGACTGCCGAAACTAGGAGGAGTGACTTACCAGGAAGCATTAAAAAATGTCTTCTTCCTCCAGCGAGGTCATAATTACAAATGAAATAAAGAAGGAAAATGTTACGGCAGATAAACGGGGAAGCATTAAGCTCCTAGCCTTGGACACTGCGGAGTTGTCTATGGAGCATGCGACTTCAGCTGCAGATGCAGTCCATAGTGAACTTCTCGTGAGCGCTCCCTCCTCACTAGCCTTTTCACCGGAGCAAGTGGCGTGCGTCTGTGAAGCGCTGCAGCAGGGGGGCAACGTGGATCGCCTATCCAGGTTTTTATGGTCTTTACCACAGAGTGACTTGCTACGTGGCAACGAAAGCATTTTAAAAGCACAAGCTCTGGTGGCTTTCCATCAGGCTCGGTATCAGGAACTGTATAGTATTCTAGAGAACCACAGCTTCAGCCCGTCCAATCACTCTTCGCTGCAGGACCTTTGGTACAAGGCACGGTACACTGAGGCGGAGAAGGCTCGAGGGAGACCCCTCGGTGCAGTGGACAAATATCGCCTTCGTAGGAAATACCCGCTGCCTCGAACTATCTGGGACGGGGAAGAGACGGTGTACTGTTTTAAAGAACGGTCCAGGAACGCGCTGAAAGAATTATACAAGCAGAATAGGTACCCCTCTCCTGCCGAGAAGCGCAATCTCGCCAAAATCACAGGGCTTTCCCTGACTCAGGTTAGCAACTGGTTTAAAAATCGCAGACAGAGGGATAGGAATCCTTCTGAAGCGCAGTCAAAAAGGTGAGTTATTCGCGCACGGTATGTCACTTCGTGATTAGCGTTTTTTTTTGTAATGATACCCAAAAGTTTAATGTTTTAAAATGCCAAAATTAATAACTCCAGGTATTGGTTTAACAGTAAATTGTTATACTCTGCTGGATTTCGTTTGCGACACTGCGTGTGTGTTTCACCTGGAGCTGCTTCTTGCCCGGTCATTTCGCCTTTAGTGGCCGGCATGATACGTGCTGTCTGTAGTTCGTCCTGCTTTATGAATTGACGTCGTTAATCATTTACAGAGCTAAACTCAAAGGAATAGTGTGCCGGGTGCTCGGTGCTAATGTTTTGAAATATGAAGCTGTCCCCATTCAGGTCAAGTTTCATTTGTAATTTGAACACATGTGCAAAAACTGTACCGGACTTATAACACACAAAATATTAACTGCAAGAATAACTATACTGAACTTTTATAGCTAGTCCAAACTGATGGCGAAATTGCGTTTAAATATTTAGTTTTATTTTTGTCATTTTAGACCTATTTGAATTTGTCATCAGTAGAATGCGCATTTGTCCCAATTTCAACTGGCCTGAAGTATATAGGCTACTATTTATTTTTGCTCAAGCTGCTCAAGCGACATTAACATTTCCATGACCTATTGTTTTACGGTGTGTGTGTATATGTGTGTTTACTTTGGGAGTGTGTTTAGAATCCATTGAATACCCTGCTTTGGCTCACCACATAAATCACTTAGGCTGTTTACTTTTCCTCTTAACTGGGAGGGATCGGAAAACCACCCTTCAGTAGTTCATTAAAAGATTTGCGGGCCCTCTTTGCAAAGGGACATTCTCTCTGTCTCTCCCCATCTTTTTTTCTCCATTCTCTGAAAATAACACTCGCACGCACCTGGTGGAGGTGACCTCTTCAACAGACAGTCCCCCTCCCCCATCGGCTGATGTCATTAACTGCTCAAAGGCATTCTGATTCTGAAGGACGTTTTTGTAATAAACTGAACGTCCCGTGTAAGAAAACAGAGGGGAGTCAAAGCAGCTTCTGTTCTTCTGTTTGATTTAAAAGCGTCAGTGGTTAAAACTTCTCTGCAGCAAAAGAGCAAGACGATCGCACCCACCTGTATATCTGCCCAGTCTAGCACTTTTTTTTTGTTTAACGCCTTTGCGTTGGTTTTTGTGACGAACCTTTAGCTGTTTTACTCATCGACAAAATTTATGATGTGGAAAAGATCCGTTTGTTTAATTTAAATCCTCTGACGTTGTATTTTAATACTATAGCCTACCTTCTTGTCGAAATAATTTCAACTATATATAATTGCAGATGTGAATAATTCCACTGGATAATTTTATTTGGTCATATTTTGCCATGTGGATTTACAGAAAATCGATGGAGTTGGCGGTGTTCCCCCAGACTTCCTGACGGAAGACAGGGCCACAAATACCCCAGCCATTTGTGCCGAAGCCGTGGGGGCATTTGTCACTGGGTAGTTTATTGTGCCAAATGGTGGCGCGGATGGTCGCAGGCTTCCTGGTCGGGAGCGGTCTGGAACGGATTAACTTTGACAGCTATGAGGGTTATAATCCAGCCCGCTCACCATGGGGTAAACTTCTTTGGCGCGCGGGCTTCACCGCCCCTAAAAGGCGAAGTGTTGTCGGAAGAGCCTTTTGACTCGGCACGTTATTGCTCACCAAATGCATCCTTTTGCCGGGATCTCCTGCCGGGGTGGTGGCATTTCTCTTACAGTTTAAGTTTGGTTTAACGACGATTTATGAGATGATTGGGGGGTGGCCTGATGTTTGCTCAACTTGTTTTTTTTTTAAACAGTTTCCCGTCTAGTCATATCTAGCGAAGTCTACTTTTTATATATAAATTGGCCCGGTGTATGTTGGCAGCTGGTCACCCTGCTGTGAAGTGTTTCACTACAGATAACTATGGTGGCTGAAGTGTTTTAAATTATCCTGCCACTTCTGGGCTCATATGACTGTGTTTGAGTTCTGTTATTTCTAAGCTTGGCTCGAATAGGATGTTGGGTGTTTCTCCAGCTGCTTCGAAATCTTTAAACAATTCACACATTTTACGAACCACAGGTACAGCACGGAATTGGTAACTGAATACTGAGTACTTGCATAAACTTTACACACAAATATAGAATGCATGATTGATTAAAGAAAATCAAAAGCAGTTAAAACACAAGTCAGTAATGTGCCGCCCATCTGTGGAGCAATGCAGCATCACTGCACACAATACTTGTCTGTCGTCGTGGTTACCTACCATTTTGAATACTTTGATTTAAGAGGGCTTTGTGTATATTGGGACTGCTTCCTTTTTGTCCTTAATCCCACTACAATTTATTTGGAAACACTTTAAATGAACTGCCCTTTCGTAATGCCTTTATAATGCATTCGTAGAACACTCAGTGCACCTTCATAATGTATTCATAAGGCATTCACAGAACATTCATAAGCAGCTTGGAAGTATACCGTAACACCCTAACATACTTTAGCAGCTTTAATATACTTTAATAACAAACATTATAGTATTATGGTGTTTATCATATCATGTTTGCTATTAATGTATATTAAAGCTGTTGATGTGTGCCAGGTTGCTTAGGCATTCTTACACGCTGCTTATGAATGTTCTATGAATGCATTATGAAGGCACAGTTCAGTTAACACCTCGCCTTTCATTTATCTCTGTGCCTCTTCTCTCTTTCTAGTGAATCTGATGGTAATCACAGCACAGAAGATGAGTCCAGCAAGGGCCAGGACGACCTGTCCCCTCGGCCGCTCTCCAGCTCCCCGGAAGGGGCGTTGGCTCTCAGCGCCATCCCTATGGCTGCCGCCCTGGATGGCGGCCTAGTCATCCAGCAGGTCGGGAACGTTAAAATGCCCCCCAGCACCAGCGGGTCCATGGTTTTCAATGGGAGCCTGGTGACCAGCAACCCTGCCGCCGTCTTCCACAACGGTAGTTCCTACATCCAGGCCCCAGGCGGCGTCCTATTCAATGGCCTCAACCTGGGTGCCCAGACCCTGGCCTTCAACCCTCTACGGACTTCCATAGATGGGGAGGCATCGCTGCACTCCGTCCAGGAAAAGGCGCTGAGCGGGATGGCTGCGGGCTTCACCCAGGCCTACTCCGCTTTCCCTGGATGTGTGAGCAGCTCGGAGATTAAGCTGGAACCGGCGCAGCCGCTGGCCCAGCAGAACGGCCTGTCCTCCGTGCTGAACCTGCCCACCCCAGCCGGGCACCTTCCACCCAGCGCTTACGGCCAGCTTCACATGCCTGATGCTGATGGCGGCAGTGTGGGGCTCCCGGTCCTGCAGCTGCCCCCGGTCTCCACAGCACTTCCGCATGGTAGGTTCCCCTTCCCGACCCCCACCTCAGCCTTCTAGCAGAGGGGCAGAATTTTAGGTAGAGCTCAGCTCTTTCTCATGATCTAATCGCAGAAATTAGTATGTTTTCTAGCACACGCGTTGTCTTCTGTTTTCCCACACTCCCTTAGAGCCTGCTGACAGAAGCCCTAGCTGCAGGTGAGGTTGGCCAGCAGAGGGGTACAATGGTTTGTGTCGCAGTGCAGTTACGCTCGGTGCCAAAGGGGGCGGGGTGCCAAGAGACCAGGGGCCTGTGTTGTTCTCCTGCCCCCCAGATGAACCGAGGCCAGCAGATCTCTGCGTTTTATAGCTGTGTCTGTAATGGCAGGTTTGCCTGCCCTCTTCCAGCCTCAGCTCAGTGCTCATTTATCCATCATTCTTTTAATATCTGATTTACGAGTCACATAAAACCCGAAACTCCCCACTGCCGGGTGTTTGATTTAAGAGAGCCACATGGGGCAGCCCGACACAGAGCAGACATTACGTTTTCCTTTTCTTTCTTAATATTTAAATAAATACACGTCCCAGGGATGGGGGGGAGCATTGAGGTTTGGTCACGGGTTCCTAAATGAGACTCTGGAACAATGTTAATTTCCTTCGAACGGCGCTGTTTCGTGTTGCGACCGGCGTGACCCCTGGGTGGGGTGCCGGGTGGGTGTATCTGAGATGGGGAGGGGGGTGAGACACAGGGCAGAGAGAGAGCGGCTGTGCCGGTCACCGTCCCGTCCGCCGGGAGTCCATTGGCCGACGCGGGACCCCAAGAGTCTGATCTGCCGCTCAGCATTATGGGAGATTCAGCCAGGGTGGGGGGGGGGGGGGGGGGAATGGAAAGGCGGGGGGGCGGTG
>JAODKE010000028.1:14486524-14498502 GCA_026779605.1 Mormyrus hasselquistii | reverse complement strand
ACTTTCTGTCCCCTTTAAAAAGTGGCTCAAAAAAAAACCCCCCCCGCCGCGACGTTAAAAAGGCCCCCCCCCCCCCCCCACAACATAGCTTATTAAAGAAGGTCACCTCTGACCTTCTGCAAATTTCAAAGCTGACATTTAATGTTGGGCAGCAGACGGCGAGCTGCGCGTAACTTGACCTGGAGAGGGGGGCGCTCCGGCGCTTCGCGTCACACTAATGAGGGTCGGGGTTCACCAGATTCCGCGCCCGATCGAAGACCCACCACTGCTCCAGCACGGATCCTCCCGAAGGAGAATGCTGCCAGGAAAACGCAGCCTGCCCTTTTCGTTTAAAATCTATCAACCTGCTACCCTTCACAATATGCCTGTCAGGAAATCGATTAGAGAAAAATGCGCCCCACGGCTCTCGAAGCGCAATGGAAACCGGATTAGCGGATGCTGCTGCTGATTGTCTATCCGACCCAAGTCCGGCTTCACCTAGTTACCTATTCCCACACTCGCACCATCGGTCTGTGCTGCGATCGGCGACCCCTTTTGCGGAGCAATATCTGCTGACGGCTTCAATGGCGTGAAATAAATGGGATCTCGAAAAGGGGCGACGGAGAGAAAGAAAAATAGTAATTTTATGAGTTTTTATTGCTTAAACATATTTCTTGGCAACAGTAGGGTGGACCGTTCCATGCCGACCGCTGCAGAAAATTTACAAGCTTCCTCTTCTGACTGGCCGAAAGCGTCCGTGTGTAAATCCTGAAAATAGCTGGATATGTTGTTTTTCAAGCAGACTCTGTTTTCTAACTGACCGGAGTGGGTGTAATAATAACACTAGTTTGACATCCTCCAACCTCAAAATAAATATAACATAATGTCATTTATGTATAGCTTAATTTAAAAATATTTAAATTTTTAAAAAATCATAACGGAAAGTTCATCCCCACAGCAATGACCGGAGTACATACCTGGAATAGGTATATAGAGCACGGTCATAGATAAGACATGCACGGCAGCAGTGAGGGACGCTGTCTCTGGCAGCATATCGCAGAAATATGCTTCTGGAGCATGGACAGGGTCAATGGGATTACTTCAACTTTTCCACCCGGCTTTATTAAACATTTTTCACTCGGGCTCTCCGTAATTGAGCTGTTTTCAGAACTGAAAAGCGCATGGCGCCTGTCAGATGAAAAGGTAATGGTAATCGTTTGCGCTTCGTTTGTCCAATGCGTAACACATGTCCTTCTGCGTTAAAAGCGCGGACGGGAATCATGTCTTGGATTGAACACGCGGCAGTACTTTAACTGTACATGAAAAAGATGGCCGGGGGTGGAGGAGTGCGACCGCAGCGTCCAGACCCTCGGCCTACTGTACTGCAATGTAATGGGAGAGGCGGGAGAACCAAAACTAACAGCTGGAGGGCCGCCACAGTGCACCGGGCAAGTGGTATTCAGCTAACAGAACCGCACTTTGTAACCTGAGCGACTGAGATAAGATTCTCCGATGACTTTTGAGGAGTTTTACTTTGTCTGAGAGCCGTCTGAGCTTGACAGCTTCTTTCGTCATACCAAAAACCACCTGTCCGGTTTCCACTGCTCACAGTTTTTCTCAATTTTATGCTGATCAAGAAAAAAAAATGTTACATTTCTTGAGTTCGGTTTTATATATCTTGGCTGCTCAGTCTACATTCATTGAGCTACTAGGTAATTAAAACCATCAACCTCATGCAAAGGCTTTAATAACCAATAGTAACCGTCCGTACGAAATATAAATAATTTGAAAAACATTATTTAAAAAAATGAACTCATCGATGCTTAAGCGTATGAAAACAGACGCCGTAGCCCTTTGTAGTTAATTAATTGGCGCCCTCTCTCTGCCAAGCCGCATTTGGTGGTAAAGGTGTGGGTTTCACAAGTCTCAAAAACGTCGCTTGGTACCGGGTATATACCGATTTCAGTGTTTGTCTGCAATGTGTATGAGAGGAGGGCACATTTAATAATCTGATACGATGTAAGTATTATATCCTGGACTGGCTGGTAAAAGAATGTCCTATTTTAGGACGTCATTTCTTGCAATCTATACAAAAAGACTCCGTTGCTTGGTAAAATGTTGACAAAGAAGCACATTTTATCATCAACAAATAAATGTAGGCTGCAGTATTTCATTCTAGTTAGTATAACATAATTTAATTTCCAATTACTTGAGCTTCCGGCACTCTACCACTACCATACTGAGACATACGCGTATGAGTGGTTTTTGTGAGCAAAGAAAACAACTGTCATAAACATTAATGATTTGTAAGGGGGGATAATTGCTTCGCTCTTAAACAAGCGCCCTTTCTCTAACCATGTCAGCAAATTACGTTAAGTTGATAATCTGATTCCATTTAACTCGTTTAAATCAATCGTTTGTTTTGTTTGGGGATACTCTTTGCGTTCAAAGCACTGTACTTTAAGTGATTACTAATGGATTCTTATACCGGACTGGTGCAAACTAAGTGTGTACAGAAATAGTAGTAAATTATATCTCTGCTGAAAGTGCGCGGTGTTATGTACACCACTGAGTTGGAGGTAATAAAGTACATCCAGATTAAATATTTAATTTGTGTATTTTTACTGTACACATTTATACGTGTATTCGGGTTCCTAAATCACTTTAAAAGCACAGCAGTTATAAGCGAAACAAAATTCAGTTGTCTGATATGTTACATGGGTGTGTTTTTTTTTTTTGAGAAATGTGCTATGAAACGGTCACAGTGAGGAAGTATCTATATTTTAAGTCTTATAAATCTGAGAGTGCATTAGGCCTACATATGTAACATCAAGTTTACTGGGTAACAGTCACACTAATCTGATGCTGTTAATTTTAAAACTAAGGCATTTCTTGCCATGTCTCTGCCTCGCCTGCTTGAGAAATTTTTAGGAAAACCGGATCCCAGAGAGTTAGAAGAGATGCAACGGCCTTTAAAAGCACAGTAGCGGAAACGAATACGTATAGTTCTAACATTCCCCATAACAATGCGTACATTGTTCGCGCTAACAGCTGAAATAGCCGTTTTGATATTAGAAGCCCTTCTGCTAAGACTGTGTTTATTTAGGGTTAGCATGTATCAAATTTATCATTTGCTAATTTAAAAATATGATGCTGAATTCTATAGAAATGCTGAGATATATGTGGGGTGCTTTCCTGGTATGTATTTGTGGTTCTTTTTTCCCTCCCTTTTTGACGACAGCCATTCGCCAGGGTAGTGTTCAGTAGCAGGGACCTCGCCGGTCCTCGCCCAGAGGCAGAAGGGGAGACCACATCTTGAAACAATCATGACCCGAGGACGGGCACGTCCCCTTGGCTTCTCGGGTTAAAGGAGGAGGCGCGGTGCAATATGGTAGAGACATTACAGTAACCCGAGAGCCGTTAATCATATACCCCAGTTGCTATTGCATTAGAATTGATTAAGAGACCAGACCGGCCTGCGCGGTAATGGTCAGGAGCCGAGAACATCGTTTTCTTCGACAAGTTACAGCGGGACTGTCTTTTGGCTTTACGCTTTTTTCATTGAAAAATGCCCGTCAAGTGATTTTCATTGATATAGGCCTAACAGCGTTCCATAACAACGTAGATCATTTCATCTTTCTATAAACACGACTTTATATTTATCTTGACCAGCTCTTGTCTATGTATTGTACAAGGCCTGCATGTTGTCAGATATTTCTACCTTGCCAACATTAAGATAAATGTCCTAATGCGATAAATTCCTACTCTCACTCTCACGTAAATATTTTTATAATTAGTTAATTGTGACGTCAATGTAAAGCATGCTGCACAAATCTGTTTAACCGCCTGGATTCGAAATTCGAGTAGCAAACTGTAAGTGATAGTTATTATCGTTAAAAGTTAAATTTGTCTAATTAATGACAGCCTTGTTTGGTATGATGATTAAATTCAATGAAGCAGTCACAGTCTATTAAAACTAATTGGAGAGACAGGCCTGTAAGCAAGCTGAAATAACAGTTAATACTGAAAGTACGGCGTGCTGTAAGTAAATAACAATAATGACAAATGCCTGTTTTTATTCGGGTTTGGTTTATCCATGGAATAATTACAAAAACAAATTGCTTAGTATTTACATGAGTGTTTTAGGGTTTCCAAAAACTATTGTATTTTCTTTATCCGCTATAGTGAAAATAAAAACAACTGATTCATTTTTGTAAAAAAAAATATATATTACAGACGTCAGTCTTTTTCTTGCATCTGAACTCTTTCATTAAAAGTAAAATGTAGCCTATATCTAGTTCAGTAAAACACACATCTGGATTGCTGCTATGAAAGGCGTGAATTTATCGTACTATCAACGACAGACTAAATAGATTCGCTCTCAGGATCCCCCTCAATTCCCCGTCCCCCCGAGACATCGACAGTTTGTTTTTACAGGTGTCTGGGACGACCGCGTACGCTAATTAAGGCTTCGCTTTATTCCTAACTAATGACCAAGTAAGCAAGCAAAGCATGCATCTAACCAAACTCAAATTTCTGCTTCATTTTTAAATAAACACAAACAAAAACGTGCTTCTCCAAAACCGCCATCGGTTTTAAGAGGCTTTGGAAATAAAACGATTAAGAACCACCGCAGTCCGGGTGAGTGGCTGTCTGCATTGCGTCGCCGCGGTGTCACGTTGCAGATCTCGGTGAAGATAGAGAAATGTGATCTATTCTTTAAAACAGCGACTGCGTGGACTGCAAAGAGCTCACAGAACACCGAATTCATTTACTAATGGATCGGTTTTATGTTTCACTGTATTGAGAAAGAAAATAGAAGAGAGAGATGTTTTTTTTCGTTTTATATTAGCGGAACAGACTGCCCGCATATTACACAGGGAAATAAATAATTCCGAATAAATTTTATTCGAATATACTAATTATAGATTAGAAGAATCACGTCATAATTTTGCCTTAATGCTTTTAAAAGCCCAATACTGACTTTTGTGTTTTTCAATAATTATACTTTATTCTCTTTAAAATAAAGAAGCTGAAGTGTGATAAAGTATATTGTGCTCATAAAAGTAACATGTTCACTGTTAACACTGAGATCAGGCGCTCTTACTGCAAATAAATACCACTTTACTAACATCGGGACTTAACCACAAGAAGTTATTTCATTAACTAATTAACTCATAAACACACTGAGTAATTATCTCGCTGTCCGAAGATTTGATGTTCTACCCCAAAATGTTGTTCGAAAGTGTTATAGTGTTGCATCTTTGGACTCGGGAGAATACAAATCAACATTCCTCCAGCACATGACACCCAATTACCCTTCATCCTTATTTCACGCGGGGCAGTAACCTGGCAGCAGCTTCTAGATTAAAGCAGCTTGATCGGAACTACGATGACGATTCCTATCTCTTGATTTACCTTAAACATTAATAACTTCGCGTTTGCGTTCTTAGAGCGTCACCATTAAGTCCATAATGACCCCAACTTGTTTGATTATGCAGTTTGACGTGTGTTTGTTCGAAATCCAGAGATTTAGCATTCGAATTAACAAATCCAAGGTGTGTCTTAACAAAGGCGCTATTACGTCGGCGTTTCGTGCTATCAGTTCTGCATCTAGCAGCTAATCCCTGATGATGGAAGAACTGATTGTTCCAAATCGGGGGCCTTAACTGTGTCCCGGGGGGGAAAATCAGTGAGAAATGACGAAAATTGTTACATTTTCGGAAAAGGATAGAAGCTGTTTAATGAGTAAAATCTACGACCCTTCAGATGTCCAGTGGTGTTAATAGACACTGTAACCCACTTCGATTGTATACGGCAACATTTATACATTACGTGACAAGGTAGGAGTCTTTAGCAAGGAATTTTCTGTATGGTAAAATATGTTGTATAACTATTGACAATAAATTAGGCAGGATAGTAATATTGTGTTATATAGTAATATTCAGTATTATATTAACTTGCAATAAATTACATCGTTCGATTATCGGTGCATTAATAATTCACGGGAATAAGTGGGGTAATTAAATATAAGCTCGCCAAAAATTAGTGGGCATGGGTGGAGATCGCAATGGAAATGGCTTTTAAAGTCTAATAATTGATTAGTGTGGATGTGCCCCTGCTCCCTCAGGTAACGCTGTAGAAGGGGCTCCGGTTTCAGCCCTGACGTCCTCCAGGGAGGAAACGGAGTTGCAAACTTTGTTCTGCTCTACTGCCAGGGTATAGGGCGGACTGGCAGCCAATCAGCGCGGCGCGCAGCGCTCTTTAAGCCTGACATAACTTGAACAGGAACAAATTGTCCCGACAATCAACATCCAAAACTCCGTTGCGCGTTTGAGGTGGATATCGGCGACCCGGATTGTATGAAGCCGTACAATAATAAAAACACCGATTCAAACGGGCGTTCGGGCAGCTTTTAAATATAAATAACGGGGATATCGCGTATAGTAATCGGAATAAAAGCCAGCCTCCAGACAGTATGTCAATGTTGCCTTCCTTCGGGTTTACCCAGGAGCAAGTGGCGTGCGTGTGTGAAGTGCTGCAACAAGGGGGGAACCTAGAAAGACTGGGCCGTTTCCTCTGGTCTCTCCCCGCCTGCGACCACCTCCACAAGAATGAGAGCGTCCTCAAAGCCAAAGCTGTGGTGGCCTTCCATCGGGGGAACTTCAGGGAGCTCTACAAGATCCTGGAGAGCCACCAGTTCTCCCCGCACAACCACCCCAAGCTGCAGCAGCTGTGGCTGAAAGCGCACTACGTGGAAGCGGAGAAGCTGAGGGGCAGACCGCTGGGCGCTGTGGGGAAGTACAGAGTCCGCAGAAAATTCCCGCTGCCCCGCACGATCTGGGACGGCGAGGAAACCAGTTACTGCTTTAAGGAGAAATCCAGGGGAGTCTTGCGGGAATGGTACACCCACAACCCCTATCCCTCCCCCCGAGAGAAAAGAGAGTTAGCCGAGGCCACGGGGCTTACGACCACGCAAGTTAGCAACTGGTTCAAAAACAGACGGCAGAGAGATCGAGCTGCTGAAGCCAAAGAAAGGTAGGCATTTATTTTTCATCATATCGGTAACCGATTTCAGCACAGGGAATTAAGCAACAAATAAGTTGAATTTATTAGGACTTAATTCATTATATGGTTTATTTCTGAACGCGGGAGATGGGTATCCCTCTTTTAATTGAGGGAACTGACGGGTTTTTTTCAACAGAAGATGCTACAGGTCGATCTATAAAATCATTAGTCACTGCGAATCGGAATCATGCGTTACATGTGTTTTTCTTCATTTTAACTTCATTCAGCTAATAGGACAGATCTGCGCTAAAATAAGATAGAAACGGACCACCGGGACTTTTCAAAATGTTCCTGTCGTTGTTTAGTCTTTGGGTAAGAAAGCGAGAGGTCCGAATATATGAATTACTGACAGAGTACTTTAATTCAAATTGTATTACGATTATTCTTGTGTGTTAACAGCAAGCATCGAATACGGAATGAGAATTAAACATCTAGTAGATGCTTGTTTATCCAGGTCAGAATACATTATTTAATTTCAAGGAATAGTACAATTTTTTAATACGCATTAATTTCCGTATGTAAGTAAGTTGTAAAGTAAAATGTATACATTTTGTGCGTCAATAATGAACAGAGTAGTTAGATATTCTAATCTTTAGTTGAAATCGCATTTCGTCCGCAATAATTTTTTTATAGAATCATGATGCGGAGTTTTGAAGTAAGGACCTATAGAAACGTTTCTACTTTGCAGCTGCGACCCGTCAAAGTTCACTGGCTCATTATTTTTGCATATTAAAACCGAGGCCTAAAGAATTTCTTAGGTAACTCCTGAAGACATCGACATGCAAGGATAATCACAGACAATTATAATCGCAAGAAATTCATGAAACTGTGACGGGTGGTATTGAAAACGCAGACGAATAGTTATCGGCACAGAACACTTGCGTAAAATTACGCTTCAGCACCATGTAGGTAAAACACTTCTATAGCATATCCTGTCAGAAAATGCGCTTGAACATAGACCCAACGTCAAAATATAAGCCGCGCTTAACAGCCTCGACACAGATAGGACTAAATAGCTACATTTTACGTTGAGTGTTCCTGTTTTTCTGTATTTTCTTCAATAGAGAGAACAGTGAAAACAACAACTCCGGCAACAATAAACAGAATCAGCTCTCCCCTCTTGACGGCGGTAAGACTCTGATGTCCAGCTCGGAAGACGAGTTTTCACCGCCGCAAAGCCCGGACCAGAACTCCGTGCTTCTCCTTCAAGGAAACATGAACCACACCGGCGGTGCGTCTTACTCTCTTGCCGGCCTCGGCGCTGCGCAGACGGTACACGGCATCCAAGGACACCCGCACCAGCTCCAAGACTCCTTGCTGGGACCGCTAACCTCAAGTCTGGTGGATCTCGGTTCCTAAACGTTTGAGATTTTATATTATTTTTGCTTTTGTTTTTATATATATATACGAAAGAGAAAGAAAGCAAAAGACTCAAATCCGACACTTTTAATGTATATATATAAATATATAAATATATAAATATTAAATATTAAAAATTTAACTACCCGAAATTTTCTGATGTGATATGACACGCAGTGGTGCATAACTGGACTGACTTTTATCAAGTCGTTAAATTCGTAAGTAGGCTGAAGACAGGCGCAGTTTTGATGGATGCCCTGTTTCTGACGTACATTCTGACCATAACTAAGCACTCGAAGCCTCCTTTAAAAGACAGTCCTGAAAGGTTTTATTACTCCCAACATCTTAGGCGGACTTACCTTCCATTTGCTTAATTTATGGATTTTTTTCCTAAAGAATTCTTAATACTTAGTTTACACGTATACATCTTGCAATAGAACCTCACTAGGGCGTTGGGTCGAACCCCCCCCCCCCCAAAGCAAGTTCAAGTTCTGATCGGAAGAATCGTGTTGCGGTTTCGGCTAGTGTCCAATAAACATGACGAAAGTCGAGAGGATGTTTCGTGTGAGTTATTTGTACGTCTAAGCGAATGCAGACCGAAAGCTTCACAGAAAGGGGTGTGATTGACATGTAGAGTCACATGAAAAGCATTCGAGCGCCATGTGTCCAATCAGATTTAAAACACTTAAGTGAAAAATCAGAATATCTAAAGATTCAGCCTCACAAAAGATTAAAAGAATCCATCGTTCCACTAACATCTCAAACGTTTTATTTTTTCTAAAATAAGTTTTTAAAAATCCATTCCTCTCGTTTATCATCACTTTTGTAGGCTACTGCAAAAGACACTGAAATAAGAAAATTCCAAGATTTCGGGAAGACAAATAATATTCCCTTTTTCCATTTCTCATTCTTCAGGCTATTTCGTGATTATAAATACATTTGGTTCCTCAATCCCGCTAAATAATAATAATAATATAGTAAACAAGATCAGCAGTGTAGGAGAAGATCGGTCTACTTTACAGTTTCTGACGCGTTTTGCCCACGGAGGTGTATGCTGAGACGGGGTGGTGTTCGCGGCCCATTGTGAGCGCTGTGGATCATTACGTCTGCGTTGCCCTGTTTACTTTGTGCTCTTTCAGTGTTTGTTCTGTCGGTTCTGGGCCACGGAAAAACGACACCATCTGCGGCAGGCGCGCTCACGTGAGATCTTTCCACCAGAGACCGTAAACATACTCGGGACCTACACTCATATACACTCAATTACGAAGAAGTACCTAAGAAGCATATGCCGCTATAGTTACTGCGTGTTAATCGCTACATTTACACGCAGTTATCTGGTAGTGTCTAATTGTCAGCAATTACAGTTTAGGTTTTTACTAACGGTGTTGCGGTGTGCTAACGAACAAAATCTAAATAGTGGTTTTTGGACCCTGCAATACACAAATGTAAATATTTAACGCCAGGCTCCTGTTGTTTGGGCGTCAAAGATATTATCCCTTTCATTGCGGTAAAATCAATTTCATCCGTTGTTTAGAATAAATGTATTATTTACTTTATGGAAGTATTTCATATTAGAATATATTATAGGTTATTATTCAATGTATTTCTGTTTTGAAATATACCAGGCACTAGTAGTTCTGCAGGATCGTTTTGGGGATTTGTAGCAAAGCATTTGCCATATTGTAAAACAGTAATGACCTAATAATAATCGTAATATTGCAGAAATAATAATCTAACTATATATAAAATAAAAATGTAAATTAAATAATCAGTGTATTTGTAACGAATCCATTAAGTGTGCAATATTTCTATTAATGTGAATCCTCGTGAAATACAATATAGTATATACGCGAGGCATTTAAAATAAAATTTACGAAGTGAAGCGATGCAAACAAAAACGAAATGTTATCACTCAGTAGTCGTGGCCTAGACAAATAACTTGTAAGTAAATGTCGTATTCCTTCACAGTAGCTCTGCAGTATTTGTATTCCAGGAACTTCCTCCGATCCGCCCCTCCCCCTCACGTCAGGCTAAATTGTCTCGAACAGGGCGCACAGTGGATTTCCTGCGCATAATCTGAACCAGTTGCTGCCCGCATTAAAACCTGATTGCGGGACTATAAAGCTCATACCGGCGTATACCTAGTAACCTCCGAGCTGTCTTTAACCTCGGGGGTGGTTATGCTTTACAAAATGTTATCAGTTGTAAGGCTCCAAAAGCGCCGGCCTAAAAAATAAGCTGCACCTACAGGGTTCCCCTTTTTTCTTAGATTAAGTTCTCCGTCCCAGTGTCATAACGCAACTGCATTTTATCGAAGTATTTTTTATGGGTCGAAATCGGGGTGATGTGTCGTCCTTTTACCGATTTTAAGACGCTGGTGTGTACACGCCGTCAAGGAAGGTATAGCTTGATTTGACTTTGTGATTATGTACCAGCCGTCACTCTGATTTTTACTGGTATTTTTTAAAATAGAGGGATAGGTAAGAAACATTTTTATAGAAAGTTTCGCACATGGATAAAGGATTATATTTTGGGTACATTTGAATGAGTATTCCCTATTATTTAGGTATATGTAGGCCTATGTAAAATATTAAACATCGGGCAGCTATCCTTTAACTATTAGAATACTTTTATTACAACAGAATGGTTTTCTAAAAACGATTTTTTTAAACTATATTTTTTTAAAAAAACTTCCCACAGCGACAGAAACGCATAAAGCTGTTCTCCGCTTCAGAGGACTGTTTTAAACTACTTTGATCATATCTTGACGTAGAAATAATTAAAAAAAACAACGTTATATATCCACTGTTTATTCGGACCGTCATATCATCCGCAACACCAGTTTAATATTTCTCTCTTATTTAAAAGAAACGTTATTTTTTAAGACTCAGAGTTGTTGAAATTCCGTTGTGACAAAAAGAAATATTTGGATAAACCGCACAATAACTTAATTCTGCTCTGATGCAATTTAAGTTTACAGTGAATCTTAAGTAGTTTTCAACGATTTTAAAAGCGTGGCTACTGTTTTATCCAGATGTATGGCATGAAAAAATATTTGTAGCAGAACTCCTCCGTTATTTCTTACTTTACAAGAAAATATATTTACCACTGCGCCTCCATCTTTTTCACCTACGCGAATTAAATAATAACAAAATACGCATAAATTAAATTAATAATAATTTATGAAATGAACTTAAAGGGGGTTGGACGGATATCCAATCCAAACATTACTCAAGCCTATATAAAAACCACAAATTAATGATCTGATGGTCTGATTAAAAAAAAAAAAAAAAAACTATTGTTGCGGTTTAGATTTATCCAAACCTAAAGTAGGCCTACTTTTCAAATTTCCCTGCACAGTAAATCATCGAATATATCGGGACTGCACTGAAATGTGTGTCTGTGTGTAGCATAAACTTATGAGTAGTGGCGGGTCTCTATTTATTTCATACATCCCATAGGGGGAAGTCCATTGCGTGAGGGGTGGGGGGGGGGGGGGGGGCGCCCAGCCAGACGATCCTTCCACCCCGCCCCCCGGCGCTTGGGAAAAAGCCCGCAGGGCGGCCGCCGAG
>JAODKE010000028.1:14447266-14480439 GCA_026779605.1 Mormyrus hasselquistii | reverse complement strand
GGGGGGGAGTGGGTGGGGGGGGGGGGGGGGGGGGGGGGTAGGGGAGGGCGGCTAATGGACAACACATCTGCAAGGTTGATCTCTGACCCCCTGAGCTGCCCCAAGGCTCTGTACCTTGGCATTCAGCTTCCATTATGGCCGAGCCAGGAAGCAGCAACGTGGTTAGCATATCCACCCTGCTCATGTCAAGAAAACTGTCCCACCTACAGCCCACTCAGGGCTCCGTCGGTGCTCACCTGTGTCGCTGTTCTCCAGACCTTCCTGAAAGAAAGATTCTGCTCATTTTCTATACCCAGAGACCGTTTGTAAGACCACCCTGCACATGCAAATCAAACGATCTAATTTTCCATTTACTGTTACGGTTATCTTCTTACAAACTTTGTTTGTCAATGAATAATTTCTCACAAGCCATGCTAAAATGAAGAGCGTGAAAAAAACAGATGACCTTTAACAAAATATTTACTTGTTTTAGGTTTACGAGTCTATGCGGAGAGGAGCCTCTGGTAAAAGGTTTACATCTCCATCTAGTGGTCACAGGTGGGTCCTGCAATACAACATGGCTATCGGCAGAGTAAGCTCCCACCCATCTAACAAAAGCCATGAGGCAGTTTATCAGGTAAAACGGATGAATTACACGTGTAAAAAAATCCATTAAATGAAAGATGATAATATGTAAACACTTTGAAATCCCAAATCCTCTGATGGTCATATTAAGTAGGCATACGCTTTAACAAATAACAATAGCAAACAGCAGTCCTTTGCAAAACGCTCTTCACAGCAACATTAACACAGACTAAAAGATGGGCCTTTATGTTTGAGGTAGTGTTCATTTCTCAGTGTTTTGAGGCATACAGAGTAGACGAGACCTAGGTTAATTGGCACAAGAATAATTTCCAAAGCAGGAAGAGGGAGCTTCATAAAAATCCAACATTACGAGGTCAACTACATGAACGATATTCATCCATCTTGTCGAGAGACCGGAATGCCACACACTGCTAGCGTCGCAATCAGTTTTTTGGATATCAAAACAAAAAAAAAAGGATGCCATGGATGTCTAATTTTATATGTAACTGAGTGAAATCACATGAATTATACCTAAAAGATTAGCTGTATTTTATGATGAGATTTGAAAACTTACAATAAGTCATGTCAGCTTGGTATCACGTACATAAAGAGTGCAGCTTTGCTTGGTTGGCGCATAATACACAGTGTATTTAATATTTTTTGTGCAATAATTAAAAACAAGTTGCTTATTTGAAAAATCATTTGGAGAAAGAATGTAATGACATGACGTTGAAAATGTTCTGTGGCCAAGATTTTATTGTTTTATGTTCTTATTAGTCTAGTAGACAATGTATAAATTTCTTAGATATTTTGAGTCTTTTGAGTGAGATTCAGAAATATTATTTCAGGGACACTGGACTTTCGTTTTTATTTTGAATTAAAGTAAAAAATATGATTATTTTTGTATGATAGATTCTTAGAAAATGTATAGAATATTAATGCTGTGTCAACGAACCCCACGTTGGGGCTGGTTGGCACAACGGCACAACATGTTTTTATATACTTGAATAAACTATTTACAGTAACTATTTTCTGTAGTCTAATGTGTTTGGGTTTTAGCTGAGACCGTAAGGATTAAGTTGCAGGTAGCTATAGGTTATCATAGTGTATTACATGCCTGAGATATGCATAGCTGAATGAAAACTGTGCCAACCAAACCGGGTCTTCCCTACTGTTTTACACCAGCAAAAACGTTTTAGCTCTCCTGTACTGTGTATGGCAGCTCAAAACTTGAAGACAGTGGCGTCCAGGGCTGGGGCCATTCCGGAATGCAGTTATCAGTTCCAGTCCAAATCAGGAAATGGAACTGGAGGTGGAATTTAAATCTCCCTGAAATTCGAATTCAATTCCAATTCTGTTCCACGTTGTTTTTTCCCAGTCCCAAATGCAGTTCCATTTCCTGGTTTGGATTGTAATTGATAAATGCATTCCGGAATAGCCCCCACCCTGGTGGCGTCTCTCAGAGTCTTAAGTGATTAATATTGTTTCAACCCGCTTCATTTCCTGCGTTTCCGTTTAAATCTTTTAACTAGTAAATCCCAAGATAGCATTTATTTAAGCGATTCATTTCCTTTAACGCTTTAATAATAACCGATTGAAATAAACGATTGTCATATGAATAGTGGTTAATTACGTAAATTGACCTTGCGGACGGCTGTTTACATAGAGATTAATCTCGTACAGTCTCCACCTAAATTAGCACATTATAGGCATATTTATTTATGTGAAATATCAAGCTCAGTCGCGCCAGTAGTTTAGCGAATCGTTTCGCATGTGACTATAGTAGTTTCCCAGTTTTCCTTGTTAATACTGTAAAAGGCCATGGTAACGATTAGCGCCTGGTGACTGTAGCCACCCAGTGGTCACTAGGCGCCACTGCAATTTCATCTTCAATTTCATAACAGTGCTTCGGAGGGCCGCTGACCCGACATCTCATCCTGCGATGCCGTGATGTGCCTGAGGAGAATTACCGAGAAAATTAAATTGCAATTAAGGCGGCTGACTGAATCCAGGTTTTAAGTTGTCGGGCAAATAAGAAAATGTCGCATTGCAGAATATGGCGCTAGTAATTATTAACTCGGCCTAGTGAAAATAGCGGACACCTTTACAATTTTAATTTAATGCTAATTTAATTTGCTAAATGGCTAATAAAATTGCTGATTTGTATGATAATTTATAACCATTATTTTTTTGCAATATAAATAGCGTGTAGTTTAATAATTTGCATTTGCATACTTATTTTTCAAAATGAGAAAAGTGGACATTAAACCTGTTCAGCAAGTGATGCAATAACATGACTTGAATCTTCCTTCTGTCTGAGAAAAAGACTATTTTTTAAACATCGGAATAACGTAAAGCTCCATAAAAACGCTGTGATCATAAAATTAAGCGCTAAATGTTTAAATCATTGTTGCCCACTGGTCAGGTGCAATTGACAGTACAATTGGTTAAAACATTTACAGTTGATATTGCAGGTTATCACAGCTCTATTTGACCTTCTCTTCCGTCTAATGAAGGTTCTTTTATGTGTACGAACTCACTGAAGATATGTAGGTTGGTGTTATCTTTGTTATATAGGTCTCTGTTTGCCCATATGTTGTTCAGTATATCCACCGCAGGCGGAAAGTACTGTTTATTCAAAGATTTCTGGTAAACAAATGTTGCTAGTTTTATTCTTCAGCAACTATGGAGTGTTAAGATATTAATCTTGGTCTTGAAGTAGTTTAAGAGCTGCTTATGTCTCCTGTTTATTTTTCCTTCTTAAGGGGCGATGGGTATATTCTGTGGGTCATTTCATGGAAGCTGAATGGCCTTGTTGTTGTTCATAAATAGTTCAATTATTGTACAATCTTTTGTAGTACTTTATGTGTTTTTTTTTTTTTTACTCTGCTATTTGAACTGAGCTCTTGTGTCATTTAGCACTGAAATATAGTCCTGCTTGATTCTATGAGCTGTCTAATGCACAGGGGAAAAGATGATGTTTGCTTGTCCGTGACAAGATTGTTAGCTTTGCGGAAGCTGATTATTCGTCCTCCTGCTTTGATTGTATTTGCAAGTCCGTACCGTCTAACCGTGTTTTCTTTCTCGTCGCTTTTTACTTTAGCATTCCAGTCCCTTTGAAATCCTTGTTTGTATCCTTTCCATTTCAGCATGAACCTGGTCATCAAATGTTTCTCTGTTTCTTTCACAACAGATTTTGGGAAATAAGCCTGCATGACTGTCATTGATGGGGAGAAATCAAATATACCACTAACTGCATTGTAATATTTTCCACTGTTGATCCTGACTATGAATGCCTGGCCATTACTTTGACCATTTCCTGAGTAGTAAATGGTGTGTTTGCCTGGCAAAGTGTACCAGTCGAATCCATTTAAATTTGTAATAATCCATTTTCACCTCCAGGATGGGCTCCGCACCCCCAGTGACCCTGAACAGGATAAGCGGTTTCAGAAAATGGATGGATGGATGGTTTTTCAGCAAGTTTTTTTTTACTTTGTGTAGTTTATTCGTATGGTAATCCATGCCTAGAGGCCTTGGGTTTTCAATTCTGGCATGACAATTTCAGCAGGCATCCAACAGCCTGTTATCCATCTGCATCATAAACACCAGCTGAACTCAATGTTTAATTCTGCATCTAGCAGACATACAGGCTGGGGAAAAAATTTAGAGACCAGTTCAGATTTTTAGATTGCTTTTCTATTTCTGTGGCAGCCATTCTGTGTGCAATATTTGTTGAATTTCAGCATTAATGATATTCTGACCTAATTCAACTTCATGAGCTTCTGCTGATTCTTATCTAATAAGGAAAGTTTTGGGAACCACTGCTATGGTCCTAACAATCCTGTTTGAATCGGACCAATTGGACGTCACAAAAACATTCCTGATGACGCATTTCAAATTTGAATCATGATGCATTATGTTACAGCCACTGACAAGATGAACATTTCTAAAGTTTTGAATGAAGAGAAAACTGAACCAGGACAGCTGCCAGCAGAAGGTTACAGTGAGTGGTGTATTGCTTCCCAAGATTTCTAAGATGGCAATACACAGGAACATGGTGATACAGGAGACACTGTGAATGATGATAAACCAGTCCTGCAGAGGGCAAAGCTGCTTCGTAATGTATGTGATGAGCGCTAAGTCATCGGTCAGCACCTGAGGAATCGAAGGATAATCAAGAAGAAGAGGGAAACTTTGTGCTGTGAACGCAAGAGCAGGATGTTTGAAACAGACTCGTAGAAGCCAGACTGAAGTCCCACAAATCAAGACAGAAGCCCTTCATCTAGACCAGAAGGATTGGACCAGAGAGGACTGGGGTATGGTCATCTTCTCTCCATTTTTTCAACTTGATCCAATAGCCAGCTGTTAGCGGTTAGGTGGACACTTGGAAAGGCCTGCAAGCCCCAGTGTAAAATTTGGTGGAGGATTGCTAATGAACAGGGGTGTTTCACAGCTGGAATTGGGCAGATACTTGTCTCTGGGAAGGATTTATAACTCAAACAATGCAATTACTCCAGGTTGTCCTGGATGGATACTTCTGTCTGCTCAGATCATGTTCAAACAGTCAGATGACTGCATTTTAGCATTGATGCTCTCTGCCATACAGCCAGGTCAATCGAGGTGTGAATGGTGCACCGGCAGAAGACCCTAAAACAGCCACCCAATCTCCAGACCTGAACTCCATCAAAAACAGCTGCAATGTGAAGACTGATTGTTGAACCCTATCTAAATAAAAACTATGATAATGAGTACGATTTTTGTTTGCATTATTTAATGTACAGCTACATTGTATTTTTTATGCATTTTAACCAATTGTCATGTTCTGAACGACAATATTTTTGCTTGGGATTTGTAATCAAATGTGGTCAAGAAGAATATCAAAATGTATATTTTACAAGGATGCATACCGATTAATTGTAAAAGCAGTGAAGCTGAAAATTCTGATGTGGTTTCTTAATTATTTCCAGAACTGTAGGCTGCAGTGTCTGTGCCCCGGCCCTCCCTGCTGGCTGACTTCTTGCCAAATATGTGAAGGGCTTGTTTGAGGATTGTTACTCACTTTAGGATTTGATGTTAAATGTCACACCTCTCAGAAATTGGATCATATTTATCTGGGAATCACAGGGGGGGGGAATATTGATGAGAAAGTGTAAATAAATGTTGGCAGACTTCAGAACCTGGCCTGTTTCTTTAACTGTTACTGGGCTCATAAGGTGCCCCCCCCCCCACAGCCCGGCATCCAAATCATACCCTTGGAGTAACTGGAGAAGGACAGCTGAGCATTGCCTCCCCTGGGGACCTAAACATAGGTCTTGATTAAACTCTGAACCCCATGAACTTTCTCTCCCACTATTATCTCTAACAGTTTTACTAGCTTGTATCATTCAGCTGAAGATGGATCAATGTTTTCTCTTATGCTGTGCATGGCGACCATCTTTTAAGATACAATTCTGGTGCCGCGTGGCAATTATCTAACCTGTTCTGATGAGAAATGTTAATCAATGTGCAGAGTCCTGCTAAAAAAGCCCGATGACAAAACCTTAATGTGAACTTGGGACCTTAGCCAATTTCTTAACTCTATTATACAGGCAAGAGCAATATTTTGACAGTGGTGCAAATCTTTGTTCTTTTATTTTCTTCCTTCAGAGCAAGAAGGGCAGACCCCAATGTCAGATCTTTGTACTGATTTTAGTGCAACGAGGCCTTGAACAGGATGCTGGCTTGTATTGACAGGCATGCTGGGTAAATTCAATGAGCACAATCTTCCTCACCCCTTGTCAAGAAGAAGTCTTTGTCCCTGACACCTTGCAGTATGAAATTATTGATCGCTGCCACGCTTTACATTTGTATTCTGAAAGTAGATGTTTGTATAGAATGTCTCCTTGGCAAAAGTTTGAGCAGCAGTTGTGCAGCTCATCGGGCGTCAGGTAGGATTACGTGCTGCCTAGCAGCCTCTGTCTGCCGGTCTCTTGTGTTTGTTGTATGTTGGCGCATACATGCTATCCCACACATTGGTCCTTCATCTAAGAGGAATAATTGAGCAGCATGAGGTATTCAGCATGCTAGTGTGTAAGGAATGCTGCTGAACACAAAGCATTGCAAAGGAGTCAGAGTGACTGATTCCTGGAAGTCTGGTGCTGATTACATTTATTTTGTAATTAAACTACAGTGGGCGGCACAATTGTTAGCATGGCTACTTGATAACTGCCGCAACCCTGCATTGGACAAGTGGGTATAGAGGAGGGATGGATGGATGGATGGATAGAAAACTACAGCACATTTCAGTTTGACGAACTTGAAGTTGGCCAGATTTTTGTTTACTTCCAATATCCGAATGTTAAGAAGAGGGCTGTGTGTGTGTGTGTGTGTCACGATAATGGTGAGGGACGAGGCAGAAAAGCGCAAGTCCAGGGTAAACGGGTTTATTTTCAGACGGACAGAGCACACCAGGACGCACATAAATGACGGATCTGGGGAAACTAACCAAGACTAAATACACAAGACAAGCAGAACAGAACAGGCAACAGGTGATCACAATCGGGAATTAACACGAGGTAACGAGGTGGGCATGGTACACACGAGGATCGGACGGAGCGGGGCGTGACAGTGTGCATGTGTATGCGAGTGTGTGTGCATGTGTGAGTGTGCGTGTTTGTAAGTATGCAGTTTTATTTTATTTTATATAGTTTTACTTTATTTATTGTTTGAAGCTGCGTCATGAAGCGTCCAATCAGCTTGTAGGGGTCACTGTGTAGGTTGGGTCTGTAGCATGTTTGATACCGCATAACTGAAAGGAGTGACATCACATCCTTTCTGTCCTCTTTCTGGTGTAATGACATGCTACCAGAGTTTTTATTCATTTTACGCCAGTTGAAGAAGAAGAATATCAGCTATACAGCCTTTTGAGGACAAAACAATCGAATTAAGAAAAATTGCTTTCTGCGGTTTTTCTCCATTTTTTTGTCACCGCATTTTGTTTTGGCCACGAGGTGGCAGCATACGGCGACCTTCGCGTGGTTTATTAACCCTGGGTAGCTGCACCATTTCCTTACTGTATTGTACAGTAGGTAAGAACACTGTGCTTGAAAAGACTTTAAATGACCTTTGTTAGGAGGGGCAAATGAAATTGTTATGAGCGATTTTGCATTAGTGTTAAACTTGGCATTCAAGTTAATGGTGTTGGTCAGAGCAATAAAACTTCTGTATTGCAGCTTTTATTGGTTAATTAACATGGCTGTTAAATGTAATAAACAAGCCTCCCTACTGTGTTCATTCTTTGCTGCGAGCAAATATGATGTTTGTGGTAGAATAGTAGAATCTGGATATAAAACATTTATAAAACCACTAGTTTTATTTATGTCACTAGCATTTTTAGTTCCAAGTTCATCTAGTTAAAATAATTATCAAAGACTAACTTTTCCAAAGACCTGCGTTTGACTGCGCATATAAAAGAACCGTCAGCTAACCCAGACAGAAGCCCGCCTTCTGATTGCAAAGAAACCTTAGAAGAAAATGACCAAACACGTTTTTGTCTTATCAGACTTGAACTTTACATGTGAATAAAAATTTAGGGAGGCATCAAAATGTCTTCAAAGAAAATATCATTTATATTAATAAAATGTAGTTTATATATATGAGCGCCTATACTAACTGCCACTAGGGGGAGCTGCTTCTTTCCGCCTTCTTTTCTATAAACTCCTATAAAGAAGAGAAGAGGGCAGTCTACTGGCCCCAGGCTGTGTATCTAGTGAAGCCGACTGGAACAAAGTCTCCTAGGTGGTACCAGCTGCTCTCATCAGGACTGTGAAACCCTATATCTGGGGGGGTGGGGGTAATTGGCCAGAGAAGTGGCCCAAAAAGGTGAGAAGCGTGAATAGATAAGGGGCTGCTTCAGAGGCACCACTCAGCAGAGGGAACCTGATACCTGTCCTCCCCACCTCACACGATACCTGCTGCACCAATTGCCCGCCTGATGATGGGCTTTGGGGATTACATGCTCCGGCGAAATGCTGCAGGTCTGAAACTCCACCTGGGAAACATCTATGGCACCAATCCTTCTGTAATGAAATAATCAGGTTTTACATATTCAGAATTTTTGATATTCATCTATCCATTCATTCATCCATCCACTCACCCATCCATCCATCCATCCATCCATTATCTGCCACTTATTTGGGGTCGGATCGTGGGGACAGCAGTCTAAGCAGGGAAGTCCAGACCTCCCTCTATCCAGCCCCCTTCTCCAGCTCCACCAGAGGAATACCAAAGTTCTCCCAGGCCAGCCCAGAGAAGTAATCTCTCCAGAGTTTCCTGGATCTGCTCCGGGGTCTCCTCCCAGTTGGACATGCCTGAAACACCTCCCCAGGGAGCTGTCCAGGAGGTGTCCTAGATAGATGCTGGAATTCATTTCGTCCCTTTTGATGCAGAGGAGCAGCAGCTCTACTTCAAGCCCCTCCCGCATGTCTGAGCTCCTCACCCTCTCTAAGCCTGATCCCAGACACCCTACATAGGAAATTTATTTTGTTGCCCCTTTTATCTGCAGTCTCATTCTTTCGGTCACTACTCAGCTCATGACTATAGATAATAGTTGGAACATAGATCGACCGGCTCATCGCTTTGCCTTCCGGCTCAGTTCCTTCTTGACCACAACACAACGGTACACCGTCCGCATTACTGTTGACCACTCCTGGCCATCTCACACTCAGCCGCAAATCATCCCAATGCATGCCGAAGGTCACCGAACAAGGACACCAATAGGGCCACAACACCTGCAAAAAGCAAAGATGTGACCCTGAAGCCCCCAAACTGGACCCCTCTGCCTCTTGGCCACATCTAGAAATTCTGTCCATAAAGGTTACGAACAGAATTGATGACAAAGGATAGCCCTGGCTGAGTGCAACAGCCACCAGGGACAACTTATATTAATGGCAATGTGAATCAAACTCTCACCCCCACGGTGCCCCCCAGGGACATGATCATATGCCTTTTCCAAGTCCATGAAACAGGGGTAGGCTGTTTGGGCAAACTCCCATCAACCCTCCAGTATCCTTGTAAGGGTGATGAGATGGTCCGGGTGCTCCATGGCAAGGACAGAATCCGCATTGCTCCTCCTGGATCTGAGGTTCGACCAACATATGGACCCTCCTCTTCGCAGGGAGGTTGAGGAGGGTGAACCCATGTGTCTGGCCAAGTCCCGCAGGTGGAGATCCGGCTACCAGGTGCTTACCTTCAAGCTCCCTCCCCACGCCTGACTCCAGGGTGAGCCCTTGGTCTCCCCGCTCCAGGTGGGATTGGAGATTCCTTTATGTCAATAATTATGGGGATGTTCCGAATCGCTCTTAGGCTAGCCGCTCGCCTTGGGAGACCCTGGCAGGAGCAACTGCCCCTGACAACATAGCTCCTAGGATCATAGAGGCACACAAACCTCTCTACCACAAAAAGGGGGCGATTCATGGAGGGGAATTGTTGATATGTCATTGCATATTTATCTTAAATGATGCCTAGCAGCAACTGCCTGGCTTGCCTGTCAACGGCTGTGTCTGAGGAATTGGTTTGCGGGAATATCGAGTATCTAATAGGCAGGCAGCATTGCAATGTGCTGTCCATGGTACTGGAATGTAGTTCAGGCCCTGATTGCCCACAATCTGAAGTGTGTGTGTGTGTGTGTGTGTGCCTTTGTGTGTATGTGTGTGTGTGGCTTATGTGTGTATCTGTGTGTGTGCGTGTGTGTCTGTGTGTGCCTGTGTGTGTTCCTATGTGTGTGTGTGTGTGTGTATGTGTGTGGCCTATGTGTGTGTGTGTGTGTGTCTGTGTGTGAGAGAGTGAGAGCGAGAGAGAGAGAGAGCGACCAACTGACCGACTCTCTACCCTTATTGCATGTGTGGTGACTTGAGCAGGACTGCTAACTGCTAACTGCTAACTGGCACATTACTGCTGAGTCCCAGGCTTTCAGCACAAATCCCAGCTGCTTAAATCTGTGGTGCTAAAGGCCTGGCAGAATTAACACCCGCAGGCTTAGCAGGTAAAAGCTGAGCATGACTAAACCTTACCTATAATGTTGCCTAGGTGTAGAGTGGCCTTTCATTTATTAATTAATTTATTTGTATTTTTAATTCATTTCTGGTTGGAGAGAATGTGGAAGGGCCTTTCAAATTAATAAACAGTACTTAGTTTACACTGGAATGCGTCTAACTAATGGTTAACTTTCATGAGAATTTGGTCCTGTGTGTGTGAATTTCAACATGTTTAATAAATGCCTTGTTTTTTTAATCCCACACCCTTTTGAGGTCCTTATAGCTTAGTGAGAGATTTGTAAATATACATTTTCAGTCTTGATCTTAGGGTACTTCTGGAGCTTTATCACGAAGCTGGATTTTTGGGTCAGCAAAACAACTTGCTGGATTTAAGTTAGTCCAGAGTAAATGCAAGTGAACAAAATAAAGCCTGTTTAAATTGGGGTACCTTAAATCCGACAAGTTATCTACCTAACCAACAAATCTCGCAGCATGATACAAGTCTCTGCTGTCTCTGGTAGCCTGAAAACATTAAATGTTACTTATGTTAGGATGACCAGTGGTTAACAAGCCATCACAAAGACATACATAAGTGTTGGGTTAAACCCTAATCACAACTGCAAAAGTAAACATCAATCTTAACCCAATTTTATGTACTATTGTCCAGTTCTCTGCTGCGTATGTATTTAACATATCAGTGAGACTCTTCATCGACAGAATTTCGAAGAAATGTTTTTGTTAAGAAGAAGGTGCCGGATGTTGCCACCAGAGGCCGCTCTTAGTTTTCAGATTCTACTGTCTTTTCCTTCGACTGACGGTTCAATTTGCCGTTAATTAGACAATCTAACCTAGCTATTTAGAATTAGAATTTGGTGATCAGTGGTCATTGTTAACACACCACAGCACAGCACGAAACAACGAAATGTGTCTGCTGCATTTAACCCATATGTGAGTTTCGTGACATAGCAGGGGGCAGCTAATGGTACCTTGCTTAGGTAATGATCCCATCTGCTGGACAGCAAAACTGAGTGACAGAAAATGATGGCGAAGCGCGATCGGAAACGCCAGACCTTCCTTACAGAAGGGTCGAAATAAACATTTTTCAGATTTGTCGTCGTGATAGACGATAGTAAATGTTAATATGCGTGATCGTGTACACTGAATGTGTTTTCATTTTAATTATGCGTTAATTTCCTTAGCGTAAAAAAACTTTAAAAAGTTCCGCTGATGGTCTGTTTTACAGTTCATTTTTTCGGTTAAAAATACCACATACATGTATGTTAACACAATGCATTTTATTTAATACGAATTAAATGTAATTGCTTAGAACACAAAGCCGTACTATAAAAAATAAAGGTCAGTCGGCTTCTTTATTAAAAATCCATTTCAGCAGAGGAAAAAAACTTCTCCATTCAGTCTAAAATAAATAGAAAGACTAAATAGGAACGGCTCAAGAATGGGTTTGCACCAAACCAGACCTGGGCCCAAACTTGTCCTGTTCTCTGTAGAGTAAGCCGACGTGATTAGTGGCTTGTTATACAGCACTAAACCTTCCTGAGCAATTTCCACAAGAGACTAACCTTTTCATACACTGACAGCAGACAAAAGCGGTATCCAGAAGGTCGCCCACTTTCATTTAATTAGAAAATGTAGTGTTGGAATCCGGCGATTCTTGGTGCACTTCTTACGTAATATAGCAGAGAATGTGCTTGGAAAACTTTAAATTAAGAGTGCTAATCAAGGTCCCAAAATTCTGTCACTGTAATTATCATTTTAATATTTATGGTACGATTTTCTTCTTTCTGATGAAGCTATAGATTCCGGTCAATTACCAGCGTCTAGGCTGAAAAGAAATGACGTATCGTGCGCTTGTCGCGCGGTCGCCGCACGTCATTCCTGGGCCAGCCTCCGAACGCGGAGTCGCGCAGCATGCAGGTGAACAATCGGCTGGTTCAGTTTACGAAATGTCCCGTGAAAACCTAACATGACAGGCTTTTGCTGCGAGTAGGGGAGCGTCGAATGTTCCGGTCCAGTGCAGCTTTTGTTGTGTGGGGACGGGATAGTTTACAGTTATGGTAGGGAGAGGGAGGGAGCGCGTCCCGTTCGAGGTGACAGTAAGGAGGCGCCCCTTGAGAGCGCCCCTAATTAATGAGGCGGAGACCGTGACTCTTAAACACTTCTAAGTCCCCCCCCTTTTTAGTAGGCGCACTCATTTTATTCATCCTAAGGGAAAATCCCACATTGTTTAAGATGAATGGACCACTTGAGGACAGGTTTAAGAAGAGGTAAAACCGTATGGGAGAGTGTGTGTGTTGGGTGCGTAGAGGTACTGTGCTTGAAAATGTGGGTAAACAAGCACAAAAAAATTCATCCTTAATTGTCAGCAACAGCAACGAGGACAATGGCACTTTAAAAACGCTGTTTTCTAATATAATGCCATATTGTTGTAGAGCGGGCAATCTCCATGCGGTCCAAGATTCGCGCGTGCCATCGCCACCTGGCACCTCGGAACGGTTCGGTCTTTTTCGCCAAACAGGACTACATTTTTTTCTTTCTTTTATAAAGACTATGAAAGTGGCCAATCAATGTAAGGAAATGCTATGAAAAACCGCATTCTGTGTGATGTAGTGGAAATTCTGTGTTTTAAAAGGTCTGCATATTAATATGAAGTACATTAATAAGGCATTTTTTCTCAAAGCGGTGGAATGTGCAAAATGCTATATTTACGGCATGCAAGAAACCACATTTCATAAATAGTATTTAAACGCATACAGCAGTAAGCTACCGTAAGATTGATATTTAAAAAGTGGGTAAGTGGGAGCGGATTGGTGGGTTTGCTACCTAAAAATTATTTTGAATTTATCTCGCCTATAGCAAAACAGGCAGTCGAACAGTTGTCACGCCGCAGTGTATCGCGTGATTAATTGAATGCCGACATTAACTGATGATAAAATGAGTGTTTAGTTGATACGATAATATAGCCTCCATCCTTCTCCGACCCCAAACACAATCACTTTAATTCCAAACGCTAAACGGTTTAGTTTCCGGGGTTCAGGCAGTCAGCTTCAACAGTGAACTCTTTCTTTGACTGGGAAGGTGGCGGGGGTGCGGAGGGACTTCTTGGCTGCGTCTTACAAAATAGAGATTGGAGGGGGGGGTCCTCCTTTTTGTTAGAACCGGGACTCGAGACCACATCATTAGCACTGATTACTGCTGACCAGTTTGACAACCTTACTGACTGGTAAAAAGACTTTTTCATGTATCCCTGCCGGGCTGCTCCCGTCCTCAATAGAAACGGAAATATTCTGCCATTTTGTCCTCTTGTTGAATGGAACCCAAAGCCCTTTCCCGTGCTCACCAGTTTCCTCATCTTTTTTCTCTAAAACAGTATTTGGCTGTTATATTGTTTCCACTGAAAGGGGTTCTACAAAATACAACGTGTTCCTTTTTTTCTGGCGACAGTAATTAATAACAAATAGTTCCCAGGTGTGCGCCAGGATTCACGTGAGACATGACCACAAAGCCGCTTCGTTTTTATTTTGCATTTCTCCTGTTCATTTCTTCCGGCTAATAGGCCTGTTCAAAATGTCGTTTGAACTGCGTTTTGTCTACCATTTTTCCATATGAAACAATGAATAATTGATGCATAATGGAGACGTTACTTTAATGTTGCTTATTCATAACATTAAACCACAACATGCTGTGACTTTTTCGGTTACAATCACTAATGTAACCTATTTGGGTTTTGTTCTATGTCCCGACCTTGCTCCTTCGCTCACGCGAAAAGGGCAGACCTCCATTCAGAGAGCCAGTTTCACGCAGACTATATTGATAACGAGACTAAGCGTCTTGCAGCACTATCTTTGGTCGGTATTGTTTCCCGACCCACTGTTGCTACAATATTATGAAAGAAGAAGACGGTTAACTTAAAAGTTCATTTTACTTTACTGTGACAAAATGCGATGTGGAGTTTTTTTTTTTTTTACCAAAAACTTACGCTACTATAATTAGGCTTACTGAGCACAAGGTTTTAAACAACGTTCTCATACAAAAATTAATATTGCACCCTCCACCGGTTTTACTAAAAAATTTAGAATCAATTCTATTATATTTCAACTTGAAGTACGTTATTGTAAATAACCATGCACATGCAGGTATGCTGAAGGGGAAAAATGTATAGTCTAAAAGCCCGTTACGCTTATAAAACATGATTTATGAAACAATTGTAAGTTGTTTTTACACGGACTAATGATTTGACGATGTATTTAGAAATAGAATAGTCAATCAATCGGATTCAGTACAGAAAGGTGGAGTCCCGTTATAAACGAAGGCCGCGCTGCTGAATCCGACACAGCGTAGGTTTATCGATAGCATTATGGGGTCAAGTGTTGCTAGCTCCTTCCCTGGCCGTTTGCTGTCATATTGCGTTAGGGCTATATTAAAATAACCTGTGTGGGAAACGAAAATGTCACACACATATAAACAAATGTATGACATTAGTGCGACCTTTTTTCTCTTTAATCAAAATATAGATGTGGTAGGCCTATTCATGTAACGGGGAGTGAAACGGAGCACATTAAAAATGTATAATTGTATAAATACAAATTCTGCTCGTTTGTCACATAAATTCAGTGCAAATCTACACACCATATAGTATAAAGAGCATTTTTATATTCATGAGACTAGACATCGTCTGGTCCATCTTGTACCGCACATTCCATTTCAGCGCGCGCCATCATTTCGTGCATCGCCATTAAAAAATCACCCTGACATTTTATGATTATGATCAACAAATATTTTATTCATTTAAGTTATTACGTGTTTTTTTTTTTACTTTAACATATGTCCACTGCTTGGCGCACATGCTCTAATGTTCACCTGTGCACAAGGTAAATATTAAAAACATCAAGCAAATTAATACCAAATTCTAACAGCCGATCATTTAAATAAGTAAATAAACATTATTTATAAAACTTTAAAAGTAAAGTAAAAATATCACAGTCTTTTTCAACATGAAATACGCACAAAAAATATGGGGGCGGGCGCTCAAAACGTTTTCTTTTTTAAATCTATCTTGAGGCGTTAACCATTTTCTTCCAAAAGGGAACTGGGACCATCTTAAATTTTGTCCTCTTCGGCTTTTTTTTTTTTTTTTTTTTTTTTTTTTAATCTTGAAATTTTGTTTCGTCCGTCATCCGTTAAAATAATCAGGAGAAAAAAATATGAGGCATTCCTCATACTCCTCGCGATTTGGTAGCCTTAAAATTCTATACATCTGAAAGCAGGCACTGTTTTTGAAATGTTTTGTTAGATTGTCTGTCTTGATTCCCCCTCCCCCCTTTCTGCTCAGTTTTACTACGAAAGCTTCTTCAGGCGCTGTTAGATGTCACACTCGCTGTCGCTGGAAGTGATGGAGATGGCTGAGGCGGCGGCTTTGCTGGACAGACTAGCTTCGGGGCTGGATGCGGTACCGAGTCGATCCACTGCGCCGTCGTCCTCTGCTAGAGATCGAACCGAACCTTGGGACAGAACCTGCTGTTGTAGTCTGGGCAAAATACGGGGAAACAGAGGTCCGTCATCTTCCAGTTATAACGGAACACGAAAAAGGAGTTTAAACTAGGCTATGTAATGGTATTTCTCTTATATTTAATAAAGAAGAAGACAAACGAATCGTAAGTGCAGACAAGCACGAGTGCTTGCTCGTTCACTGTTGAAATGGGCAAAAGTGTATTCCTCCTATAGTAAGTTTAAACACATTTAATTATTTCACTATTAGTCACTGCCAGACACCAGGGAAAATACGTGATCCGAGTCGAGAAAAAAATCTGTAAATGAGCAGAAATTAGTTAAATGGAACTTAACAGTGCCACGCTGAACTACGAATCGTCCGCTCGCTCGTGATTAACCGGCGATACCGTCAGACAGCGACCCAATTAAATGAACTTATTTTCACGAAAGTGATCAAAATTGCCATTTTCTGCGTTCAAAATTAGATTTTACGCGAACAGTCTGCAAAACAAGGATAACCTCTTGAGAATTGTCTTAATCCAAATGTACGTTTTCAAATCCTGACAGATTAGTATCACTGTAACGTATTATACCTATGTACTATGTCATATTATTTGTGCCTGTTATTTAAATATTTTGAAATAATGTTATGAGTTCGGCCTACAAAGTAACATGTAAAGTACAATTAAAATATTTAAGAGAATTCAATTGATAACTTTATAAATATTGCTTATATTTTATACAAATGACTACTAAAATATAAACTACATAGATTATATAGGTGTGGGTCTGTTTATTACATTACTGAATCTTTCTTTTTTTTTAATGAGCCGTACCTTGTTCATCCGAATGTGCTGCACTAATAACTGCGACAGCCGCACAATTCTGTATAAACATGATTTAATTCGGATTTACTGTAGACAACCACAGAAGCCTGGGACCGGTACTATAAATAGAAAGGAACGAACAATTGCATAAAGTTACATTTGAGGAAAAACTAGAAATATAAGGATAGCGGGTAGATGAGAGGTATACCTGTTTTTGGCTGCAGCAGCTCGGTCCCTTTGTCTGCGGTTTTTGAACCAGTTTCCCACTTGTGTGGGTGTAAGTCCCGTAGCCTGCGCAAGCTCCCTCTTTTTGCTAGGGTTTGGATAAGGGTCTTGTAGGTACCACTCTCTAAGCAAATGTCGGGTCCTCTCCTTGAAGCAGTGTGTCTTTTGCTCCCCGTCCCAAATCGTTCTGGGTAGAGGGAACTTCTTCCTCACCCTATATTTGTCCACCGGTCCGAGCGGACGGCCCCTCAGCTTCTCAGCCTCCTGGTAATGCGCCTCCAACCAAAGGGCCTGTAATTTGGAGTGGGACTCTTTGGTGAACTTGTGGTTTTCCAGGATGTGGTAGAGCTCTCGGAAATTCCCGGTGTGGAAGGCCACGATGGCCCGCGCTCTGAGCACCGACTCATTCTTGTTGAGGACCTCGCAGGCTGCGGGAGCGACTGGTAGAGACCAGAGGAAGCGGCCGAGACGCTCGATGTCTCCGCTTTCCTCTAAAGTCTCGCAAACCCCCGCTACTTGCTGGGGGCTAAAATTCAAGATGGGTAGCTGAAACATGGAGGCTTCTTCTTTCCCCTCTTCCTCTCTCACTCATACACTCTCTCACTCGCTTACCCCCGTCTCTTCCCTTCGGATCCAGACAAAAAGACAACCTCAAAGTTAGCAGATCAACCGTTAAAAACACCGAGGAACGATGCCCTCTGGCTGACTATGGCAGCCTTGGTGGGTGAACTTGGTGGCTTGAAAGTACGAGAGCATACAACTAGGGCGAGATGTTTTTTGAGGGGGAAAAAAGACATTCAGCCCTCTGCCGATTTTCTATTGGACTTGGCAGATTGGTTGCGTGGTTGCCATGGATGCCTGTCAATCACTGTCAAGTTTTCCAATCACGCGTAAAGGAGTGCGGACAGATCACAGCACCTCCCAGAGCTCGGCTGCGCCTTTTAAAGATGTAAACATTGTGACCTTTGCTTTTTGTCCTAAGATATTTAATTGCCACCCATATTTGTGTATACATCTGCTCCTTTGCACCGCGCTGTTACATACGCGAAATCTTAAATTCCGTTAAAATCCAGCGAACAAAAAACAGCATTTTTTCCTTATTAGAACGAAATGTTAGCTCACACATCTACTGACACATTTTTTCTTCTCATCTTAAGAAAATCTTTGTTCTACATATCAGAAAACATCGCCGAAAGCGCAATGATAGCTGCGTCACGTAAAATATGTCAGATAAGTGTTTGTTAGATGCGACGGTGAAAACCTTACGTGAAATGAGACTTGTAATATTCATATTTTTATAATCGACCCATAAAGATAAAATTGGAGATGGATTATAAGTGACAGAAAAATCCGATAGAAGTACGCGAATTGATTAACCCACGAACCTTGCACACTTTGCCTACGAGAATCATGCGCGAATCCGACTACTTTCACTGAGATTCAGGCTCTGGAAAAATATAGATGTTATATGTATACGGTGCGCAGGACACATCAAAGGTGGTAATTCTCTCAGGGGATGCTAAATAATACCTGATGAAACGTGGCTAAATGATAACTCGATTTAACCTAATTTTAATCTCCAAAACGGCTAACGGCAATCATGTTTTTTATCGTCACCCCTTTCTTGTTACCCAGCGGTGATTGTAGGTTTAGTAAATGTTTTATTATACATGAATGCGTTGTGCGCGGTTTTCCTACGGAAACCTTTCCGTTTTAGTATCAGACACACTCCGCTCTGCGCGCTGGTCGCTGCGGTGAATAAGAAGGCAGATAGATAGCGCAGATGTTTTGAACTGTCGGGTCAGATCATTTCATAGCTGCGCACGGTGGAGAAGTTCATTCTGACGGAAAACCCCGATATTACTTTCACAGTTCAATTGAGTCCCCTTCGGGCTCTCTTACATGATTTATGGGATCCAGTGGCTCGGGATATGGAACTTGCTTTTCTGGAAAAGGCTGTTCTTTTTATGTACCGCTTAGTAAAAAAGGAATAAAACTTTTCTGCTTAATGCTGCATCGTTCATATGACGTGCGTCCACTTCAGATAACGGAATAAAATGGGCGCTAAAATATTGTAATAAAATGTATAATTCCCAGTCTAATGTGTCAACAAAATATACATATATACAATAATCGGAAGTGAAAGATTACCAGAACCTGTCCGTTTATCTTCTGTGAATCTTATAATCATAATCCCATTTCTACACATTTTAAACACATTTAATGTTATAAGTATAGCATTCTTTAAAAAGTCGCGTTTGAAAAACAATGAATTAGTATGTATTATAATTTGAGTGATAGTGTAAATACGCTAATGGGTGTATAAGCAGACATAGTACGAGGACTGGCGTTTTTCTGTGTCAAATTGTCATTCATAAATCCGCATTGTTACAGATTTAACACTGACGTTACAGAGCCACCAAATAGTAACAGTAACAGAGAGCAGAACAGTTCGGAGAGAGAAGCACATCCGCGAAGCAGAGGTGACTGAAAAACAAAAAAGTATCCAAATGCTTAACGTTATAGGCCTGTCCTAACCAGAAGATAGTACGCATAAAATAGACATTACGTGTTTATATATTTATCATTTCATAAAAATGTTGAAAATAAATAATCATCCAAAATAATGTTTTCATCTTCAGCTTTAGATTGATGAAATAATGTGTGGAATTAATTGGTTACGTTATCTTAAAAAATATTTTTTTTTCGATAGGTATCTTACAGTCTTTGCCACGTATTATCCAGAAAATTAATTCTCTTTATGTTTTTGATATGAGACACGTAATTTTGAATAAAGGACTGTGGTTTCGCAAGATAATTAAGTTATGTAAATGTTATCAGTAGTAAAGAAAAAAATTACTTGTAAAAAAATGGAATTGAAAAACGCCGATGATGCAGGAAAACATAGAAAGCAGTTTCAGCGAGTACAGTCGTCAAGAAAAAACTACTAAATGTTACATTATTTTAAATATAAATAAAGCAATTTATGAACGTTAGCAAATATGTCATAAATGTTGTTTATTCACCAAAATAATAAATTACATGTTATTTGTGTCGAAAGTAACGAAAGGCAAAATTTCAGCGCTTCGGATGTATTTGCTCCTGCTTGTTTTCTCCATATAAATGTTATATGTTCGAGTTTACAGGATACTTGATATTCATCGTTGTGACAAAACATGTTTTTATGAGTTTTAATACTCTGACATTTTAAGAGCATTAAAACCATCAAACGATCATCTAAATAATAAAAATTCACCACCATATATTATTTACAACATCTGTTGGCACCGCGCGCTGTATGACTGTAGATATTCACAGCGGCTTCGTATGTTATATATATAGCGTTAGGTTATAAGACCTGTTATCGCGACTATTACTGGGACGCGTACTCATACTGGAACTCACTGTAAATCATCGCAGGCGCAAGTACATATATTAAAAACTGCCCAGGGGATTACGCGTCATCTCTTTATCATTTCCCGAGATTCCAGATGCTTCCGCACCGCTGGATACGTCTTCCCTCGCACCCAACAACACAGGACAGAATTTGATGTCGGGGTGACAGAACTTAGTCTTAATAATTTAAATACAAAGGTCTGTTTGTTGGGAGATGAATGAATTTATACCAAATATTAGGGGATACACGCCCGCCCGGTTCATACGCCTCTAGTTGAAGTCTTAAATTATTTAACGACTTAATCACATATTAATCAAGATACTAAGAAAGATAACCCTTATCTGCTATAGGCTAGGTGGCTAAATCGGATTTATACCAGTCATACTCGGCCAGGTTCAACTGAAGGCAAAGCGCTTTAATCTATCGTGTTGTGTGTGTGTTTTTAAAGATAATTTCAGCTGTTTTGGTTTCCATTACTATTAGGCGATCCCGGTGTCACATCATACAGGTAAACTGCACAGGCACCTGTCGTTCTTGTAATTAGCGCTCACCGGTGATGCCCCTGTTTTGGTATCAGATTTTAATTTCATGCCTTCCGTGTTTCAGGGCAGGAATATCGTGAAATACCACAAAATCCCTAACCCCAAAACGGTAGCCATGGGTGCGCCCCGTACTACAATTGTCTATCGCGTTACCTTCTCCTCACGTGAAGTGCATATCCACTAAGGGAACAGTGTGTCACCCAGAAAAATTACTTTGTCTGGAGGAAAGACCATTTACTGCTGCCTAAAGCAACTGAACCTGGTTCTTCCAACCTTTTTTCAGGCAAATGTCCGCCGCGTTCATCTAAAAGCTGCATGTGTAGATTGAACCGAAGCAAAGCTCCCGTCTTACTGGCACACTTGCGCACATGTCCCTCTAGATGGAGCAGTTGTTAACAAGCTGAGGTTGTATTTTTTTCCACATTTGCGCTAAATAGATTCAACACATACCCTGGTGAACAGCTGTCTGTCCCCCAGAAAGACAATGTACAGTTATTTAGATTGGTTTGTGCTGCTGCTGTTGTTAAATTAATTATAGAGTTAATTATAGAGAGAACATGTGCCACACGGGGATGAGCCGGGGGTGTCAAGCTCAGCCACTGCCTGTTTTAGTGGAGGACAGTGTAGGGTTAAATCCTGCGGGGTGGGGTGGAGGGGGGGGGGGAGATTTGAGCAGGCTGTAACTGACCCAGATTCAGCTAGAGCAGCTCTTCTCAGACCTTTCACCATATACACTGGTTACTCCATGCTCCCCAATCCACATCACATGATCCACATCACATGACATGACCCCCTCCCCCCACATGCTCCAGCTCTTATCACACCCAAAACCACATACACACACGTAAGCACAGGTAGGAAAACTCATGCAAAGTCACCCTTATAATATGTGGATTTGCATTATACCGACATACCAGTCCTTTTGGCCAGTGCTAGTTCAATATGCTAGTACCTCAGCTGTGCATCATAGAGAAATGTGGTGCTTAACTGCAAAAACACATTGTATTGCTGTTTATTTAGCATACAGCCATTATAAGGGCCCTTTGGTTTTAAACTGTTTGGTTGCTACAGGCTAGGCTAGGCAGACACATTGTTGCGTTCAAGATTAATCTGCAGATTTATCGTAATGGAGAAGACTTATAATTAACTGCTGCTTTAAATAAGACCTAGTGGATTATGCCTGATGTTGTGTAGCGGGCAGTGCCTGATCTCGATGACAGCTTCCTGATAGACAGACACAGGGTCCCATACAAAACGCTTCAAAGAGCTCTGCGGCTCCTGGGCAGCAGCGAAAGAGGTTTTTTTCCTTACGATGTAGCCATTTACAAACCCGCTGTGTGCTTTTGGCGCGGAAGCAGAATAACGGCATAGTACTGTGAGTCTCATGTGATCTGTGTCAATGTAACATGACCTTGTCATATGACCTACAGCACTTAACTTCCCAGTCACCGAAGTGTGATCCTCACATGCACACAAAGTTGAGCCCTAGAAATAACCAGAACCATAGATGCTCTCTAGCATTGGTGTCCCTTTAAAGCTGGATGTGAATGAGCCGTGTGTGTGTGTGTGGAGCAGGCTCAGGTGAGTGATACCTAGCATGTGACCACGCCCACGCAGGGGGAACCCACGCTGCACAATCGCTTACTTGCTTCACAAAACTCATTTAATGAATTTCCAAGGTCTACAGCCCTTTCTCTAGACCACTAAAATATCTGATTTAAGGTTTTTCGGTAAGTCTGTGTCATAATCGGCATACACGGGACAACTTAGGATCACACAATTTTGGAGGAGGGGTGATGATACTCCCCCTGGGTTCAGCGCAGGTCAGGGGAAATTAGCCGTTCTCCTGGAACCCTCTGAATGCCAAAGAGATACCCTTCCATCCCGCTACAGCCCCGCCCCTGTGCTGCTGGCTGCTGTTACCCCCGGCGACAGGACTCAGAAGCGATCAGAGTCAAGCCGTGGCAATGCATGACACGGCCGCCGGTTGGTGTGAGCACCCAGCGTGCCCCCTGCTTGACCACTGTGCCCCTCTGCCCCCAGACAGCGATGCTCTTTTTGCACTTGGCCCAGTTATTGTTTTGGGCAGCCCTGTTTCAGTTACCTACCACAATCTTCTGAAACAGAATGTTTCTTAATTTGCATACTTGACTGTACTTGTGTCCACAAGTACAGAGGATGGTAAAAATTCCCAGATGTCATTTTGCCCTGTCTGAAATATCAAGGATACTTCAGCTGCACCCTTGCCAAATGAGACCAATCCCATTTGTGCCTCAAGTTCATTCTTTGGAGTCAAGTTAGCAAGACTGGTCGTGCCAAGGCCACAAGCACGATCATCGTTCTTGGTATTGAGAAACACCCTGATTTCAAATGACATCATCTTGAACTTGGATGCTCAGGCCTCCAATTTGTTTTGTCTCGGGGGAATCTTCCTGGAGTCCATTTCACTTGCAGGTCACACTGCCTGATGTCCCTTCATTTGACGTGAAAGCCACAGCTATCCATGGATGCTTAACCATGGCACTCTTAACCCTGGATTGTTTAAAACATAATGCAACTGGCTGGAATTCTTCAAGGACCATGACTGTAAGACAGATGTGGGCAATCTTATCCTCAAAGGGCCAGTGTGTGTGCAGGTTTTTGGGATAACCTTTAGGTCAGCTGTTCAAGCCCAGGTGTGAGGACTCTTCAGCCAATCAGTCCTCTAATTAGTCTAATTTGGGAGGTGCAGTGAAAACCAGAGCACAGAGTGGCCCTTTCTGGGTAACATTACCAACCCCTGCTGTAAGATAATGCTTCACAGTAGTGTTAGATAAAAGGCTGTGAAGTTTGTCAGGCTATTAAATTTCATACTATACACAGGCACGCCATCTTTTAGTGCTTAGGTTGACGCTTTCTGTCCAAATAGGTAGGTTTTCAGTCTGGTGTTGTGCATCCCACAATGTGTGTTTCATTTCCTGCTTTGTCCATCATTATGTGTCTTATTGATACCACGAGGTCTCTTCTGTGTGGCTATGATATTCACCCGAGGGACACCATAAATATGCTTCAGCAGAACCCAAGGTGAAAGCCAGTAAATGTGAGAGAGCACCCAAAATGAGGTCAGTTTGACTGTTGTCTTTTTCCGTCATTGTGGATCCTTCAAGGTCTTATGTCAAATGCCACTCTGACATATTTCATTAAGGTGAGTGGATGCATCTAGGTAGGCCACAAGCCACACACTGGCTGCTTGTCCATGGTGTTATCGCGGCAGCTGACCAGGCCACAGAGCAACTACTTGTTCTCTGCCCCCAGGTTTCATCATGGCTAACTGGCCCACCTTCACCGTTATAGTTTGCCTGATCTGGTCCAGATGCGTCTTTCAATAACCTTACACTTCTATACCTTTTGGCTAGTGCGGCAGCAGATTGTCTCCAGCTAAAAAAGAGTTAGAGATCAGAATCTCACATGGATCTGATCTCAAAATGGTTCTTTTCTAATAAACTTCAGTAAATACCATCCTCATCAGCATGTAGTTAAAATAACAAGACATGGCAGCAGCGGGATCCTCATGACAAAAGGATTATTGGGTCCTGCTCATGGTTCAAGATCAGGGCTTATTGGGTCTCTGCTGTGGGTCAGACTAGCATTTGACTCTCAGATAGTTGTATTATATATTCTGTAGTGATGGCCAATTGAAGCTTCATGAACCACTTGCTGTATTTTCTGACTCCACTAGATGGTGCTCTCTGTTCAAAAAAGGGCTCAAAGCATGCCCGAAAGCAAGCCAAGAGTACCATCCAGTGGGGTCAAAAATACAGCATATGGTTCATGAAGCTTCATTTGGCCATCACTAATATTCTGCACATAGACGTTTATGGGAATTAGCAACCTAAAGGCCAGCAGACAACTCTAGTACCATGGGAAAACCCGCATAGGCCTGGCTTGCCTCTCCTAGAGGGATGTGAGTTGCTGTGGCCTGGTTGAGGTGCTGTACTTATTGCACGGCATAGACCAGGTTTTAGACAAATCTTTACTTACCCCTCCCCTTTTGAACATCACTCTGCCTCCCCGATGGAGTGAACCCCGGGAGTTCATTTAAGCCTCATATAGACTCCCGAGGACTTGGATACTCCTGCAATGATGGCTCTATGAATTTAGTCAGATAACAGACAAATCCATTTGCCTTCCTGGCAGCTTTGTTCAGAGCTAATCAAAAACCACTGCTGCACAATCTGTATTTAGGTTGGTGGAATCTAGACTGACCCTCTTCCTGTTACTCTGTGAACCAGGTTCTGGGAGTCAATGAAACAGGTGCGGCACAGGTGTCATTGCATCCCAATGAAAGAACCAGGCAACAGGCTTGTGTGGGGAACTAAGGTAATGCAGTGGTGGTTCTCGGAAGTGCCATATTTTTTTAAATGACCAACTGTGCCCAACTAGTGGGTCTCACTGGGCTTTGGTTTAACCCTCTGGAGACTGAGGCCTCTCAACCACCTTCGGGGTAGTCTGACACGCCTTGACATTTTAAAATATTTCACCTATCTAAAAAACATTTATCCCAATGGGTTACATGTGTTTTTATTCAGCACAAACTCGGCATCAATAATCTGAGACCACTTAGAATGTTATTATTCTATTTTTTGTCAAAATCAACTTTAAACATGTACTTTTGAAAAACGTATTTTCAGACATGCTGAGAAAGTGTAAAAAAAAATCACATTTTTGACATTTCTAGGCAAGACTTTTGAGCTCTGAGCTTATAGACACAGGGGTTCCCTACACATAGGTGAAAGAGACATTCTGAAATTTTATGTGGTTTGATTACTAAAGTGAACTTTAGAGTGACACTCTTTTTCTCAAAGTCAGTGGCCTTCACAATGAATATTGATGAGATAGGTATCCCCACACCTGTATTAGTTAGCATACTGTCAATGGCCCTTCAGTCTGGAATGTCACTGCACCCCACACCCATCACTTTGGAAAGGCAGCTTGAAACGCAAGAAAAGAAGCAACAATAAAATCCTTTTCACTATTTATTGGTAGATGGAATGAAAAATGAAAACTGTGACCTTATAAATATGATGTGGTGCCTATGCATAGTTGACGGAAATAAAATAATTCACTGTTAATAACGCTACAGGGACGAGGGCATCGTCGACCGCGTATCTTTCTCGTGTATTTCAGTTTATATCTCGCTGAAATCATTAGGTAGAATCATGAAAAAAACACTGACTAAATCCATAGTCTGCCTTCTTTTCAAAACTTCCATTGTCGAAAGTATTCATTTTTTAAAAAAATTAGGTTAAATCGGCAAATAATTCAAACAGCGCGACATTTCTTTGTTTTACCTGCATCGGAGGCGTATAGTATCACTTTCAGCTGAAGATCGCTATTCACGTTCTAAATAGGCTGGATTTAAAGCAGCAACCTCATTAATACAGGGACACAGGCTTAGTCCACTGAGCCATGCACGCAGGTATGAGATTCGCTGCAGAAAGTGGCAACATTGGCGCAAAGCTTCAGCTGCAGAGACTTATGCGCGTGCCATTTTGTAGCCGATCAGTGTAAACACTACCGACACGTGCTTTTGTTTATTTCAATTACAATGGGCGTATTCACATATTTCTTTACCCAATACTAACTGTAGGATTATCATGTTATTATCATGCGAATAGCGCGATTTGCAAGTGGGTGGGCGATCAGAGCTGCTTGGAGACGCAGACGCTTAAGTCAGTCACTCTTGTTATTTCTATTCCTATCATGAAGCTGTAAAAATATATTTAGTTTCTACCTATATATATATTTGAAAAGTAGACCGTCCAAGGTTTCTGAGGGTGTTTTTTAAAAGTGTATATGACAAAAACTCGCAGTTATTTAAACGGTTTTGCGAAATTTCTGTCATGTCCCGCATGCGGGACAGCCAATTCCAGAGGGTAAAGCCCAGTTGGCTGAAATCTCACAAATGCTTGTAAGCTTGGATAAAGTGAATCCATATTCTTAGTTGTGACCAGTTTAAAATGGGACTTCCTTAAAAAAGCAACATTTTGGACAGACAATCCTGCTGCATGTGGGACCTGAAACACACATGCTTCCCCAAGCCTGTGAAGGTTCTCCTGTGAGGTTGCAGAGTGTCTCCTGAGTGTATCTGAGCATGCACACCAATCTGACACTGATGCTTTTTGCTGGACATTCCTGAAAGGTCCAAGGTGTGCTATAGAGACTGATACCGCTTTCCTTAAGATGGAGTAACTCCTTCAGGGTCAGCATGGACCCTGAAAAGGTTTAAGTGCTATTCAGCGTCAGATTGAATAGAGCCTCCAAGCTATTTCCTGTCTCCTCTGGGTGGCCTTGTGTCGGGTCTGGATGTCTGAAGAGGCTGCTTGCTTGCTGCTAGTTCTCAGTGGCGTTAAGGTATATATGCCTACTGTTGTTTTAAACCAACACTGGGGCCCCGGAAATGGAGTAAAGGGCTTGCATGCAAACACTGACATGCAATTTATCATGGCTCCTGCTTCGTGGTTGCTTCCCCTTGTCTAATACTGATCAGTTATAGAGAGTCTGCTGATGCCTTGAGGCCACAGCTGTGTGACAGCTTTGGCAGCTTCAGCACAATAAAGAGGGACCAGCGTGTATTGGGGGGAGGGGGGTGTGATGAGGTGGCAGTGGGGCCTACTAACTGGTTTTTCTTCTTGCTCGACTTCTCCGTTGGCTGTCCTGTGGAGGCTGTAGCAAGTGGTAGCCTCAGCTGAATCAAAGTGAGGTGGCCCTGAGTCTTACTGGAAGTTGGAAAAGCTAGTGACGGCCAAATGAAGCTTCATGAACTATTTGAGCACCACCTAGTGGGGGTCAGAAAATACAGCAAGTGGTTCATGAAGTTTCATTTGGTCGTCACTAGCGAAACCCCCCCACCGTTAGGAGCAGCGTTCTAATAAGGGGAGAAGCTGGCCTCCCCAGTCCGTCACTGCTGATGTCATCACTGAGAACGGGCACCCCCATAACCCCTCACCCACTTACAAATGGGATGGTAGACAGCAGGTTGTGATGGTTTCAATATCAGCTGAAAACTGTTTAGAATGACAGGTTCAGACATGGATGGTCTATGCTGAATTTTGAGTCTGTCTCTAGCTTTCTGAAGATGTCCAAAAAACTACATTTCCTGGTATTTCCAGGGGTATAGCCACATTTTTGCTTTCTGGTTTCATGTTCCAGTCTTGCAGGCACAGAGAGGCTTTTCGGTACATGTCCTGTGTCACCCAGGTGCTCTGCGAAGCACGGTAAAGCTTTTTCTAATTAGTGCATGTCACTCAGTGTTGGATTGTAGTGAACCAGCTTCATTAATATCAGATTGATTAATTAGCGTGTGGCCAGAGTGGTCTGTCTTTGGTTATGCTGATGACTCATGTTTGGAGCTGTTGGGGGAGGGGGGGGGGGTTCGGTGACTCCTTTCTTTGCATCATATTCCCTTGTGCCAGTCTGTCCCTGCGATTATACCGCACATACTCTGTGCGCTGAGGATTTTGTTCAATGTGCGTGCTGCACTGTGGCTGAGAGCTAGGGGGCGCCCTAATGGCTAGATAGCGGTTTTTCACATGTGCCTGAACATTTGGACACTGGGACTTGACTGAAGTGGTTCATGGTAACCTTTAAGGGTGTTTCTCATTTATTATGAAGTTGCATTTTTGTATTAGACCATGATGACAATTAAATTAATTCCACAGGCTGTAAAATCCACATCCACAAAGAATGCATTTCTACCTTAGATAAAACTACACCCCCTACTGAAAGACCTATCATAGCTCCACTGAATTCCTCCCTGAACATACTCTGTTGCCAAGTAGGACTAAAATCTATAGCTTAATTTCATTACTTGATCAATAATTCAGTATGAGATTAAATAACCTCCAGCTGTGGAAAAACATTACATTAATTGCACCTTCATAATGCCTTCATAAAGCATTCATAGATCATTCATAAGCAGCATGTAAGTATACTGTGAAGTCCTCACATACCATTACAGCTTTAAATTAATATAACAAAATACATTAATAATGATCATATATAATCGATTATAATGACTATAGTGTCTGTAATTATATAACATTTCCTATTAATAGGAAGCTTAACAACATAACATACTTTAATAGATGTAATGTACATTAAAAAATAAACATAATATGATTAAATGATTTTACTGTTTGTTATTAATATTAAAGCTGTTAAACTATGTTAGGATGCCAAGGTATACTTACATGCTACTTATAAATGGTCTATGAATGCATTATTAATGGACTTTGAAGGTGCAATGAATATTCTATGAAGGTGCAATTAATTTAAAGTGTTTCATTTTTATATATTATAGTTACATGAAAAATTAAATTCTTAATTTGGAAAAATAGTGTTTTGGGTTTTTTTGTGTGTTCTTGCATCCAGGTATACATAGTCTAAAGTGCATGGTGCTCTGCAAACTTCAGTTTTACATTGTGCACTTGGTTTAATTTACCTAAAATTTATTACGTTTGTTAGTAAAAATAAGCATGAATTTATGCAGAATTCTGTCTGTTCCGAGAGGAATGGTAAATAACCGACGGTCTTGGTCTCTGTGTACTGAGGCTGAATGGTATATAACCGACGGTCTAGATCTCTGTGTACTGAGGCTGAGCCTCAGTAGTGTCATCAGTCCATGTGTAGAGCCTGGACAGTCAAACCAGCAGTGATGCAGCGTCACAGGCTGAAATGCAGTTCAGTTCTGTTGGAATAGCCCTTCAGTGTGACTGCAGTGGCAGGCATATGATAATCTGGCATGGCATTGGCATTGTACATTAAATAGGACTCTGGGCGATATGGCAAAATATTTTCTTCAATTTTTTTCATATCAGCTGACATTTAAATGCAATGGTTTATCTATGGGGGGCGGGGAGCCAGGATAAATATTGGGGACAGGGACAAGTCATGTGTCATGTATCACACAAAATCAATTTGTCATTTTTTGTAAAGTTAAGTACCCTTATGAATGTTAGTCGTATCGTAAATTTGAAAATACTATATATTAAAATCTTTCTTACATTGCATACTTGCACAATATACATTGCCCCACATTTGCCCCCCCCTCTCACGCCACTATTTAATTTATTGCTCACTTCAGAGGCGTTGGTCAGAACAGTGGGGGGGCCACTAGCAGTGTGAGCTGACAATATCGATAAGTGATAGCTAAGAGTGATTTAGCCCAAGCTCTTACATTAGGCATACTTAGCTAAGGACGTTTGGGAAAACACCTCAGAACGTTAAGGTTTAGCTTAAGGCAGAACTTACGAATGACGGCTGTGGGGAACCCACCCATGTCACGTTTCCTCTAAGGGAACATTTATCTCTTAGACGCAGGGAGGTCGGAAAGGCATGAATACCCTGACAGATTCAGGGGGCCCAGCACTTGACTGGGGCCCTTGAACATGTATAATTTGGAGGCCGGGGCCCAAAGAATTTCCGGGTACATCCCTGCTTTTATGATACAGACATCCCACCTCAGGCAGACTGATTTCATTAAGGCAGAAGAGGAACAAGTGGAGAGAGGTGGCATTACAGCCAGCAATACCATATACCTTATCATTAATGCCCCCCCGTCGAAATACTGGAATAGCACTGTTTTTAGAATACCATCAAAATCCCATTTACTGCTCTATAACGCCTGGACTTAAATATGTAATAAATAATTTGCCCTTACCTAGTGCTGACTGAGGCGGAAGGGTGCTGGAGGTGAAATTGGGTGACTGGGGCTAGTGGGGTTGCGGCAGAAAAAATCTCCCTGGCAAATTATACCACCACCGATTTCCGGAACATCGTTCACATGCTTCAAGGAGCTGCTGCTGATTTTTGGGAGACCCCCGGAACTTCTGGGAGAGGTGGCATATCTGATGATATTACCAAAACAGCAGCATTTAAATTTTATATAGGGATATACAATTATATATAGGTGAGCAGTTATTAAGATAAAAACCAGCCAGAAGTAAATACCGCCTGTGTCACTGTGCCCATCTAGCTGAGGAGAATCATGTCTGGAATAGGATTAAGTGTGTTACTTAGATGTCTCTCTCTGTGTAAATGCATATCTGAAGCACAAACTGAGAGCTGTGAGTTAAATCTACTCCTCGTTATGGATTCATGAGCAGTAAATGAAGACAGGAAGTCTTCTTCAGTGTGTGAAATGAGGCATGTTAGTCATGGGAGTGACAAACCTCTGAGAACTGTTTGTGCAATTTGCAGTGGTTGTAGGGATCGAGATTTGATTTGAGAGTGCCGCCCAGTCTGTCTGGAAATGACCCCAGCAAACTGCTGTGGCTTTGCAGATAAATACCAGTTAGCCGCTGAGTCTAATACAGGGATTTCCAACTGCGGTGCTGGAGAGCTACTGTCCAGTAGGCTTTCTGTCCTACCTGGCTTCTGATGAGCCACACCTGGTCCTGGTATTTACCTGAGAACAGGTGTGGCTCATCAGAAGCCAGATAGGATAGAAAATGTAATACAACAATGGCATGGGCTTTATCTGTCAGCAGTACATCAATCCACTTTGGGAAAGCTGTTGTTACACCAGGGGGGTGTTCCACCAAGCAGGATTTCCAGTTAACTGGGTTAACTTAAGCTAGTCATGATTGTCCAATAGGAACGCTCCTTACCTAAACTCATTGGACAATCATGGCTTCTAGCTCAAGTTAACCCAGCTAACTGAGAAATCCAGCTTCAGGAACCCCCCCCACAAAGCAGTAATATAACCGTGAACTTTTTTGTCGCTCTATGGTTTCATTTAATGGTGAAAATGCGTTAGATTATTCAGTATGTAGGTGAAATGAAAGACCCAGATTTTGGAAGAACACAGCTGTTTATGACTGGAGAATTACTGTTTCTAAGGTGGCTCCAGCCCTCCATTGTCCCCAACCTCCCCACCCCACCCCCGTGACCCTGACCAAGATAAGTGGTTAGAAAATGCATGGAATTTCTGAAAAGAAGTGTTGCAATGATTTCCCAGCAAAGCGGGATTGAGGAGGAAGAGGAACTCTCCTTTCCATGTGCCTAGTCTTCAGCTGAATGGGTTGCAATAATGGCAGCCACACATTGTCAAGTTGCAGTATTCCATGTGTTGCAATGAAAGACAATTCCTTTAGCATGGAGCTACCCTTTGGGCTTTTGTTCAATGTGATATTATAAGCAGAAATGGCCTCGGGACACAATTATGACAACTTGACCCTGTCACTCATGTGGCATTATTGGGAAGTAGAAGGACAGTATGTGCGTATTACGCTGTGCTGCCCTTTCAGGAGAATGGAATTGGATCAAAAGAGACTGAACTGCACACAGTATAAAAGCTGCAGCCAATACAATGCAGCTGGAGTGTCAGTTCTCTGCCATCGATGGACGCAGTAAAGAACACGTTCGCGGGACACTTGTTGCATAGAAATGCAGAGCGTCGCCGGTGCCTCTTGCCTGCGCGCGGATATGCACATGTAAAGACATGTTACATACCGTAATGCTCTTCCACTAGAGGCAAGCATGCTTTTATTTCCGTTTTATTTATCCTCAAGGAAAAGTGCAGCATAGCGCGCGGAGCTTCTGGAGATGCACAAGGACACAGAGGCGTTCCCATTACAGTCGGGGAAAAACACGGCATTCTCCTGAAACCCGGACCTGACAGCCGCAGCGTCTGCGCTCTTCAGACTGTAGCTGACAGGAGTTAACGGCCACGTTAACCGGCTTGTCGTGCCTTGTTGCCTTTAACGGGCTATCGGCCTGCTCACTGTACGCAAACAGTCTGTCTACACATGGGACTCGTGTTTTGGCAGATCCCGTTTATCTGTTTCACGTTCAAAAAAACAATAAAAAATAGACAGAAGTTAGAGGCCAAGGACGAACCGTTTCCTTCCCTAAAACAAGGCAAGCACATTCACCACAGTCGGCAATCAGGAGGGAAAGTCGAGGCAGGGGGGCTGGGGTGTAGGGGAGGGGGGGGGGGGTGGAGAGCGGACCAAAAAGGGAGGGACTGACCTAGGGCACGGATAGGCTGACATACAGGGGTTGTACGTACCCCAGCAACGAGATTCCCCACTTGGACAGGAAGGCCGCCGGGGAA
>JAODKE010000028.1:14428515-14445806 GCA_026779605.1 Mormyrus hasselquistii | reverse complement strand
TGGGGGGGTGGGGGGGGTGGGGGGGGGGGGGGTGGGGGGGGGGGGGGGGGGGGGGGGGGGGGGTGTTGGGGGAAGGGGCAGTGAATGGGCAGCTTTGAGAGGTTCACCACAAATTCGCCTGAAACACTAAGCCAGGGGTGGGTGTGTGGCGAGGGGGGGGGGGCTGCAGCTTTCAGTGGGGTTCCTCGTATTATTCGTATAAACAAGCCATTAACAGAGCTGTAGCTCCTGCCCGACACTGCAGTCCTGGGCGGGTGATTGGCCGTTGGCCGCCTCGGCCCCACACCCTCGGGCATGGAGGGGGCAGTAATACAGTGAACCGGTACTGACAGACGCATACAGGACCTGAGACCCAACGTCTTATGCCAGTGATTCAAAACCGCACTGGAGAGTCTTTTTAAAAGTCAAAAGGGTGAAGCAGCTTTAAAGACTAACATTTCTCAAACTCTTTTCAGTGCCACATTTCTAATATGCAATGTCAAGTGCTAAATCTTGCCTTTTAAGAAAACAACGCAGACTGCATGGCTTGTAAAGACACTTCACATGAAGCTTCAGGTTACACACGCAGCGTCACAGCTCTCAATACACTGGATCTTTCATGAACTTGATGGGACTCAACCTCAAAATGCTTATCATTCAGGCCATGCGGACAGTAGAAATGCCCTCGGGACTATGAGCGGTAGATGGGCATAAGCAACAGGGCGAATGACCAAACAGATACTGGCTAGTGATATATTGAAAACTTGGAATGTTTAGTTTAGCAATGTAGTAGTTTGACATACTGTTGAGACAATCCACCTTTACATACTGTATGTTATATAATATGTGATATATTACATAAGAATGAGCGATTGCAAATTACTCTGTGTGCTGTACCGGGAGTTATGCTACTGTACTTACTCTAGTTCAATTTATTAATGAATCATTAACGGAATAACAACCTTCTTCTGAATGCATATTGCCTCTATTTTTCCTCTGTAAATAATGGATATTGCAGTGAGGAGCATGATAGCTTTGTCACAGCGGCTTAAATATTAAAAATTTTAATTTGCCGAGAACATTTTGCGAAAGGATGGCTCACTCAGACAGCGTACAAGAGGCCGTTCCTTGAACCCTGGTCATGCAGCCATTATGGCCTTTATAAAGTTGGGTGGGTTCTGGTACATTCCTCACTACGTGTCTTGTTTGCTTTAAGCAAGAGGTAAGTGAAAGTGCTGTCTCTAGGTGTTTTCAAAATCTCTTTTCACGACCGGGACTTGGAGCCGACAACCAATTAAAGAGATTATGTCTTGGGCTGAAGGGGAAACCATAGTCACCAATGTTAAGGCTATGATTGGATTTGACAAGGTCACCCTATGCTGTACAACAGTGCATGACCTTAAGTGAAATTAATTTTGGTACCCTGTATGGATTTTGGACTAAACGTTATTTTTTTGCTAGCTCACTTTCCTTAGATAATGCCAAGAAAGTAATAACTTGTATTAGATGCTTTTAAGAGGGCCAGCATAGTCAAATTGTTTAGGGATAATAGTAAATCATGGGCACAAACCTTAAACTGATATTTTGTTTGGTTTAATCACATCGCTATTTTAAAGCTTTTGATGTAATCTTTCCAGATGTGTTATCTCTCCACTTTAAATCTTGTATAATATAAGCCACGTTATAATGGATTGGGGACTTTATGCATATTATATTATATATATACAGTTGGTGTAGTCGTGCAAGGCCTTCGTTTGCTGCAAGGCAATGAACCATTTTGCAAAACATTAGGCCCTACAGATGTATCAAACATCCGGTGAGCCATTTTGCTAAGCAAATGCTTTCATTCAAACCAAATGATGAAAATACGAAGCGAAATGGGCATTACTTTTCGCGACGTAGTTTCTGCAGATGTTAACCCATCAAGTATCCGAAGCGTGGTTGGTTTATGAATCTTTTTGCACGGCAGAATAATTTGCTGCATAAGAAAATGGCATTTTATTCCAGCCCATCTGATTGATAGAGCTGCTCGATGTGTTTTTCTTCTTCATTTAGTGAACCCTGCCTCATCTTTTGTCACTGCAAAAAACTGATAGGCCTATATTTCCATCTCAAGGTCTCCGCAAACTCTTTTAACACTAGATCAGTGCTGTTTATGGGTATGCATTTGCAATTGTTTTATCTCAAGTACAAGCACAATTGCATCAGTGGTTTGAAAGAGCCGTATATAGACTGTCAAGACGGTAAATGTCCTCTACATTTGGCGGTAGCCTAACTGTCATGGGAGTAGGTGTCACATCGATATCCGCATATAAGGCAACTTGCATTGATATACATGTTTTTTAATGTTTCAGTAAACCAGTGATTGTGTCCTTTTTGTTAAAACGTGTTCTGACCCATTAATGCTTTTACTATTAAATTTATTTACAGTGTACTTGGTATACAGAATTGTTTTGAGATATAAACTTCCTTCTCATTTAAGGTCACGTCTGTTTTCTTCCACAGAAATGTAACCTCTTTTTGTAGCTGGAAATATAATACATATTCAGGCACATTTTGGTTTGCATAACTTTCCAATAGCATCTTATTCTTATGTTATTAAGGCGATGGGTGGAATGGTTCTGCTGACTTTGAATGGGGTGGGTCAAGGCGAAGATCCAGACCTTTAACTGGTAGAAAACAGCTTGTAAAAAGAGCATGTAACCAGCAAGCACATCATCTGATTTATTTTTGACTTAAGCTGATTTTTATTTATTTCATTTTCCTGCCATTCTATCCAGAGTCAGACAATGCTGTTCTTTCCTTGCCTTTTCGCCTTTAATATTGACAGTATTGGAGTATTATTATATAATAGTATTAATAACAGTGCTGTCCTCTTAGCCCCTGTGTTTTTGCTGGCCATAGTAGCAAAGGTTATGTGAAGAAAAAAGAAAGCAGACTGGACACTAAATAGTGCATGTTAGTTTGTGCTAAAATCAATGTCATTAAAGCAATCGGCCTTGTAATGTAATAGTATAACTTATACCAGGGACACAGGAGAGATTTTTGAAATGGGGGGACCAAACTGAACAAAAAGTCTCAACTTGTAAGCTTATACAGCCATGCAGTGTGATTTGGGTTAATTTGTTTAATACACTAAACATTATGACTGACACTGACCAATATATACACAATGTTACTTTGTTATCTGGTGGTAAGTTGCCAATCACCCACAATTGGCCTATTGGCCAATAGTGTAAAAGATAGATAGCCCTCTCTGAAAAATGTTGCAAGTTTAAATTCACTGAGCTCCAGTATAGCCTACTATAATGCAGAGCTGGAGCCAGGATTCGAAAAATAGAGGGGGGTGGGTCTCGTCGATCACATTATTGATACTGCTCCCCTTCATAAGCGGTTTATTTTTTTAATTGATAAGTTATGTAAAACGTTTTACATATTTATATTTATTCAGATGAATATTTAGCATCAAATTTTATTTTTAGCTCTTTAGGTCTAGGTCTTGATGACCTCATAGCCGGCTACGGCCCTGATGTAATGTTACATATCATGTCAGCACACACTCTAACATCATTTCACATTCAGCCAAACTTAGATGATGTTGTTATCTTCATTGCAGTAACATAAATTAGCTTTTCAGGGATATGGTATAAATTATGTTGACAACTCCACCTAACACAGGCTTGTTATAACGTGGCATGGTGGTTAGCACTGTTGCCTCACACCTCTCAGTCCAGGGTTTGAGTCTCTGTCATGGTTCTGTGTGTGGAATTAGCATGTTACCATTGAGGGGTTCCCTCTGGTTTGCCCTCACAGTCCAGAAACATGTTAAGATTGACTGAAGTTACCAAATTGCCCACAGGTGTGAGTGTGCCCTGTGATGGGATGGTACCCTATTCTAGGTTGTACCCATAGGCTCTGGCCCTCCTGTGACCCCTGGAGAGGATGGATAAACTTGGTATAGAATCTACTTACATTGCTTGCTATTGGAAAGAACATTGTGACAGATCTTTTTTTTTTTCCAGGTTGCTTTTATTCTGTATTGCATACCACTTTGGTCAGTGTGGCCAAAACTGCATCCGGGGCAATTTAAGGCATCACAGTCAACTCGCAACGGCGAATACGAACAGAATGCGCGAAGTCACAAATGCGACAAGTTATTTTAGTACGTATTTGAATAAAATGTTTCAGAAAGTGACATCGGTGTTTGAGTTATTTATCCTCCGGTAAATCGGTAGGCTATCGAGGAAGCGTAAAATTTTTTAAGCCATGCGTAGGCTAATAGGAATATATGCACCTTACCCTGTTTACCTACTAACGAGACAGCGGGAGCGCGTGTGTACAGACACGGGGATGCGCGCACGCGTGAGGGTGTGCAATAACCACATGCTGTGAGTAGCTCGTGATGGTCGACACAGTTTCAAACATCTAAGTATCCAACCCTGTTCAGGGATGCTACTTATCAAAATTTTGTTTTTTTCCCCCCTCAAATGTGGTAGGGGGAAGGATCAGGGTTCCTATATAACTAGGAAGTGGGGGTGTGGGGGACGTGTCCCCTCTCCATCTGCGCCCCTGAACTATATCTGCGCAAATATCAGGTCGCACAATCCTATAGGCGGCCGCGGACGGGGGGCGCCGGAGGTGATGCTCGCCTAGGGCGCCACATGGGCTAGGACCGGTACTGACATATATATTTCATTCAGTATTGTTTATGGGATTTCATCAAAGGAATATCATGAAATAACAATATTGCACTTCTTGTTTTGTACTGATCGTTATCTTACATATGTCATTTCTATAAGTAACACAATGTTTCAGTCTATGAATTATCTAGACAAAAGTATTGAAGATCATGTATATCTGAACACTTAATTTTTATATAATGATAATACACATAATGGACTTGACTTCTACACAATCCGTTGGAAATTTTATGGACTGCAGGACAATATTTAGTTTGCTTCATATAGGCGCCTGGTCTTTGACACTACAGTTTTATGCAATGCATGTTAATTGAGTATATCTTTTCTAATAATTAATGCTGAGTAATAACAAGACAACGGAAAGTAGCAATTTGTCTATATTGGTTTGAAACTTAGAAAAAAGAAAAACTCTGCCCAAATTAAAAGTTTTGGGTGTAAACCTAAAGAGTGCATATATTTAATGGACGGCATGCTATAAGCCACACAAGTGTGTACTGAGAAAAACGTTATGAATATTATAATCTAGAAATATATTGATGGCAGACATTATTAAGTCTGGTTTAGAAAAGTCCGCTGAGGTACCACTATATATTTAAATAAATTAGTTAACTTCAGAATTAGGCCTAAAATTAAAACATAGTTACTACAATTTAAGAATGTTTCCAACGGTTACTGTTATTTGCTAATTCAAATACATGATTATATCATTATGGATAATGCTTTACAATATACTAGTCTTTAACCATCGGTTCAAATTGTTAATTAAAGTAAATGATTAAAATTAAGCTTGCGATTTTCAACGTAATGTAGCCTATTTAACCACGGCTTCACCGACGCAATTTATTGTTTATTGGTAACTTTCGTCTCCTTTCGACTTCTATGAGGCACTGAAACCATTACCTATTTTATCGTCATTATTATTACGCAAAGCTTCCACCGTCGTTTAAAATGTATGTGATGAAATATGCTGGTGAAAATGTAAATTCCTTACAAGGTCCTAGCAATGTGAAACTCTTTCCTTCAATATTACTTGCACATAAAACACGTACAGTGTGTAGATGTGACTATAAATGGATTCTGACAATTAGGCTACTTTTAAACCCCTGCTCCTGTTGGTTATATGTTTTCATTTATGTTCTTAAAAGCAGGAATTTACGAGCTGCCTGGTTTATTACATTTATTTACGCGCTTATTCAAATGTATACCCTTATATTTTTTCGTAAGTGTTACATTTATTTATTGCAAAGTTTTCATAAACTTAGTCCAACTAACAAACGTAATATTTAACGAGGAACATTTTAAAAATTGCATGCAATTGCTTACCTTATCGCCGTAGACGCCATTCAATACGACCTTCATTTTGCCCGCTTTCTTGAAAATATAGGTAAAAAGATTTCCTTGCTTCTCTACAACCAATACTCTTTCGCTTATAACGTTAATTGCAGCAGTTGAACTGAGAGCCGTAAATCAAGCACTATTGACCAGAGAACGTCTATGACACATAATTAAGGTACCTAGTATTGTTGACCGCAAAAACGGCCGGACCACCCAAGAAACCATTTCCTACGAAGTTTCCTTGCGGACAATGAAGGGCCACTCGAGGCTGTCACGCTCTGAAAAACCTGAATGCAAACTTTCACTGGAACATTTCTCTGCCAGCAAACTTGTCGAGAAGCAAAAACCGAGGCCGCTCTGAGACGGCCGGTCCTCGAAATTTAAAGTTGTGGTGGTGAATGAACGAAAGCAGCGGTTCGGGTAAACACTGCTGGACTATTGTGTCTCGGACGCTAAATTAACAGTCTCTGGTTAGGCAGATAAAATATTGTGCGTTTTATGAGCATAAAAGGTCAGCAATTATTTAGGATTTACTTTAAAGCCCTCTTTTTTTTTAAAATAAAGGTGCCATTTAGTTAGTCAAACACCGATGTGTATTTGGAGGGGCTCGGCTGAATGCTGAATTATATAAGTCCACGGAGCGGCTATAAAGCTGCAGCTCATATATTCATATGCATTTATTTATATTTTCATATAAGTAAATAAAAATCTGTTTTATAACATTGAGAAAAGGTGCGATGCTCCTCTTTATATAGCATCCCATGCCGAACTGGTTCACTACCGGTAATCTTTCCATTGGGCTCTAAAGAACCTTAACATCATAACCCTGTCAAACGCGATGCACGACGCGTCAGTGATTTTTTATAATCAGTAGCATTAAACACTTTTGGTTGAATAATTTTATTTAGATTCTCATGCGCTGTAATTCGAGGACTGCGGTCTGCTTTATTGATGTTTTTGAATCATACACAGAAAACAGTTTGATCTGTGTATAAATGTTCGAATTGTACTTCATACATATAGAATGTATAACATGATGTGTGATGTACAGATTAGCAATTCAGTCGTTTTTTTAAAAACCAGCGTCCCGGGGGACAGAGCTAAATTAATGTTAAATGGAACTGACTGACTTTACAACATGCTGTTTCTCTCGCAGGTCTTGCTTAATTTCACAAACTCTTATTAACATCCACGTGTCCACCCATCTTTCCACTCAGCAAGGCTGATATAAAACCAAAGTCATGTTTCCCTTTAAACCGATACCGTAAATATCATCCATTAATTCACCCCACACCAAATATTCCGATTTAAAAGTGTATTCAGAGCATTCGGCATCGAACGTTAATCTTGTGTTTAATATTGTGACAAAACTTGATCCAGTTCGTGAGACATTTATATATGGGTCTTCCATGTCAAATTTCAGAGTAAAATCCAATATCATTTTACATTTTAAAGAAATGAACAAGCTACAATGAATAAACCATAAAAAATACCCTAATAATCACAACCACGTACCTGTAGATGATATCTGGTTAATAAACTAAGAGGGAAGAATATTTCAGCACCAGAGAGCGTGTAGGTTTAAAACTAGGATCAAATATTCTTTTGGAAGAAAAACGGGCAGGGTAAATGGTCTTGAACGGGAGCCAGTATATATTTTCGCAAAACCCAATTTCCTGTCGTACAATGTAAGCCATTTTCGTCGCGCAACTTTTCAATTGTGAAACTCGGAAAGAGACCTCCGCTGCCTTTGAAAAATTACCTACAATAAGGGTTCGTCCGAGGTTACAGGTGCCTCATTCACATTTTTGTTACGCGGTGTAATTCTTTGGTACAGTAAGTCTTTGAGTGGAACAGAGAGACGTCCGCCCTTCAGGGTCCCTGCAGCTCTCCACGCTCAACACCACGCTGTAACAGCAGCGCATTTCAGGCCCGCACATTCCAACCCCCCCGCCACCATTTTGTACAACTACATACATATAATGTCTCTGTTCATACTGTACATGAATGACTTCGAATTAAATTTCAAAAAAAGGTTAAGTCTGATGAATTCTGGTAAAAGTCTGAATCCCAATTACAGACTTCCTGGCTTCTGTGAAGCTGACCAAGCTCTCTATCAAAGCAACAGGTTGTTACCCGGCTATAAGGCAGGACGAGGTGGCCAAACTCCTTTCTGCTAGCGGGGAGACCCACCCGCCCCAATTTCAATCAAAAACGGAAAACTCCCCACAGGGAAGCTGAATACAGCATTCAAGGCGCCATTGTTCATTGTAACTGTGGCTTTTTAACCCGCACCCTTGTGCACAGAGCCCTGCCTCATTGATGGGGCGAGTTCCAGCTCATCTTGACCCATGTGCAAGTGGGCAACCCGGCCGCAGTAAGCAGTAGTGAGGGCGCATAGAGATCCACTGAACCTCCGCTCACTGACCCTTCAATATGCGCGAAAATGGCATTGGCAGAGTACGGGAAAAGTCTTCTTTTAACCTGCCAGACGCCTCACTTACCCCCAGAAGCTGGTCCGATTGGACCACCTCTCCGTGAGCCGTGGGACCACTGGGCAGGAGATGAAAGCCAGAAAGAATAACATGGCGTTTTGCATGATTGTTTTTATTGAAGTGTTTAGTCTGTGTCTGTCCATACAGGAATCTTTATGATCGTTTCAAAAGCCCTCCAGTCATCCTGGTTTCCTTGTGAACGTGTGACATAAATTGAAAGGATTCGCTCTCAATTACAGATAAATCACCGGCAGTTGACATTCAGGCCAAGGCGAACAGGCATGGAAGGAGCAGCTGGACTTTGTATGAAGCTAAGCCGCGCAGGCTGGGGTGAGACAGGTTAGGGATGGTTATGGAGAACAGCAGACAGTTCTGAGCCTGGTGCTCTGGATGCACACGGCAATGACAGTCATTACACCTTCAGGTGTCCCCCTAACTCTACAGTCCTCTCGCAGAATGACAAAATAAAAGTACACCTCTGCTGCGATAAGAAATTACAGCACTTGTATTGGCACCATGAATACATTTTGGACTGCTTGCATTTTAGGAAATGCTTTTTTGAGCTTATTTAAAATGGCTTTTCCGAGGTCAAATATGCACGGTGGAGTATGAAAGCCCTTTGCTGAGTATTCAGCTTGGTCACTTTACCTGGTCTAGCCTCCCCTACTTAACCAAAACGGATCAGTCATTGGCAATTTACTCATCTTTCTCTGACATTGTGACCTACGAAGACACCAAAATGACAGCGTGTGATTGGTCCCTCTGTTTCCTCCGTCCCCGCTCATCTGCTGTGGACTGACTGTCATGCTTCAGAATGCTTCTGGGTTCATACATACAAACTCCCAAAGTCGGCATGACTGGACTCAAGACCCAGAGGGGGTGAGTTCTGAGTCCGGGTACCTGCTTTACCTTGGTACTGAATGTGGTTTCACAGCAAATGTGTGGCAGGACTTAGCAGCCTCAAACAAGCAGAGCACCTTATTCTACCAATGTCCGGTGTTAAAAAAAAAACATTAAGGAACTGGCCGGCTTTCTTTGTGTTGTGTGGCACACGACAAGATGGGGGTGGGGGTGGCTGGTGGGGTCCCATTCAGAGAGGAATGGTGGGATTTCTGGCATGTGCTTTTTTTTGGGGGGGGGGGGCACCTTCTGAATTTGTGTGTGAGGTGGTGTAGAAGACCATTGGGGATTAGGACTGCCTTGTGCAAACAGCTGGTGCAGAGAAGCAGGAGAGAGGAAACAGACAGAAACGGCGTGAGGGTGAGAGCGGCGGCTGAGAGGCAGGCAGTCAGGCGGGAGGATGGCAGGATCCTGTTTAGTTGAATCCTCGGAAGAAGAGGACCAGAGAGTCCTGGGAAAGAGAACATCATCGGTCATGTGACGGCAGGCGGCAATGACAAGGGCCCCAGAAAGCGACAGAAAGTGCTACCACAACAGCTGGCCGCTTCTCTGGGACATTCTGTCTGTTAGGACGGTCACAGAAGGACATGCCGGTGTGCTCCATGCTGGTGTTAGACACATGGCGAAACTGTGAGCCCATATCTACGTAAGGTGCAGTCACTCGCGTATGAGGGAAGAATGCATGGTGACCGGCTGCAATATCCTTCCACTTATATGTGAATCCTGCACAGTGACGTCATCGCTACGCTCATTTTCTTAATCATATATAATAGGTGACCCGCAGCTAGATAAGCAGAATATAAAGCATTAGCGGGGATTGGAAATGATATTTATTAGCGAGTGTCTCTAAATGTAGCTAGAAGAGTTTGAATGAATGTTTGCAGCGGAGAGGAATGATACTCGGCTAACGAGAGTGGATGGCGCTGCGGCAGGTGTTAGTGAGTCCGTACCTGACGGGGGTGTTGAAAAGATGGAATGTGTGAATGGATTAAGGCATTTGGATACTATTTAATCTTCAAAACTGTGCAGAACCTTAGAGTGAGAGGCTAGGCATCTTAAACTGAATAGCAAAACCCCCACCAAAAAAAAAAATCAGTTTTTTTAAAAAAGAGATTTCAGTGTATTCGATTCCGTGTTTCCACACGGAGAGATAACTATATACTATACGTAAGAGTGGGAATTAATCGTTTCTCTCCATTATGACGTTCAAGATTTAACCTCACGTTTCGTATAACTTGTTGTTAGTTTCTTTGCTGCACAATGCTACCCATCACAGCGGATTAAACATCGCGATTAAAACGCAAAGCGAGTATTTGCTTGTTAAACGTGTATTGTGTGAATAAGAAATTAACTCGGAGGAAGTGTGCATTGAAGCGACAGCCCTGTTGTAAAAGCACGTCCGCTGTCACACTGGCATGGACTGTTCGAGTCAGTTCCTGGACATCTGGGGACAGGAAAAGGTCCACCTGTGTGTTTCTGACAACCGCTGCCAGATGTGAGCTGTGCGCCCGAAAAGGCGAAAACAAGGGGCGATTTTATCCAAAACGTGCACCAACAGCATTTTTCACCGCTGCCAGCAAAGCTTGGTGTATTAAACTAAGTAGGCCTAAATTATTGGTTCAACGTCATACTGTTAATATGCGACCAGAACAGTTTAAGTGTACTCGTAATTTTTACATTTGCAATATTTTGTGTTAATATGAAATTGTTCTTGTCACTGGAAAATTCTTAATCATAATAGATCACACAAGCGTACTGCAGAAAGGCTGTCGGTTCAATTCACCAGACCGGATGTCGGTAAGTCGCTCTGGCGCCCCCTAGCCGACCCCGATCGTGGTGGCCATGCATCGTCGGCTGTCTGCGTGTGGCTGTGCTGCTGTTTCTGTGCCCCGTGCAGCTATAAATAAGTCGGGAAGTGTGAATGACTTCAGCAGCGTTAGAAAGGTCGTGTGAACAGGACCCCTGGGACAAAAAAACCGGCGCACTACAGTCAAACGCTCTGATGGTTTGTAAACGTATAATGTTGGAGACTGAACTGTAAGTCTTAAAGCCTTAAAACCTAAAAACGGCACGTGTGACTATTTGATCTAATGTCTAATTGCCTTACGTAACTGCAAGGGAGCACAATGTCATTACAAGAAAATTAAAGTTTTTCAGTTTCAATGCCTATCAAGACTTGCTAAATCCTTCAGATTTAATTAGCTTGTATTGTGCATCCTACCAGCTTTCACAATGCCATTTATTTCCACCGTGGATGCACTTACACTACACTATTCAAGAATGATTCATATTAGACCCTAAGCAGGACTTGAGCCAGCAACCTTCATGTTCTAAAGCTCCATATACAGGCTACCATGTATGTGCTGATGTAGCCCTGACTGGGACGCATAACTGTACCCAGCTGTACAGAAGGGTAAAAGCTGTAGTGCTTTAGAATGAACCACTCAGCCAGGTAATGACCCCTTAATGAGGATCAGGCTGGGCTCCTCAGAGACCAGGACATCACTTTACGGTCCAGCTCTGCAGCTGGTCAAGTTCAGCAGTCGCTCTGCTCTGGAGTAGACATGAAGCACCACAACGCTAATTGTTCGGCATCTCTCAACGCCTGAGCGCCGTACGCCACTCAAACTCCCGACCTTCACACACGGCACATGGCATTACGTTGACATTTACAGTAATCCCACCCGCAGACTACTTCTGGTCATCTCCCCCTTTGCTCTGCAGAGTATTTGCGACCCCTTTCCAAACACGCCGCACAGTCCGGCTCTGCCTTCAATCAGCTGTACAGAGGATCCTGTAATTAGGCATCTAACATGCATGCAGGGGTGGACAGTTCCGGTTCAAATAATACAAATCCAGACCAAGGTTTTGTTTCAACCAACCAGTTCAGAAAAAAAAGAGTCACATACTCTGTAACTCAACTGGTTGGTAGAAAGAAAATCTTGGTCTGGATTTTGCACTTTCTGGACCTGAACTATCCACCTTTGGTGCAGAGAATCACTGTCATTTGGGGTAAATTAGTGCCGACCGCAGTATTTTGGCCCTGGCCAGCCGCTGGAATCTCCGGTCTTCTGTTGCTTTCAGGTGACTTCCTGCCTGCTCTCACAGGTATCAGAATATCATGTGATGAACTTGTGCCCCAAAAGAGAAGATGAAGAGAACTGTCTTCCAAGCTTCTCACTTAAGTGAATTTCTGGCACAATGAATGACTGAGATCGAGAATAACTTTCTGTTCTCTTCTTAGTCTCTTTCAGGTCCCTACAGATAAAAGCATTTTACACCTCTATCACGTACCTTACCGCCACCCCCCCAAGCCGATTACAGCACACAAATGGAATTCTCATCCCATATTATGATTTAAAAACACACACAGCATGGGAAATTCAGCTCTGACATTACAGATTATCAACAAAAGACGTAACAATTCTCAGACGGTTGTGAAATTAGACCCTGACTTCATCCTGCGTTGACCCCCCTGATTAAAGAAATTGCTGCAATTACAGACGAGGCGGGAGGAGCCTTTACATTTTCAGAAAGAGCTGTTTATATGACTGATCATGCTGATTTCAGATTCCCATTGCAAAACTCACATCTGCCCTTTCATTCTTTTTGCTCTGAGAACTTGAATGCAACTTCACACTGGATGAAGCTCAGAGCCTGAAAATCTTTAATTTATTTTCAGATGTAAACAAGGAAAAAAAAAAAAACAGTGGGGGAGGCAAATCGTTCAGGTGAAACAGACCAGCTGTCAAAAGGCAGCATGTATTAAACTGTTAATTTGCAGCCAGAAATCTGTCAAGGTTTCTGTGTTGAGCGGTGGCCAAGCCCTCGCTGAATGGATTAATGAGTCTTCATTTATGCAGCTTGCAGGGCAGCCGAGAGCTCCGGCTTTATGGGTGAGGAGCCTGCGTCCGGGGGCACAGTCTGTGTGAGCTATCAGCAAGCCACAGAGGACCCCGGGCAGAAGGAGGCGGCAGGGAGACCCTCTGAGGACCCCGACGGTCAGAATGCAATGCTACAGCACGCAGTGCCAGCTCAACACAGCATTCAGCGCATTGCGATGGCGGCCCTCTCTCCTGACAAAAAGCCATTGATTTTATTTTTTTTTTCTTGTAATAACTGAACACGATGATGCCTTTTTTGGCCGTGGTCCAAAACACGCAACGTTTCTTATGAATTTGTAGTTCTGAAGTACACAATTTACCATGCCAGGTACGTTGGTATGGCAACAGTCACTACATGGGGGTGCGGTGGGGGGGGGGTGACATACCCCCATTTGGCTGTAGCCTCAGTGGAGCAACCTGTGCGGGGAGCCAAACTGCTGGGAGCTGGGAGGATGTGACGCCGACTGAATTTTCTAGAATGATTTCAGTGCGATAAGCTGTACGAACATTTACTGAGTAATAATTGTGTTGGTACTCATTTTTACAGATAAATTTTAAATGAGAATATTTCAGGCATAAGAAAAATTGGCGCATAAAAATATGGCCTCAGGCTGTTAAAAAAATAAAATAAAATAAGCTGTGTGGATGGAGCACAGTGAGGCAGCCAATCAGGAGCCGGCAGGCTGCTCATCACACACTCGTTCACCAGCGTCCCTGTGATGGCATTAATCGCGCTGTAAATGGATCCACAAATGGGGAAAACTGGTCCGGCAGCTTCAAGCTACATGAGGGTGAAGAGCCAGTTTGAAAATGGCCCAGCTAGTTAGAACAGTGGCAACTGCAAACAGTCCTAGTAACTGAACATGTGTCACCTGACATATGGATATGACATGACAATATGGAGGGGGGGCTGGGGGGGCACATGTGTACTGGTACTGTTAGTTTTGATTTTTTTAAATTCAGTTTATAAATTTTTATATTTAAAATTTTCAATTGAAATCCATCTTAGTTTTAGTTGTCAGTGTGATTCTATTAGTTTTTATTTTAAAGATTTATTTCAATTTAGTTATATATTTTAGTTTCAGTTTAAGCTTTACTAATTTCATTTCTAGGGACAGACAAAGTTTTGGAGCTATTTAATGTGTCTGATCATTAGGGAATCCTACATGCACACTGCAAATTAGGTACTAATGTTCTCAAAATGGGGGAAAACATGTTCCAGGTATTATTAATGCCGATGAAAGAGAAACCAATTATTTTTGCTAAACATTATTTAAAAACAGCATCAGAAAGTATTTGTTTGTTTCTATTTGAGTTAGTTTTGAATGCAACATGCATAGTTTATTTGATTGTAGAGTATTATTTTCATATCATTTCAGTTTAAGAAAACGTTTTCTTATAGTTTATATTATATATATATAGATTTAGTTCTCATTAATGATAATAGCCCCGCAGTGCACTGGTAAAATCAGACATATGTCAGGTAAAGAAGCCTTGAAGCACACAACTGTGCTCATGGAGGGATTCAGTCTGACTGCCCTACAGGCACGGAATAGCCAGAGGTTGAAAGTTCAGAACGTCCAGAGGGTAACAATCCAGACCAAGATTTTGTTCCAACCAACCAGAGTCTGTAACTGTGGCTCTTTACGCTCAACTGGTTGGTTGAAACAAAATCTTGGTCTGCGGTCTGTGTGAGGTGGTGTTGGTGTGGCCGACAGGTCAGCCCATCCTGTGCTCTGTGTGGGTCCCAAAGCCCCAGGGCATGATGGGGACACTGTGCTGTACAAATAGTGCTGCCCTTTGGATGAGACATAAGACGGAGGTCCTGACTCTCTGAGGTGATAAAAGATCACTGGGCATCCTTCGAAAGAGCAGGGGTGGTGCCCCAATGTACTGCCTAAATAGTCCACTGTGGTCCTACCAAATCTGCCCTCCTAATCATCCCCTATATCTAACTGGTAAATTTTCTCTTGCCCCCCCACCACCACCACCTTAGCTACTGTGTGGTGAGTGTGCTGGTGCAGAATGGCTGCTGTCACATCATCCAGGTGGGGGCTACACAGTGGGTGTGGTTCAAGTGGCTCCCCACTGGTTCTGTAAAGTGCTTTGGGTGTCTTGAAAAGCACCATATAAATGTAACTTTCATTCATTTATTCATTGGTCTGGGTTTTTCCTTTCTGGACCAGAACTATCCACTTCCAGGTAACCCTGTACTCTGATCTTCCTCCTTGAAAATGAGTGTTAGTTAGCAGTAGAAACAGGCATTTTAGCTGTTCTAATGCTCAGTCACACAATAATTGTCACCCCGTTACTGTACAGTCACATGATTTGCTGTTTGCATTAACAAGCAGGTTCATCAGACCAGCCAATGAGTGTATAAAGACGTCTGTGTATGTGTATCTACATCATATACCCCATTACCCAAAAGTAATACCCTGGTGATAGGCGACAGAAGCCATGGAGAGCAGGATATACGTCCCAAGATATTAGGGTCACCGTGAAGATGATGTCAGAATGATGTCACAGCCACAGGGGAGGAAAATGACTGGGAAAAATAAAAGGTCCGGTTTACCCATTTGATTAAGGTGTGCAGCTGCACTCCCTGAGAGAAGGATTGGGGGAGGGGGGGGGGGTTGACCTTCAAACACAGAATTCAGAAAAACAGAGTAATATAAGCACGCGAAGGAAAGATAACAAATGGAGAGAATTACAGGAATAGCTTAAAAAGTAAAAACGCAGCGGCTGTCAAAAGGGGTAAATGTGGGATTTTTTATTTTTATTTATCGAAAGCTTTAAAGTGGTGAGATTGAGCACGGCCTGCTGAGCGGCGAACCTGCGTCCATCTCTTTCCCCCTTATGCCCCCCCCCTTCAGACAAAACCGCTATGGGGTGGGGGAGTGTCACACCGCGGTCTCTGTGGCCGTTTGGTGAATGCTGCGCTGGCCTTCGCAAAGAAAGCAGCGAGGTCCTGTCAGAGTCGGGAGGCTTCGCTCGGACGGGCGCGCCCGGGCACCCCTGACTGGAAGGCAGTGAGAAAGCGCATAACTGACAGGCTTCTCTGCTTGACCACATTCCCCCCCCCCATCCACATTTAGGCAAGAATACAGAGTGACACAGATGATGGATTTCCCGCAGAAAATGCTCTGTCGGCCGATCTCAGCTCTGATGCTAAATGAACATTTAATATTTATAATTATGCCTGCAGGGGGCAGCACTGAGCACGAACAGCAGTGGCATAAATAACACTTGAATTACACAGGATATTATGACAGATGTGGGGAGTAAATGATGAGGGTAATGGTGACTGAGTAAGTGAACTAACCTATTTTATTCACCCATTCTATTCACTAGCTATCTCTAAACAAGCCTTTAGTAACCTGACACACCCATCAGGTCTGCTCACAACCAGGGGCCAATATCAGATTCCTTGCTTAGGTGGATAACTTTGAGGATAAGTGGCAGTAACTCTGGCTTGTCGATATCACCACGCTGGTTCTCTTAGTGGGACACATCACTACAGTAACTGAATGCTACGCACCAAAGCTGGCTAACTATCAGGATCACAGACCTCAAACAGCTCTCGCGTCAATAAAAGGGAGGAAGTTGGTATATAACCTGACATAACAAATTGCATTTCCCAAACTGGCATGTCCACGAAAATCCCATGTTTGCGGTAAAGTAAACTTTATATTCGTTATTTCATCTTCCGGCTGTAATATTTTTCAACAATCAAGCCAGGACGTTTTTAATCACAGACCTCTGATGTCCACAGGCAGACACACACAGTGATCATTTTTGCATTTCGAGCCCTTTTGCTATATGTGCTAAATCTTATTAGTATCTGAGAAGTGGCAATCTCTACTGTAAGGGGATATTAGCAACTCTTGCACACCCCTTGGTTTTCCAGAGTTTTTACCGGTAAATCCATCCATCCATCCATCCATTTTCCAATCCGCTTAATCCTAATGGGTCGCGGGGGGTCCGGAGCCTATCCCGGA
>JAODKE010000028.1:14364305-14426307 GCA_026779605.1 Mormyrus hasselquistii | reverse complement strand
ACAGGCATGTCTTGGTGTGTAGGTCAAGCCATAAGGGGCACACGGGCCAAGGGGGTAGGTGGGTAGAGGGGGGGGGGCGGGGTCACTCACTTGCTGGCCAACTCTCCCCCTGGCGGAAGGTGGGGGATGCTCTCAGCAGCTAATGTGCGCATCACGTGGACTAAATCCGGAGCGCCGTCTTCGCCCTGCTTCTTAATGATTTCTGGGGAGCAGAAGCACTGCTTGGTAAATGTGTCCCTCACAGCAAACATGCACAAGTACAGAGAAACAAAAGAAACCCCCACCCCACCAGCACTGGCGACCCAGACCTCTGGGTCGCCCTCTCTGACCCCAGCACTAACCCTCTGCAGACACTACATTCACAGGCTCCTTGACTTGGACTCTTCTGTGAGTCATACTGTTCATTTACATCCCCTTAATAGCTCTGTGGATATCGCTTTAGGAAACCAGTTCTCCTCTGCCGTAAATGGTTAAAGGTAAAGAACCTGGCCGGCTCTCAATCTGGATTTTGAATAAAAAAAGCCAAAGATATCAGAATCATTTCAGCAAGTGTTTATTAGAATCACCGTTAACATCTAAAATAACATCACAGTTATTCTCTACAAGTATAATATGGAGCTTCTAAAGTACAAAAATAAAAAAAAACCAAGAACTAACCCTCACATAGATACAGGGCAAAAAACAGTTTCAAAAATACTTGAAAAATAGAATACAATTTCAAAGAAAAAAACTGAACAACCCAAAATGAACATCCCTTATTTTCTGGATACTGGCCTTTGGCTGCTAATGGGAAGTACCTTAATACTACGACTAAACACGTGAGGCCTAGTTTAGTCTCGTCCTTGTGAATTAATGATTTAATGGTGCACGGGAGCCCAAATGGTGACCATTTCATCACATGGGTCACAGAGACCCATTACTTTGAAATGTCGGGATGCTGATGAACTAAGGGTATGTTTACCCACTTCTCAAAGTAACATGACATAGAAGATCACAAAATATAACTGGTGGAGTAGTATTCTGTATGCGGAGACTTGATAACATTTGTGAATTTTGTACCAAACAAAAAATTTGGGTGACTTTGCAATACAACCGCTATTAGGTACCCCTTTTTAGAGGAATGTTAAAATGAGCAGGCTTGCTGTTAAAATGAACTCACTTGACCTACTGACACAACATGCCAAGCCTGAACCTGTGCCCCTTACATCCCGGGGAAAGCAGCCAACTCTAAAGACAACCAATCAGAATCCACAATATGTACAATCCAGACTTTAGTCCACACCTTGAACAAGGTGGACCTCCCTACTCCAGGGACCATCTCCACTGATACACCGTGTTCTTCACTCACCCTCACAAGCCTCTTCCCACACATTCAAGGTTATTCATTATGGCTGTCCCAGACACTCTCCCACCCTCTCTTGCCGTTCTGCCCCCGGAGGCCGTAAACACCTTCAGATGCAAGAATGACTTGTCTAATGAAAATACAAATAGGACAGAAATACCAGTAAAAGCAGGACTATAATGATTTCACACGTTCCACCTCATCGGCACACGAGTTCTAGAAATCTCAGTAATGGTTTGTAACAAACCTCCTCTGACATGTATATGTCGTTACATTTCACATCTTTGTAAAAAAAAAATAAAGTATCAAATGGTTATAAACATTCCTCTTCATCACCAAGCAAAACAGCTTCACTAATGTTCAATCTACAGCCACTAAGATCCACGACGGTCCTCCTTACACACCCCTGTTATTATTATTTTTGGTTCACTGGTAGCTTTGTGTTTCTGTACTTTAAGAGCACATGGAATACAGGTGCAGCTAATTTAATTTAACTGTAAACCTTTGCATTACTGCTTTGGTGATGGACAGCAAATACATTACACTCTAACCATTTTTTCCCCTCTCTGCCAGACTCAGCCCAAGGTCAACTCAAAGTCATCTTCTGACCACCATCAATCTGGTTTTCAGTGCTTCTACTCCGAGATACATGACCCAGTCTGGCCTCTTGACCTTTATTAGGAAGGAACTACACTGATGAAGAGATGTGACAGGTCAATCACCACACCTGCTCGAGCACTGGTACAACAGCGCCGCCCTACAGGCTGCCTGGAATGCCCCAGGCCCCCAAGACTGATTTAGGCAAAAAGCGTGTCTTTGGAATGGAAACAGCATGTTAACACTAGCCTTCCTTCTCTCACACACTAACCCATAATGCACCCTCTTATTACTGCAGTGCCTAATGTCACAATTAAAATGTGCAAATTAACATTCAATGCATACTTGTAAATATAGTTTCGTTAAAACAATAAGGCTATGGTTTACACTTGAATATTAAATAATAACAAACAATGTACATCTTTGCATATAAAAAAAACCTTTTCTGTCTTGTCTCTAACCTAGGGAAGCAACTTTTAAATATAGCAGCTTTGACAACACTTCTATGATGAGAATATGTCCTGAAGCTTTCTGCAGGGTGTGTACGTTATCGCCGCACCTCTGTACCGGGAAACGGACACAGTGATGTCAGCAGAATGGATGCAGGCATGAGTTTCTGCACCAGGTGGGGGGGAGGGGGGGTTACTAAAGAAGATGCAGCAAACGGTTACCCCTGCTGTCGCTATGAAGCGAACTGCTCCGGTCCTTTGGCGGATCAAACGAAGGCCATTCTCCTCAGTAAGGGGAAAAGGTTTCCTTTAAGGCCTAGTTTAGCTTATTTTCTCGTACACAGACACGGTCTTTTTATTGTGCTATATCTACACAAGTCAGCTGGGGAAGCCTAACCCCAAACACAGGTATTCTGTGGGTATGATGCAGCTGTGACGGCATCGCTGACAGCTGGATTAGCTAGCGGGTGCCGCCCAGTGCAAGGCTCAGTGACGTGCAGCTATTTGCTAGCCTTTCTAGGGGCTCCACCTTCCACTCTGCTCTCCAGGTACTTATCCAGCTCGGCCTCCTTCTTCACAGCCTCCGGGGAAACCTTGGGCGCGCCAGGCATGCAGACCAGAATCACGCTCATGTTGTCCCGGCTCCCCTGGAACAGAAGGGCCCGGAAACCACGGTGAGCCCACCTCCCCAGTCCAGCAGTCCCACAATGCACTAAAACATCTGCTGAAATCTAGCGTACATCTATGGTAGTGTTCTTCACTGCAGCATGAAGAGGGTGGGTCGGGGGCCACCATTTACTTTTTAAGCATAATCTTGATGCTGCTTCACTTGATTGCTAGTTAGCTACATTTTTGCTCTTTATATGGGGAAATTGTATTATGTCTTGATCAAAAAATAATTTTAAAAATAAGAAAACGAAAATGTACTGAATCTATAGTCAGGATAATTTGCTTATTTTTTAATTCAGTCCTGGGGCACCAGGGGCCCTTGGGCCACACAGTGAAGCCCATTGATCTAAGGTATCATGTAGAATGCTCCATCCTATTCAGCATTCTGGAAACTCAAGTCCTGAACTTGAGTGACCATCTCGTGTTGAACGCCAGGAAATTCCAGCTCATCTTGCTGGCCAAACATCACCGGGATGACCTTACCTTGTAGAGACAGGTGTCCACGATCTCGTTGCAGACCTTCTCCAGGTCTTCTGTGACCTCCAGCCTGGACCTGACGAAGTCGCAGAGCTCCTCATTGGCCATGACGTCCCAGATGCCATCACAGGCCAGGATGATGAACTCGTCGGCGGCCGACCTCTCGATCTCGTACACCTCGGGCTCCGGAGACACCAGCTGCTCCGTGGGGCCCTTGCCGTGGACGCACTTGTAGTCGAAGTCGCCGAGGGCCCGCGAGACAGCCAGCGATCCGTTGACGCGCTGGATCATGACGGAGCCACCGGCGTTCTGAATGCGCTCCTTCTCCAGCGGGTTGCTGGGCTTGTGGTCCTGCGTGAAGAAGTGTACGCGGCCAGCGCGGCTGAGCAAGGCCCGGGAGTCGCCACAGTTGATGAAGTAGATGTGCCGCGGCGAGACCAGCACGCCCACGGCGGTGGAGCCGCTACGGTCGGTGCCGTGCTTCTTCTCTGAGATGGCGCGCATGTGCTCGTCGATCTGCAGGAAGCCCGTCCGGATGCCGCTCTTGACGCTCTCCACGGAGGGTTCTCCGCCGCCTCCGCCTCCGCCACGGAAGTCCGGGTTGCTGGTGATGTGCTCCAGCAGGTGCTCGCAGCAGTACCGCGCCACCAGGGAGCCGGCGTGCCCGTCATATACCGCGAAGAAGGACCAGGCGTTCAGACCATTGGGCAGCCCGATGACGGCCGTGTGGGCATCTTCCATCTCCACCCGCCAGCCCTGCATGCTGCTCAGCCCATAGTGGAGACTGTTACCCTCCCCATGGGCGTTGTGCTTCTCCATCTTTGGCTTGTCCAGAAATGCCCCCATTATCAACTCCCTCTAGTCTGGAGAAACAGAAAAATTAGAAAAACAAAAAACACAGGAGGTCCAAATACCCTCCACTTACATCTGCACTGTTTGTGGACTGAAATCAAAAAGAGATCTATAGGTTTAAACTTCTCTGTATTAAAAATCCATAGGTATTTTAAATTACTATTTCATAGGCCTACTAAAATGTTTTTATCAGTCATAGAACAGTATGTACATAAAGTGTGTCAAGTGTCGATTTACAAAATGTACATTTATAAATAGTAAATGGTCAATGAATACACCATTTTATTATTAATTGCAATGCCCATTGCAAAACATGTCCTTTCATTGGCATAGTAAAATCACACGCACAGAAATAAAACACCCATTCAAGGCCATTCACACAGCACACTACTCATTTCTAAAACATATTTAACAATACGGTAACCAGGCGCTTTGTTTTACAAGATCAGCGTCTCAAAACACGCGCTTAGAACATGTCAGAAAATAACCCCAGTGACGTGACCCCTTTGCGAAGCCTGGGTTTTAACTGAGCTTCGGGATTTAAACGAGGCAGCTGTGGCTTCGTCCCTAAAAATAAAAGCGGACCAAATGCCTCCGACACGCAACACGGAGGGGATCTAGACGGTTACTTCAGCTGGTAACTGGCGTCAACTCGTAATTCAACTGCGCTTCTGGGGCACTGGGCACACATTCGGGGCTGCATCACGCAAAGCTTTCATGCCACGGTCTTAACACGCTTTTCTATTTCCCTGTCTGTTTACTACCGATCCTACGGCCAATTCAATCACTGAGGCCGGGGGTCCCCTCGCTCAGCCGGCCTCGCCCCCCCAAAACCCCTGTCCCAACGAGTCCCCCAAACCGGTCTAACTATTGGTGCCAGAACCCGATTGCCACTTACCGAGATCCAGAATGAGGTCTGCTTCGTATAAAATGTTTAAGAAAGGAAAACAAGAAAAATCGCACACATACACACTAACAAACCGGCCCCGGTGGAAAAGAAAAGTACCGAGGAGAAAAATAGGCAAGAAGCGACAGCTGGAAGGGAAAGAGAAGAAAAAGTCAATCACGTTTTAGTGTGATCAGACTGTAAAAGAGAAAACCTCCCCCCGACGGACGAGCCAGAGTCGCATCGCTTGGACGTGTCACGAAACCCTAAAGATGTTTTTATGGGATATGGTACTCCAGGCCAGCGGCTGCTAGCGACGAACCCCCCACCCCTCCGCCAGCCAGCAAGCAAGCAAGCAAGCAAACCCGACACGGCGGCCCGAGACCCGGATGCTAAAGAGGATGACGACATCACCACCGGCAAGCAGGAGCGCGCCTCTGTGCTGGTGCGCTGCTGCTTCTCCAAGGTGAGCCGAGTTGATTCAATTCAAGTGTATTTTTCATTAATTATAAAACACACGCCCGTGTGATGCAATGGTTATGCCACGCCTTGATTAATTTTTCCTTTGTCTTGTTTGAATACTTTTGACGCTTTTGTTAATTTTGCTTAAAAAAATTGTATTAATTACAGGCGTTAGTTGTTTTTTTTACTAAAGAAGTAGAAACCTAACGTCTTCCGAAACATGACACCTAACCTTAGTATCTCATTAAACGAGACAGGTTGTCTTTAGTAGGAAAATATCATTCTGTTCATCTATAAGGAACAAGTCTATGGACATAACAGTTCGTATAATAAGATAAGTAGATTCTGTGCAACTATCTAAAGAAGTAAACGGATAAAGGAGTCAGGCAGTTAAATCGACTCAAGTAACAACTAACCTAATTACGACTGTACCAGTAAGAATACGCTGCTAAAAATATACCTTTATCCGCTGTGTAGCGTTTTGAAGTGGTTATCTTCAGTCAGCCGCCAGCCACAGCCTAACTCAGCCTGATCATTTAAGGTCATAGTTTGTTTTTTGCATGACTACTGTACCAAATTTTAATCAGAATAAACATCCTAAATATAGTATATTTGCATGCATCTTTTTGTTCTACTAATAGACCGAATATGGATAAAGTTTAATTGATCCAATGTTATGACATATAACAACAACATCAATAATAATAATAATTTATATTGTTGTTAAGCCCATGTAATTGTAGTAGTACGACTGCTAAAGCTGTTGTGGTTATTTGGGCCTATTGTTCATTAAATTATTGTAGATTATCGTCACAATGGCGATAGACATTATTCGCCAGTTATAATATCCTTAAAATATTATTGTAATTTTTGTTGCGATAAACTAGAAGTACAAGGGGCGTGGGAAAACGGCAGTATTTACTTCCCGTACTGCGCGGTACTTCCGGATTGGTTCATTTTTTGTGTTTTGGGTGAGTAGTAGTGATGCTTTTATCTGTAGTAGTGGCGTGCATTTTAGTTCTTACATTTTAAATGCATAGGAGATATCTGATCCACAGTTACTTACGAATTAATGTTCCCTCAGTTTGCTTTTATTTATGTTAGCTTGTTAACTTAATGATGTGCAACATTGTCACTGAAATCGGCCTAACGTTTTTTTAGCGGTGTTATAATACTCAGACTTTGTTTCGAACTCGGTTTTTGATCAGTCAGGAAAAATTTGATACTTTGACACGCGTACGCTCTTATTAAGCAGTGTCTGTTAATGAAAAACGATTCATTGAAGACCAAGGTGCGGCATACATCGGTCATGCCGTCACATTTACTATAACTGTCAGGTTTAGGGTAGCCTGTTCCTCTTTTCTTAAACTACGTTGTAATAAGAGGCAGCTTTAAAATAAAAATACTTTTTATGTGTATGTCTGACTGTGGACTAACTAGATGTTCACACATATAGAAATTAAACTAAGTTTTGATTGTCAGACACAGTATGACTAGGGTGACATTAAATAAGTACAAACGGAGACTGCCGTTCCACAGCGCGCATTATGGTCAGTCTCTGTGTTAATATTGACAGTTCTTTGCACTACACGACTGTTGTATTTATAGACCCCGATCAATGGATTGCTGTGTGGCGACCTTACTGTGCCTCGGCACAGCGCTGTACTTGCTCGTTCAGGTGATTCGTTTCATCTTTGCGGACGCCGATCTGACTTTGCTCTGGTTGGTGAAATTTGGAAAGAGGCCAGGTAATCTCCGTCTCTGTGCTGCGGTGGTAGGGCTCATTCTTCATGTTGCCGATGCTGCAGAGTTTAAAGTTTGTTTACTGCAAGGTTGCCAGCTCTCACGCAACTGGCGTGACACTTGCTTTTAGGCTGACACTCACACAAGAAATCTTACGGCAAATCTATATTATTCCATTATAAGCTTAAAATAACTAGCTACATCAAAAGCGTTGGGGAAGTTTGAAATCAATACATATCAATGCGTGTAGACTTAAAAATCTCACATCAGCCAGCTGACCGCAGCTAGCAACCATGTTAATGGGTCGAATTTTAGCTTTGTGAGCGAAACTGTCAGGTTTAATTTTGGTTATAATTTGCAGTGTAGTTTGACATGCAGAATAACGGCGTCCTCCCTCTGAATACCGTTACTATTGCACAAAGGTGTGGTTTCCAGATTCAAGTGTCGTCATACCATGACTTATTCTAAACTTAGGGTGTCCCATAAAGCATAGAGAGTGCTTGCATAGTGCTCGTGCAGTGTTTCATGCCGAAAAAGATGTTTATCCAGTGATGGTTCGTAAGACATTGATGTAAGAAACTCACAAGGTCCAGGGTGGGTATTCCCAAACCCCGGTCCATTGTCAGTATTCCACCCGGCCGCGGAACGCAGAGAGTTTTGCGTTGGGGTTGGTACATTTCTCAGAATAAACTTTTTTTTTTCCTGTTCGCATGGTTAAATTTATGATATCGCCGAATCATCCGTCGGCACTCCCACGACGGGTTTCTCTGTCCGTTAATTTTTTTGTGACATAAACAAGTCCGCGAACATCAAAAGTTTGGGACCCGCTAATCTACGGGACTGCACACAATGTACTTGATGCTGTATGTGTCCTGTGATAAATTTGTCCTCACTTAACTTTGCTTGTTTGTTTGCCCTTGATCCTGATTTGGCTGCTGTCCCTCTCTGGCCCCCAGAGAGTATATTGCGGGGAAAGGTGGTTTGGATTACAGGGGCTTCCAGTGGCATAGGAGAGGAGCTGGCCTATCAGCTAGCAAGCCTGGGGGCTCGCCTGATTATCTCTGCCCAACGTGAGAGTGAGCTGCAGAAGGTGAAGAACCGTTGTTTGGGTAAGCCAGCAGTGAGAAGATGTACCTGGATGATTTTGCACTGTTGCATTGTCTGCTGTCGATTTCAGTGGCTCGCGATGACAGTGTAAATGTTTTTCGTGTGTTCATCTAAGAGGAAAAGGGTGTTAACCCTCTGCTTGTGCTGGAAGATGTGCAGCTACTCTGCTTCGTCATGACAGCACTTCTCCTTTGCGTTTCCAGAGTTAAGCAGTTTGAAGGAAGGGGACATTTTGGTGCTTCCCCTTGACTTGCTGGAGCGAGACACTCATGCTGCTAAAACAGGGGTCGCGATACAGCACTTTGACAATGTAAGGCAATGCTGATGAATTATTTATTTGCACCCACTCTCTCTCCATTTGTATTTACTTCTGACGCACTTCGCATTCGCCGTTTCGAGCGGCTCTTCACTATTCACCCAGCCAGTCTCACCCACGTGGAGCGTGCTTCGCTGTGCGTACAGAATGTGCCGTACACGGTTTCCATGTACCTAACAAGCACGCCGACCGGGGAGTGTTCATGTCTCTGCCTGTCGTCGTGACCGCCAGTGTGCGCACAGTTATTTCGGGGTCACACTTGTACTGCTCTGATCCGGGGTCTTAGATGGGCTCTGATCTGGTGAGCAAGCGCCAGCCTCAGTCCCTTGGAGTGGTCTGGTAGATTGGAGCTTAGCTGAGCTTGCACTGAGATATAGATTGCAGCTACTGTCCTGGTCAGCAGTCACACACTCTGGCCACCTGCAAAATCCTATAAACAGATTCCCAAATACCATGGACAGTTGTGGTGCCCCTGTCACTCAAAGCCAGTGCTCATATAATGAGTGCACATCCTGTTGAGTGCAACACGTGTGTGTTGGTTAAATTCAAATTCAAAAAACTTTATTTGTCCCCTAGGGGCAATTAAGGCACACAGGGCAGTTGAACACAGGACACAGTGATATAAAGTGCAACAGTGATTATAATGTTTAGAAGGTTCTGTGCAAAATTGCAGTCAATCAGGTAGATGGGAACTGAATAAATATGTAACCGGGAGGTAAAAAATATATGAAAAATGTGTTTGGCTGCGAGAACTGCCCAGCTAAGCGTACCCCCCTGTTTTTTACAGATTGACATCCTGATCAACAATGGGGGGCGCAGTCAGCGCTCCCTGTTCCAGGACACGAATCTGGAAGTTATCCAGGCTCTGATGGACATCAACTATCTGGGCACCGTGTCGGTCACCAAACATGTGTTGCCGCACATGATGCAGCAAGGCACCGGCACCCTGGTGGCAGTCAGCAGTGTGGTGGGCCTGGCGGGGGCACCGCTGGTCACTGGTTACTCTGCTAGCAAGCATGCCATGCGGGTGAGACGCTCACAGAGCCTCGGGACTCGTCAGCTTAACTTCTGCAGTAGCAGGAGAGCGAGAGGATGCCAAGGACTGTCGCTGGTCTGAGATTGGTGGGTTTGTCCTGTCAATCACCTTTCATCATCTCACCACCATGATTTCTTTTCCGTTTTAGGGTTTTTTCAACTCGCTGCGCACCGAGCTGGCAGACTACCCTGGGATCACCATAAACACTGTATGCCCGGGGCCTGTGCAATCTGGAATTGTCCATAATGCCTTCACGGAGGAATTGGGCCGGGTACGTTGACTTATGAGGAAGCAGGAGGTTTGGTGTCCAGGGCAGCCTTGGATGGAAGGATCCATGCTGAAGTGTGCCCTGCTTTCTGTCTCGCCCCCATTCAGCCGGTAGCTGTTGCAGGAGAACAAAGTCACAAGATGGCCACCTCGCGGTGCGTACGCTTGATGTTGGTGGGCATAGCCAATCAAGTCAAGGAGATGTGGATCGGTCAGCAGCCATTCCTGCTCATGCCCTACCTGTGGCAGTATACACCTACCTGGGCCTGGAGGGTCACTGGCATGTTGGGTAAAAGGAGAGTGGAGAACTTCAAGGCTGGACTGGTTAGTATACAAACTCTTACAGTCTTTGTCATACCTGAGGACATACATGCGCTCTTGGGAGTTACACTTACACAAAAATGTTCAGGAGGGCAGAATGAAAAATGATTGGTTCTGAGAGATAACCAGTCAGATTATACAGGAGGTGGGTCCAATCAACTACAGAAGGTAGGACCAACCAAACAAATGTCTTGGCCGTACCTCCGCTAGTTGCTTGGACCCAGCTCCTTTGCAGTCTGATTGGTTCAGAGAGATAACCAATCATTTTTCATTCAGCCCTCAGTACATTTTATGGCCATAAGTAGTGAACTGGGGATTCAAGACAGTGAGTAGCCCAAGCCAAACCTATAATTCTTATGGATCATCTTAGGGATTGATCGCAAATCATCATTATCATCAGCTACTCTGATTGGGCAGAAAACTGGTATGTGTTGAGGTGCATGATCAGCATCGGTGTGAAGGCTAGGCCTTATGGGGAGAGCAGATGGGGGGGGGGGGGGGGCTGTTTGGGGGGACGTCGAGACACTGAGGGGTGTCACACTGGCTGGCTTTACCCTCCCGGAGACTGTCAGCAGGCACTTGGTGACCTGCCGCCCCCAGACGCAGGGGTAGCGTGGGACTCCGGCATTGGCTTGTGTCCGACACCACCGTGCTGCTTATCGGGTCGGCTCACAGAAACGGCGATCGCCTCATGTTTTCTCTTTTCGCAGGATGCGGATTCCTCTTACTTTACAAAGCCCAAGACATCTTGAAGCCTTTTTTCCCCCATTTTGTTTGTTTGTTTAAATCAGGAAAAGCTTGGCCTCTGTGGAACCGTGCTGCTTTTCCCGTTACTTGAATGTTGAAATCAGAATAAAAATGGTTCAAAGGCTGATTTAATGTCATGCTTGTTAATGGACACGGTGGATAAGCAGTTCCACAGGTCTAATGGACCTGGTTCTTTGTTTGGGGGGCCCCTCCTCCACGGCTTCACAACAGCACCCCGCCCCCCCCCTCCCCCCTCCCCGAGGATGGTTTGTGGGGGCGTAATGCGTCCACTAATGCAGGATGATATTGTCGCTGGGCGGCCTCGGGGGGGGGGGGGGGGGAGCACTTAAGGCCTCGTGAGTAGGCGCGCCTAGCGTGCGTCTGGCGACCACCGGACCCCCACGCTCGTGCCACGGCTGAGCTCTCTCCCGCAGTGAGCCTAAGTCGAGCTGTAATTGCCACGCTAAATGATCAGACTGAAATTAAAAGCATGAGAGCGCTGGAGGTCTGCCGGCGCGTTGGCCCCGGGCCTCGCCGCATTAGCTTGGCAGCTCCTGGTTAATGCTCCCAGTCGTTACCCCTGAATGAGCCGCTCTCGAGCTGCGTCGCCGCATTGTGCATCGCCACGTCCCGCTCGGCGCTGCCACTTTCACACAGCGACGCATTCGGAGCGTGTCAACTCCGGCTTTCCTCTCGGGTCTAAAACAAAAACAAGGACGGCGGATTGATGTGCTCACGGCAGGGGCTGTAAACCTGCACAGAGAGCGGGCCTGATACTCTCAAGGTCGGGCTTGCGTGTCAGCTGGAGGGAAAGCACAGCCGTCGGTGATATGTGTGTCTTAAGAGACTCGCAAGGTTATTTACGTTAAACTCAATTGCTGCTTAAACAAATTAGAGGGCGTTAAATAAGCCTATATATCTGCTGACGTTCATAAACAGAAATCCGCTTGCCTTTTGACAAATGAAGCAAAACCATATTTCTGTGAAAAAAAACATTTATATCTTACAGTTATATACAAAACACAGTATAGAGGAATCACAGCTTAAAACAAAAGGGGCATTTAGGACACTTCTTACAGGAAACCTTGTCTGTAAACACCTGTAAAACACAGCTCTGAAAATAAAACTAAACTGTAAATCCTACAATTAACAGTACAAAAAACAGACCAAGGCACATGCTCTGTTTCCCTACAAAAAAATCCCTTTTCTGGATTGAGAACCTCTAACTGAGACAGGAGCTGATTGTGAGATGGCATACAGTGAACTGGAAGAACTGGGCTGATTGATATATGAAGATCGACAGCTTCGATATGGCACTAAGAATCATCTGTTAATAGAAACTATTTCTGTAGTAGGACATTAAACTTATGGAACCGTTGCTGTGTCGCAGCCCATATGTAGATCTGACTGGACACCATCAGGAGTGTGAGCACATTATTCTTTTACAGCTTTGTGCCTCTAATTGCACCTTCTGTCCGACGAGGACGTAAAACTGAATGTGTCAGTGTTGAGGTGAAAAGTGCGTTGGAAGGGGCTTACATTCTTGGGCGCCACAGTTATGAAATTGCTCCGAACTCCATCTGACATGAGAATTCAACCTGATTTTGCTGGAACTCTTGAGGTGTTACAGAAGAAGCCTGGATAAGATGTTCCTCAAGTTAAAAGTGAGTCTGTCTAATGCGTGCTGATGCTGATGGATTCACCGGTGCTGTGTGTCAGAATACGGGCAGGTGCAGTGGAGCAGAGGAGTAGATGGGGTAGCCCAGCGGTGGGTCTGCGGCCTGCACGGTGAGGTTGCGCAGGAGCACAGGGTGTGCCTGGATGCTGTAGCGCTCCTCGTCATCGTTGGTGGCATACAGCAGCTCCCAGGACAGGTTGGCCCACTGGCCCCGCACCCCCTCCCCATTGAGGTGGCCCAGCTGCACCAGAACCTCCTGCAATGTCAGGACACGGCCTGTGTAGGTGCCCTGTGAAGAGAGGCGCTTCTTATTGGGCTGGACCCCATGAACCCCAAATGCCCCCTTCCCTTGATGTTAACATGGCACAGACAGATGTTACCATAGTGAGGTCGTAACCCAGGGAGAAAAGGAAAGGCTTCTCCTGCAGGACGGCATCCCGCCAGCCGTGCTCCGATGCCAGGCCGATGTACCAGTCTTGTTCATACTCCTCTAGGGTGCTCAGAAGCTCTTCTGGGCCTCCTATGGCTCCCAGGCTGGCCTGGTCCAACAGCAGCTTGAAGCTGTACCTGGACACAGGAAGTATGGTTGTGTTTCTGAGCTATATGCTCACTGACTTCATGGTACGTGTGTTCAGGGTGATGCTGACTATACCTGAACGCTTTAATCGTGAGATGGTACAATTCTGTGTTGCTGGTGAGCCAGTCAAGGCCTTCGGTCCAGGGGACATCACCGCAGTAGACCCTGTACACATAGCTGGGGCTGGGGGTGGTGGTCTCAGCGCCCAGTGCAACCAAACAGTTCAGGGCCACCTGCGCATGCAGTTCCTGCAGAGCCTCGGCCACTGCCTTTGGAGCCTCTCCCTGCCCGGCCGGCCATAGCCTTCCTAACACGAAGTGGAACCACTCCTCAGGGAAAGCCAGCCTCAGCTGCTGTGGACGTGAGGCGGCCAGGGGGGTGGTCCTCCAGGCTAGGGGCGGCTCCAGCAGATCTGCATGGGGTGAGCCAAATTTCACCCTGGGAGGGGTGAACCCCACCAGGCTGGGTACTTCACTCTCCTGGCCACGATCCATGGCTGGAAGCCCTAGGCCCAGTGGCCGTAGGGGCTGAATGGCGGAGAGCGGCACATCTCCGTAGAGGCTGTTTAATTCCACGGACCCGGGAAGCGATGGACCAGCCGGCAGGGGAGCCCCTACACTCACCAGTGCCGTCGTCTTCCTGGCTGGCTGCGGACCGAACAGGTCGTCCTCGTCGGACCAGTCGCTCAGCGAGTTCAGGCTGGGGCTGTCCTGGCGGCACTCCGGAGAGGGGGCCCCCGGTGGACTCTGGGGTCCAGAGTCCTGCAAGCTGCTCTCCGGCTTGTAGCCAGGGCCGCCCACGAAGGCCTTGCCACCTCGGACGCAGTACTGAAGGAGCACCCATACGAGGACCTTCAGGAAGTCGTCTCTCAGTTGGCGCAGGTTGGTGTGCGAGTCGATGATTCCCGTCAACACACTTCGGGCGTCGGAGTAGGTGCAGATGGGCAGTGCGGCACGGGGGGTCATCGCATTGCCCCAGTGTAGGTTCACGCCCGTGGGGAGTCCAAGCCCATCTGGAGCTTCAAAAGCACTTTCAAACACCTCATCCACCCGCCTCGCCTCAGCTGTGTGGCACGAGGTCTCCTGCAGTTCCAAGCCCTGGAACAAAGGTGGGTACCGTAAAGAGCATCAGGTAGGCTACAGGTATGTTACCGTGAGTGGGGTAGACCTACACACATTTTGAGTAACAGGACACTTCAATGCATATTAAATTGAGCTAAACAACTGAACCAGAGCCAAATCCCTACAATACTGTGTGAAAGTCTTAGGCAGTCAAAGAAAATGTGTAAATAATCTATGAAAACTTGATTATATTGATAAGTCTGTCAAAGGGTATCAGCTAAGCCATTTGAAAACCTCTCCTATAGTACTTGCAGGAACTATCCAATACCCCAATGTATTTTCTGACCACTACCCCACCTTGTTTGGCTAATCAGTACTTCACTGAGTTATTTAAATCAATAAAGTTAATTACGAGAGCTGGTAGTGACATTTAAGAAATACATCAAATGGCTCAGATGCCCCTGAGGAGAGGTTAGGGAAGCTCAACTTTTTGAAGAACAGAAGAAATCCTGGTTCATCTTTTATTGTGTTACTGGTAATTTCCATACATTTAGTGAAATTGTGTTTTTTTTTCCTGAGCAAAGGTATCCTTTAACATTTCTATTGACTGCCTAGTACTGACTACCTAGCACGAACTGTATTATTCGTGTGAACCCAGAGATGTTTGAAATTGTACTACCTTGATGTTAACTGTGCAGTAGCCAAAGCCTCGCTCGAGGACATTAATCCACATGATCCGATCCTGGAAACGACCGAGGAAGTGCGACCCAGGACTGGAAAAGCCTGCGAGGCGAGAGACACGCAGAAGGTGTGTTTGTTGTGGACAGACAGGCGGCCACAGATGTGTAAGCACCAGCTGTCCAGAAATCTGAGATCAGGACATGAGGAGAATTTCTGTGTGGACTGTCGAGAGGCAGACATGTAGACCATCTCCTTTGGTCACATAAAAAGCAGGTTTCAGTGGACAGAGCTCTCCAACTGTCCCTCTGGTCAAATTGTGGTGTAGATCTATGCTCCTCTAACAGAACTGGGTACTGCCGTCTGCCCATCAAGGCTTTTGAATGTGGAGCAGGTACTGGGGATGAGAATCGGGGCTTTGAAACTAAAACAAACACCCTGTGTGTTCTGCTTCATCTTCGGGAGCGAGGGACCGAAACAAACATCCATCAAAAGGCCCGTTGTTTGCCTGGCAAATAAAGTTTCCCTTCTGTCAGCATTGATAGCATCGGCGTTAAATAATTAACCCGCACGGTGCCCCGACTAAGCCAGCTTAAGCGCATTACCGTGCTAATGATGTGGAAGTAGAATGTAATGTATCCAAATCTGAGTGATTCGATTGCAGTTCCTTTTGCCAGTGGTCCAGGCCCAGGAGTGTTTGTCACATGGTGACCCCTCCTCCTCCACCATGTGCCACTTTAAAAACTGGACTCACAGTCTTATGTGCACCACCCAGCGGCAACCAGACACCACATCCTGAACTATCCTGCAGAATCTAAATGTTCATAGTGGAGCAATGAGCTGTAAGCCAGCAAGTTCGCTACCATTCCTGCATGGGCCTCCCGTCAGCCCAGTTCTGCTAACTGCTCACTGTAGCTGGATTACGTGTACAGGCCCGGGGCACAGGCAGAAGTGTCCTTTATCCATTGCCCTGTCTGGACCAGAGGGGGTGGTCTGTTACAAACCTAGCACTCCCCCGGCAAAGGCGGTCCGCAGGGCGGTTGCAAGGCTCCCGCTCATCTGCTGGTAGTAGACAGAGTCTGGGCAGGAGCAAGCGGTGCCCACGGGGCCCGGCCAGCATCTCTGGGGCCGGGGGAATCCCACCAGGAATACAGGCAGCGTGAAGAGCGGAAGCAGCGGTGCGGAGAGCAGCGCCGACAGGATGAGCGTGCACAGCAGCAGGGGACTGAATGTGGCGTTCAAGGCCAGGAGGGCGCCCGCCCACTGCCGCCTCTGCTTCTTCTCCGTCCAGGAGGTCACCAGCACCGTTAGAGCGAATCGCACCTTGGAGGCCAACTGCAGCAGACGGTCGCTAGCCAAGCTCACCTGAGGAGACAGAGGGCGGTGGGGTCACTGGTGCCAGGCCGTTCGCCCTGCTAGCCCCCTTGCAGCAAAAACCACCTTACCAGAATGAGCTGGACGCCCGTCCCAAGGCCATCCCACCAGGGCAGCTCAGAGCCCATCGCCAAGAGGCGCACCACGACCACCACCGTCACCTGGAACAGCAGGTGCTCTGTGCTCTGCCAAACCTGGAAGGAGACGAGGCTCAGAGTCTGCTTTCCTGCTAAGAGAACTTCCCTGACGACCTCATACTGCTCCCTGTTGACTCCAGGTCAAACTGTATGATTCTGTTCTACCTTAATGTTTTTTTCTTTTTTAAAGTCACACACATTAACTCCGGAAAACACACCATTCTCTTTCATTAAAAATGTTATTGCGAGAGAGAGAAAAGGTAAAGAGTTATATCTGGCATGTAATTGGGCATAAAGAAGCCTCTCTTTCCTATGGAACTTTGCTTATGAGCCACAGCATGCTCAGGGTGGTAATGGAGCTGCAGAAAGATGCCCCCTGGGTTTGCTCAAGCCCAGCTTCGTTCAGCCCATTTGGGCTTGTTGGCTGGCTCATCGGGGACTCACTCACTGCTCTGAAAGCCCGGGTGAAGCCCACACTGAGGGATGCCGTGTGCAGAGCCTGCAGGGAGCCATCCATGGCCAGGAAGGCAATCATGGCAAATGGTGCCACTGTAATGGGAGCCGTCAGAGAGAGAACGCAGATCATTTCAGAGCAGGTCACACTCAATCAATGTTGCTCAACCCAGTCCTTGGTAGTTCACAATTTTTGCTCCCTCCCAACTCCCAACAGACCTGAACCAATCAAGATTGCCGAATGCCTGGAACAGGTGTGTTGGCAGTTGGGAAGGATCTAAAATGTGAACTGTAAGAACTGGATTGAGCTGTAAAAAAATACCTAAAGCCTCACCGAGATTGACCATAACTCTTCTAATTATCCCAGCCATCCGAAGACATTTACTCTGCACCTTGAACACCTTCACGTTGGTTGTTTCCTTGGGGTAAAGAGGGTTATGGAAGACTCCTCCTAAGAGGTACACACCCTGGACCTCTTGGAGAGTCCAGTTGATCACAAAGAGAATTAGTGAGAGGTAGCCAGCAACAGCCTGGGGTCCCACGGACCAGTCCTGGGGTGAGGGCAGGAAGTAGTGGAGAAGCCCAGCCTCAGTCAGAGCCCCGAGCAGCAGGACCAGGTGGAGCAGCACCTCTCTCCAGCCCAGCCCCCATCCCAGTGAAGAAGGCAATCTGGCAGACAGATCTGCAGACTGGCCATCCATCCTGCAAGTCTGCAGAAGCATCCCAACCTGGCTGAGATCCAGGCTGAGTAGAAAGCCCAAGGCTACAGTGAAGAGCACCACGCCCAGTGTGGAAGGGATGAAGAAGGTGCTCACTGGTACACACACAGAGACCATGAGCATCACCAGCAGCCTGCAGCACAGGAAACAGTCATGCAAAAAATAACTGGCTTAACCAAAACACAAAACCAGGTATACAGAACCTCTAAGAGCTAAGTGTGTGATGCGGTTCAGTCACCTGAAGTTAGTTGACATGGGTGATCCACCTAGGCCAAAAACCAAGGTCTGTTCCATTCCCCAGAGCAGAAGGGCATCTAGAGGTGACAGCATGCCCAGCGCCCACAGCAGCGGCAAGAGGAGGAAAAACACGTGGAGCACCTGACTGCTTAACACCAGCGCTGGAATGGGGCCCACCACTCTGCTGGGACCAAGTCAGGGAACAAGCAGCTGAGCAGGTCAACAGCAAACACTTTCACCTTAGTGAACGTCATCTGCACAGAGGGCTTCATGGACTGAATCTGTGGTGTCCAATGCTACGGATATTTCTCCATGTTCACCAAAACATTTAGTGCGTCTCTTGTTGGCTGCTACCACATACCACAAGAGTGAGAGGATGTATTTATTACAAACCACTACTTTTGACTGGCCTGGGATGACTACTTTTGGTGGCAGGGATGTCATGTCCCTTTTCCGACACAAAAGGGTGTTTGATCTGTCCATTACCTCTGAGCGATGTCCACAGCGATGAAAATTAAAATGTAGAGCGGGCGGGTGAGGGGTGTGATCTCATAGGTGTCCTGTGGCTGAAAGGTGGCCGTCTCGGGGGCCGTGTTGATGATAAGGGAGTATTCCCCGATGCAGAGGGTCACCCAGCTTAGGATGAAGATCAGTCCTGCAGCCCACTGGCTGCCGTACAGGCTGCTGAGTCTGCTGAGGAGTAGGTACCATGTCCCCAGGCCGCACACGACCCCAGCCAGCACCACATGTAGCACTGTGTTTGTGGTGAGCCTTTTTCCCGGGATGAGGAAGCGGACGGTCTCGGGGCCGGCGCAGCTCGCAAACTCCACCTCCTCCTCTTCTGCCAGGATGCTGGCTGCGTGCATGCGCTCTACTCGCCCTGTCCGCTGCGCAGCTCGCACGGCCAGCGCCTGGACAACCACAGCAGCCCCCAGCATAAGCCCTCCGGAGAGGGAGGCAGCACCGAGCTCCTCCAGAACCTGTAGCTGATGCAGCAGCGTGCCCATACCGCCTATGAGCCAGGGCGTGAGGAACAGGATGATCTGGTGGATGTAGACATATGGCGGGGCACAGTAGCCCAGCTTGAAGCGGGGACCTCCCAGCACTGTCTGTGGAAAGCGCTTCCAGAAGAACTCCTGCTTGTAGTCATTGAGCAGAGGGACATCGGGCCCCATCTCTATCACAGCCTGGATGGGTAAAAGGTCATCCTCACCAGCCAGCTGCCCTCTTCCAGAACATTGTCTGTGGAGGGCAAGACAGGGAAGGAAACATCACAGTTTGGACTCCTCAGTTGAAGGAACGGAGTTTGTCACGGAGTAATCAAATAAAGAGGGAAGGAAAAACCACCCGAAGGCAAAAATCGACTCAGCTTTCCAGCTACTACGGACATAAATGATGGGCTGCTAAGATGAGCTGAATATGGCAAAGGGAAGCACGTTAGTTTAGCCGCGTTAACCATCTGATCCGTTCAGCCGGGCGCTCCGGCGTCTCTATGGGCAAGTGTCAACAAAAACAATCAAGCCGGCGATGTCTCACATATAATAGAATCTGCTTCTCAATACAAGTATTTCCAAAACCTTGAAAATGTGCATAGGGTATTATAATGATTACGGCCGGATTCGTTTTGTTTATTATTATTATTTGTAATCCAAACGAATAAGCTCATACAGGAATAAAGTTGGATAGCTATTGTTAGCAAACTAGCTTAACGGTGAACTACTGCATGAGTTTTATGTTTTCCATAAAATTTACAACCAGAGCATTAGCAAAGGTTATCGTTAATCACAGTTGAGTGTAAAACGGAGTAAATAATAAACTATATCTCACAACAGCTGGAAAACTAGAGCTGTGCTAGCAGAGTAGCGGGCTGCGTGTATTCTTTGAGGTACTGTACAGCTATGTTATTAAACAGCACATTTAAATGGCGATAATCGGTAATACGTACGAATATTTGCCTAAGTTTACTTCCTTTAAGCAGAATGTCCTCCGGAGGGTTAGGAGCGGAGGTATTAGTGCACCGGCCAGCTGCGGTTCTGCGTCTCCACAGCTTGTCTCCACGGGTGCCTCCGGCCGCAGCTCGCGCGCGCACGTGCGCGCGGACGCCTGGCGCGCTGCCGTGAGCGCGTGGCGTACGGCGCGAGCAGCCGCGTGGGGCCGGTTATAGGGGCGGGCGGAGGCGCTTTTCTGTGCTGCGAAGCGTGTCTCAAATTTGCCGAATAAAATAAATATAATATAATCCGTTTCGGAAGAAAAGCCCCAGCGGCAAATTTTAAGGTAGAGCATTATAGTCCCTTTTTTAGGCGATTAGAATACGACTACTGGGTATCGTGCCTGGAAACAATGTTTCATAACATTTTTCGTTGCATACCAATGCAACTTGGTGTCGTTTATAAAACCTTTATAAAGTTCTGCTTCGTTGTAGGCCCGGATCTAGACTGCTCAGGTTGGGGGAGCAATTACATATTTTGGATGGGCAGCATACTACACTGCAGTAACGGCTTGTGACCAGAGAAATAGGTGGCGTACATGGGCATTTTCATATTTTTTTGTTTGAACTATTTCTGAACACTACATTATGCTCATGGTTATCTGTTTAGTCAGGATAGACAAACTATTATTATTATTAATAATAGTTATTATTATTATTAATTAGTATTATTATTGTGTGATTTCTGTAAGGTGCTTTGGATAGATGTGTCTGCTAACCTAACATAAACATAAGCTTATCTACTGGCATATTAAGGGCAAATTTTAATCTCAAACTCATGAACTGGTGTATAAGAACATAAGAGCAGAACATGTAACTTGAACAGTAATATAGTGGACGAATAAAGAGATTAGAAGATAATTACAAAACCACAAACCAACTTTGCAGACAAAGGTGGAGCGACCTGCACTGCATTGGTGCAAAGTGGACAGGGAAGGTGTGCATATAATTATGACCTTATAGTTAAAGTCATAATTATTAGCCCCCTGTACAAAATTGAACAAAACCGTTAATTTTTCTAAGAAAAATTACTGGTATTTCAAGTTTTTATGAGAATTGCTTCCAAAAGAACAGATGCAATTTCTAAGAAGTTTGATGAAGATATTTTACTGATACACTTAATTGAGACATGGAAATCACAAAATAGCATAGCCAAAATTATTAGCCCTCTGACAATTAATAGTCAATAGTGTAGCTCTTCTAACTTATGAATGATAGCAGCATCTCACTGCATTTTCTCACAAAGTGTGCACAATTCTCCAGCAAGACCATTCCTCCACAGCAAATCACTCCAACTCATCTAAATTTGATGGTGTCCAAGCACAGTTCTTAACCTTAAGCTCCTGCCAAATATTCTCAATAAGACTGAGATCTGGGTTTTGAGGCAGCCACTGCACGACCTTGAATTTGATGTTCCTCAAAAAGTTCTCTACCAACTGTGACATGTGCTTTGAATCATTATCTTGCTGAAAGACCCGGTGACAACCCATAGCCAGATTGGCAGCAGATTTCTTGAAATTATCCTATAAAATGTCAACATAATCTTTCTTAATTATGCCATGCCCCCTAACAAGGTTTCCTGTGCACAATTGCCCCACAGCATTATGCTCCAACCACCATGTTTGAGTGTGGGAACTGTTTTCAGGATTGAAGGCCTCTCCCTTCCTTTGCCATACAAAAGCTGTATCCACGTGTCCAAACAGCTCCATTTTTTAATAATCAGACCAAAGGACAGAGTTCATTCAAAATTCATCCACAAGTTTCAAATGGTTCTCAGCATTGGTGTGCTTTGGCGTGGTTGATTAGTGTTCTTAATTTTCTGATTATTACAGTTCCTGGTTCTGTTTCCATTATTGTAACTTGCCCCACCTGTTGCTTGTTGTTCTGTGTCTGGGTTAATTGGTTACTTGTCATGTTCCACATCTGCCCTCTTGTTAGTTGGTTACCTGTTTGTATTTAAGTATCTGCCTTTGTCCTGCTGCTTAGTCTGGCATCGTGAGTGTTACTGTGTGTTTGGGCCTGTTCGCCGGCTGTGGTCACGTCCCTGTGTTTTTGCTTAGATTCTCATTTGTGCTTTATTTCATGATTGTAGTTAATTCCGTCTTTTTCCCTGATTGTTTTCTGACCTTCGCGGCCCTTTTGGTTTCCTAGTTTTGCCCTCTGTGTTCGTTCCCTCGATAAACCCCGTTTGTCTCGGAGCCGCTGCTGGGTCGTTACATCTTCGCCTCGTTTGCATCCTGCCCTGTTGCCTCAACAGACACACATATAAATGCATGTATAGAACTTGTCTGCATTTGAAAGTCTCACTCCAGCCAGCTGACCAAAGTTGGCAGCCCTGTGCTGATTTCAACATTAACAAACTGTCAGATGTTAAATACAGCAGCGCACCTGTATCTGTGGGGGATACGATCCATGACCTACCGCGGGGATCCGAAACCATGCAAATAGCCAGCGCTATAAATTACTTGTTTTTTGTGTACTTACACCCCTATGGTAAACTTTAATTTATAAATTGCACTGAGACTGCGGTCACCAAATCACCGGATCCGAGGGTTCCCCTGTACTGCTCTAGTGAGCTTCCAAGCCAACGGTGATGTTAGCTAGCTAGATAACTAAGACTTACCGAAACCACTAGTAGCAAAGATCCTTATTCAGCACAACATTACAGAAAACATTGCATGGTTACCTCTGGAAGATGTCTGCCTGTGTATGGTATGTATGTGTTACATTACAAGTTGTATATCAATTGTAAACTAATCAAGAGTTTAAAAAAATTATTTATTACAGACTAATAAATGGTAAAATGTCCAGGCATAATACTTTTTGCTTTGCCTACTGCTGTCAGACAGCCCGCAGGTATGAATTCACTCATTTTTTTTCAGTTTCTCGTCAAAATTTTGTTAGAAGTATTTTACGTTAGAAGTGACAATTCTGTTACATTTTATGGAGGAAGGAATATTATCCTTTAGCACTTACTAATCCTGCTAAATAAGTACACCGCATTTACATCAAAGTGTCAGGTGGAATTCAAATTCTAACCCATATTCAAGTAAAGTTTTACTTTTGCTTCTGACTGTGAAGATTAGTTGACCATGACAACCAGGAGTATCATAGAACTTGAGATTGCAGGAGTCACGTGCCTTTGCTTTTTTTTTTTTTTCTTTTTGCTTAAGTGAGATCCTAAGGCACTTTGTGAGGGGGTGAAGTACTGGGCTGGGTGGCTACCAAGCTCCTGTTCTGCCCCTTCCTGGCAGCGTTGTCTTTTCTGGCCCTGGTGCAGACCATGATTGCCAATAGGAGGATACCACATGCCGCGTGTGTGATTGGCAGCACCGTAAGTCTGTAAGTATTGCAAATTGCAGCACAATTACTGTGTGTTTGGCCACTGAAGGGTGTCATTGTGGTGATTACTGCTTAAGGAAGCAGGATTCGGCTGCATATCGCTTTATAATCACGCCACAGCCCCCTTTTTGACAGGAAGCTGTTTTGCTCGTGCCATACAAAACCACCCCCCATGTCCGACCCCAGGCCAGGAGCATCATGTTCCTGCTCCCTGAAAAGGGCCTGCAAACAAGGTCGTCCCAAATTCATTACAGTTTTCTTCCTGGCTCCAATTATGCTATGTGAAATAATAATAATAATCTGAGTAGAGTGGAGATACGAACAATATCCGTCTTTTTCAATTTCCCTGAACCGCAGCAGCTCAAATCTATTATTCAAAACAACACGTAAGTGTTTTCATAAAACACTCATTCTTCTCACCTCCTGCTTATGCTCAGAAACACAGCCTCACCTGCAGCATAGACCGAGCAACGGAAACATATCTTACCTTGACTGGCACTATTCTTAAGTATCTGGTGACAGCAGTTTCCAGGGCTTGGTTTTTGAACCAATAGGTGAGCTGCTTATTTAGGGCCACCAGGGCTTGGTTTTTGGACCAATAGGTGAGCTGCTTATTTAGGGCCACCTTAGCCCCGCTAACATATGAAGGAAGCTGTGGGCCCATCTGGCAGGTCAGTGCACAGGGGTAGCTGTATACCATGTGCATTATGCTGGCCGTTGGATCCCTACCTTAGCTGCAGTTGCATGAGGATAAGCCCTTGTATGTAATCACTGTGTTGCTGTAGAATAGCTTTCCCTAATTCTTTTGCCCATGATTGGAAGTAGATTTTGCTTATAGGCCTCCTGAGATGCAGAACCAGGATGTGACAGAACTCAGGTGCTTCTGTGCTCCCAGTCAAGGTTGTCTTGTTTACCATGATTGGCGTGGGTGAGAATATTCTGTCGAAGCATTCACAGAGATCCAGTGCCACATGAAAGTTACTGACAGGAAAACATATAAAAGTATAAAGAGACTCTGGACTTTTTAACCAAGACATTCAGAAATACTGGACAGGAGAAGGTCACCAGAGGACGAAGGCACATTTAGAGATATAAAGCTAAATTTCAAAAGTTTTTCATGTGTTATCACCATCGCCAGGACATCTTGTGACCTTAAGCGCATTGTGTATTCTTCTCTATGAACAAAATATATCAATGTGATCAGAAACAAACTCTTTTCCTTTTGACTGTTAAACATATCTTATGTAGCATTCTGTGAACAATAGGGTTTTTTTTTATCTGTTTGCTTTGTGGTGCAGGCAATGCAAAGTGAGAATTATCAAGAAACCTCATAAGGATTGTCCCTTCGTCCATGTGTTCTGTAGGGCAAGAGCAATACCGGGTCATAAACACTGAAGGAAATGATTTCAGAAGCAGATGGTCAAACCCGTGTGTTTTTTGTCAGGGAACAGAACAGGGTCAGATTAATATGCTTTTGTCAATCGGCACAGTTGCACCCAACGAACTCGACACAGTGGGTGTCTTTAAAAAAACACAAAAGATGCTGTCTTACCCTGGCTATGCGCCTCTGCATTTGAATAGTGAGCACATCACACAGTGGTGTCATAATTACATCAAGAATGCACACAACACTGGGGTGTTTGTCTTCTCTCTGCCTTATCTCAAGCTACGTATTTCCCTGAGCTCACAGCTCACATGGCCCACGACAGAGGATTACCTGTCTTAATATTAAACCCTCTCACAGTTATCTTTAATACTTTAGATACTACAGCAAATTTACATGATTATAATATCATGACTGATGTGAGTGATTTCATTGGCCATCCTGGCCATCCCAGATGTCTGCTTAGTTGTAAGGTGAATGGGGGGGTTGTGAGCGAGGATGTGGATCATAGGCTGATCTGGTAAAAAGGCCAAATCATTGACATGGATAAGAGGGCGATTACATGAAAAGGAGATTATGGCCTCATTCCAACTGTTGCTGATTTGGGAAGCAATTGCTACACATGAGATGACGTCCAGACAGTCCTCAAAAAAATCACATCCTCGTATAATCCGGTAGGTGTCATTATGTGGGTTTGGGCGGTTGATCCTAGTCCCTGGAAGCACAGACATGGGCCATGCTGTTGTCTTTTTTTGGACACTGAAATGGGGGACAGATTATGCTGATTTTTCTCTACCTAATCTGCCTTCTTGCTGATTTCCTGAAATATTTTTTGAAATTGGACAAGGAGCACGTGAAACCACAGTTTGTGTCTTCCCATATGCAAGCTGTGTGTTTTTTAAGACAGTGTTTTCCAACCCTGTCCTCGTGGACCCCCAGAGAGTCCATGTTTTTGCTCCATTCCAGCTCCCCACCAAACAGTCCATGTTTTTGCTCCATTCCAGCTCCCCACCAAACAGTCCACGTTTTCTCTTCTCTACCAAACAATCTGCGTTTTTGCTTCCTACTAAACAGTCCACATTTTTGCTCCCTACCAAATAGTCCAAGTTTTTGCTCCCCTCCCAGCTCCCTACCAGACAGTCCACATTTCCGTTTCCTCCCAGCTCCCTGTCAGACAGTCCACCTTTTTGCTCCCTCCCGGACAATCCCCATTTTTTGCTCTAGGAGCTAGAAGGGAGCAAAAATGTGGACTGGGTTGAAAAACACTGTTTTAGGGGATGACGGTTCGGGTAGCATGATGGCCAGGTCCCATTCACCAGCCTACTGTTTGGTACACAGCTCAGAGTCCAGTTCTTCCTGCTTTGGTCATCAGTATGCTCTGTTTCCTGAGCTTGAATATTACCTGGCTCCCTGCTCTTCCCTGCTCACGCTGGGCCCCTGGAGAAAAAGCCCCCACTGCCCCTTCCCCTGTAAGCTGTTCCAGCACAGAGTGGTGATGATATGAGCAATGAGTGGGACATGTGGTGCTGGGGATAAGTGATCACCTCGGTGATGCTTATCACCTTTATTGTCAGGACAGAGAGGCGGAATATAAAGTACATTATGTAAGTCAGTAGTGCTCGTATTTTTCATTTATGAAGAGGGTTTTGCTTCTTTAGGTTCTCCATTCATTGAGACGGGGACCTTAAAATGCCTCCTGCCGGCATGTCGTTTCCGTAAACGCACCACTGTGGGTGCACCTGCACACCAGTCTGTCCTGTGTTCTGTTGCCGAGCGATTGACACATGATGACCACTGAGGCCCTGCCCTTCGCGTCTGCTGTTGCTAAGCGCTCTAGTGTGTTTTTCGATGTTGCCCTCCCAAGGTGAGGATGTGTGTCATCGGTCTCGCTGAGATCCAGCGTGGCCACTTTGTCGATGATCGGGTCTGATTTATTTTGAGTGAGATACAGATGGTTAGGAGGAAAGCTCATTTGATTTGTGGCTGCATTGTGTGACATCTCAATGCCCTCCTTGGGTTAAGAGGTCACCTCTTTAACTAAGAAAGAAGTATATGAGCAATAAGGCCTGGATTGACAAGAACAGCTCTGTTTTCCCCTGTTTAGTCTGTTTTTTTCACTTTGGCTCTCCCTCTTTTTTCCCCAAGAGACAAATAGTGGGAGATTGATAGTGGGAAATGGTGACCTGTAACAATAGCGCAGTGACAGGTATTTCAGCGGTCATTATCGCAGTGTTTTTACCTCTTTGTGCTCCCTGAATTGTGTCTGTGCCTGAAGGCTCAAATATTCGCTACAGAATTCATGCCTTTACAAAAATGAGTCAAATTTCAGAAATTGTACATTGGCATCAAAGTAAAAAAAAAAAAAATCGTTTGCACACTTCACATTGAGCACCCTGCAAAAGCAGGTTTATCACGGCGGTAATTCACAGTGTCCATAGAATTCTCAGAGTTGTGGAAACAGGCACTCAATACAGTATATTGTGCTTATCTATTATAACATGTAATAATAAGGCTGTGCTCCCTGTGGTAATCACTCAGAAGTTACAGAAACATCAATGTCAAGTGTACAAGAAGCTACAGACAAAATAGTTACAGACTCTGTCTTCAAGTCATGTGAACAATCGGGTCACCTAATAGCTGCCACTGTTTTCTGCCATTGGACTGAGGCAGATTAATGACGTTAATTATGTGAAGTATGGTGAGGATTGTGGTGTGACCCCATCTGCTGTTTTCTTAGTTTGGATTTTTTTTATATTGGTCCATTGTTTTTTTTTGTCTATTTTTCCGAATCATTTGCTTCTTGGGCAGGTTCAGTTTGCGTCTCAGTAATCACCGTCCATCTTCACATGCAAACACACTGCAAATTGAGTAGATGGTACAGGAAACATGGATTTAGTAACATCCTGGTTCCCTGGACTTGCAGTTGTCTCAACAGAGAGACAACATGCCCAAGCATGTTTAATAATGAACTGAGAGAGGGCTGTGGGGAGAGATTTCTCTTCCTCTCTCTCTCTTCCAACCCAGACTTTATGTCTTATGGATGGAAATCTAACCTGTCAGGTTCTATCCCATTAAACCAGCTATGAACCATGTACTCTACTGAGTGGCAGTAAGAGAGAGGGAGAGAGTGAGAGAGAGAGAGAACACAGTCTCATATGGCTTCATGAATGATTAATAGACTATATGCAAATTCTTCATAAAATGTAAAGATTCCTGGTGATCAACAGACAGAAGGATCTCTAAATGTATGTGTAGGATTGTAGTGGTGTGTGTGTACCCAGAATCCTCAGTTTTGCAGGCCATAATCTGCATCAGGTCCGCCCTTTGTTTCCCGCTGCCTGTCTTGTCGAGCTTGTCTACACCCATTCGCAGAGGCACAGTGAAACGAATGTGCCGTCAGGCCATTGAGAGCTCTAATGGATGAAGTGAATCGTGCGCATTATAGGCCCATTGACGAAGGCTGATACACAAGGCGGCATTTGGCCAGCTTCAGGAACTGGCATTCTGTGTTGAAAGGGGTTCTGCTGTTTACCCCTGACTGGCGGCCTCTCAGAAGTTTTTCCAGGAGGAAGGCAGGGGCTTTGTGGGGACACATTTGGGCTTTGGAAGCCGTTGCAAGTGGCCATTCATAGCACACCTACACCAAGGTGGACCACAGTGTCTTGAGTGCTGTTCCATGTCTGGCAGTCTGCTTTGCTGTAGCAGTGCTGATGCACCACGACCCTCAATCTTCTTAATAATTCACCACTACAGAAGTGGTCTCAAGCTGGACTTATTGGCTATGGGATTTAAGCCACTTCTTCAGATCTTAACAGGCAGGTGGTGCATTATTGACATCTGGTGCCCAAAGAGTGCAACTGCATAGAAATGTTGAATAAGCCATGCTATGGACAAGTGGTTTGTAGTTTTTGTAATACAGAAAGAGTAGCACTGCTAGACTTTTCAAAAACAAAACTCAGCTAACATCAAAACTTTCCACAATCTCCATTGTCACCCAAAGGTGATTCTAACAAACATCACCGCGTCACTTCCTGTCAAGGCCTGCATCGGTGGGCAAGTGACCATGTGCATGATGGTTGCTGACCAATCACAGCATTATACTCAGAATCTAGTCAAAGCTCCAGCTCCTCCTGAGAGAGGTGTTGTAAAGCAGCATTATGGACCTCCATCAGACCTTCTGCTCAGCTGTTTTTCAGGTGCATCTGTTTTTAAACTAATGACGTCCATCTCTGCAATGGCTGGAAAACTGTCTGTTTCACCCTAAGGCCACACTTCTGCTGTCTTTGTAGATTAGTCTTTGGGATAGAACGTACTGGCCATGTGATCCCTGGCATATGGAGTTTTTAAAGGGTTCAGCTGTTTAAGCTTAATTCACAAGCAGATCACATTTGTTGCAGAGAAGCACCGTTCCCTGGTGAAGCTGTGAACCTATACATGGTGGAGTACTCTCACTCCTGTCTTCAAGGACGTGCACCTGTGTGCCATGTTCCTTGCTCGTTGCGGTGGTGCCGCGTGGTGCGTCTGGAAGCACTATGATTTTGCAACCTGAGTGAAGAAGTAGGATGAGAATGAGAATCGGATATGAGAACCCTGCATGGCACAGTGGGGGCAGAGCCTGTCTTACCTGACATCCACGTTGGCATATGGCAGGAATTCCTGCTGTCTGTTTGAGAGAAGAGCAGTGACATGTAGAGGGCCACCTGGCTGTAGGGGGGCCAGCTTGCGATGAATGCTGTGCTGAGGTGGGGGTGCCAGGCCACAGATATGCCTCCTCCTGTCTGCAAGGTGAAAAGGTGACATTAGAGTCAAAGGTTCTCCACGTGTCATTGCTTTGCAGTCAGACGGCATTTACATCACTGGTGCTGCATTAGAGCAGACAGTGTTTCATTTGTAAATGTGCTTTGGAAAGCAATTGGTAAACGAAAAATAAGGATGCGATACAACAGGCTGCCTGTCTGAGGTCAGATAAATCTCATTAGGTACTGCTGCCTTTGGCTCCAGGCTTTTACATCTTCATGAATTATTCTCTCTCTGTTTTATGGCAAGTGCAATGTCCCCCATTAAAACTCATGCAGCACACATGGAATTGGTATGGCAGTGCTGACGTTTGGCTGAGTCGCATGCTGGCTTGTCCTCCAGGTAGGCTGATAGTGGGAGATCTGAGCCCAGATTGTGCTGCAGGATCCCAGTGTGTGCTGAGCTCCCGTGGGTCAGTAACGTCAGCTGGCTGGGATGCCCCGACTCCAAGGCGATGCTTCCAGGGACTCCACACTGTTAGGCAGAGCCTGAATGTCTGTAAGGCTGGCTTATCACCTGGCTAATAACAATAATGAACATTTATTTTTTGTCATGTACTGTATTCACGCTCCTTGATGTATGTCAAGTTTTTAATGATGAGCAAATTAAGCTTCATGAACCATTTGCTGTATTTCCTGAACCCACTAGATGGTGCTCTTCGTTTGCTTTGGGCCTTTTTTTGAATAGATAGCACCATCTAGTGGAGTCAGAAAATACAGCAAGTGGTTCATGAAGCTTCATTTGGCCGTCCCTAAAAGTTTTCCCCAAGTGTTTCAGGACACATGGAAAATCCTTGAAACAAAATCGGTCAGGTTTGCTAGGTTCTCATGCGTGCATATGGTAGTATTTACAGTTATAGCTATTTCATTCATTTATATAAAGTAGAAGGTACAGAGCATCACACTCACACACACATGCACACACACACACACACATACACAGCTCTGCTGAGCTACATATACACAAGTGGATCCACCAGTGTCGGACTGAGTCCAGCCTAAAGACATTTCTGTCTAAAGAAACATTTCTTGATTGTAACTGGAGCGGAAGGGAGACCTTGACGATCTGAATTTTCTGAGCCATGTGGTCTGTCACTGACGCGCGCACATCAAACAGGTCCATTACAGGGAGCCGTAAATGAGACTATCTGTGGTATCTAACACAAGCAACAACTATACAAAATCCCCCTGTGCCGCAGCCTCCCAGGGGCTATCTGAAAGCTAACTTGAGGGGTACTCTAACCTCTCTTGCCTTCAGCTAAGGTGTGCTGATGGCAGGGTCCTGCTTAGGCCTTCCACATCCTTCTCAATTTAGCTGTTATTTGCTGGTAGCAGAGAATGGATAAATTAAATGCAACCGGACGCAGCATTTATGTTGTGTGAGGGGAGGCCATGACAAGGTGGAATCTCTCCATTCTGATCTCGACTTAACAAGCTGGGATCAGGCTGCACAGGCTAAAGGACGGATTTGGTGTAATCCGTAGCTTTTAGTTCTCTGCTGTCGGATTGCCAGGAGCATGGTCAGCTCTTACTGGCTGCCCTGGCATAATGCTTGGTGCTAATCTCCTTTGCTGCATTTCTGGATAGAACAGCCTAGAAAATGTTACCTGCATTCTGATTTTGAGTGGATGATGATGTGTAATGTCTTAGGTGATGGATTGTACTCCCTTAATTTTCTATACTTTTGCTGGGGCCTGCAACCAATTACCTGGATTGTATAAAAAGCAAGCATTAAGTTACTTGATAGATGTTTTTTTGGGGGGGGGGGCATTGTGTGGCTTAGCTGGTTGGGACTCTGTACCTGTAATCAAAAGGTTGCCGGTTTGAATCCTATATCCAACAAACCAATGCCTCAGTTGGGGCCTTGAGCAAGGTCTTTAACCCCTGTTGCTCCAGGTGCTGGATGCTGGCTGACCCTGTGTTGCGATGACGACCCCCCCACCCCCCATGCTTGCTTTCACCTGTATTTGTGCCTGTATGTCTGAAGGAGGTAAAAGGGCAATCTCTCCAAGGGGAAGAATAAAACCTCTGTTCTTTCTGATGATTTATTAATATGATATTTTAATAACCTTCCGAAAAGAGCCAGAAGTGGCTGTGTGTCATGAGCCCTGACTCAGGGCAGTCCTTACCTCAGTCTCATTAAGCAACATGTCCGCCCAGGCCCTCTCCTCCAGAGTAACTGCCAGGCCGTCCAACACCTGCAGCCTGGTGAGGCGCGCCAGCACGGCGGGCCGGTGCCGAGTCCTCCTGGCCACCTGCCGCACATCCACACACGGGCACGCTCATGCACAAGTGGGACATGCTGGAGCTACGGAGGCTTCTGTGTGCCTGTGACCACGAGGGCAGCTGGCGGGATGGTGACTGCAGTTGTGGGCTTAGAGGTTAACGACCTCAGCTGTACAACCCTGAGCTGCTTAAACAGGTGACGGAGAAAGCTGCTCTGGATGATATTTCCTGGAATGTACAGTACTGTGCAAAAGTCTTCGGCAGCCAAAGAAAATGATGTGTAAATGATCTTTATATTGGTGTAAAATTATGCTATTATACCTGTAAAAGTGTGTTAGCTTAGCCATTCCAAAACCTCAGCTAGAATCACCCCATTGTTTCCAGCAACCATACAGTACACCCATGTATTTTTTGACTCGACCACTAGCTCACCTCGTATAGTTAATCAATATCTCATTGACTTTTTTAACTAATTAAATTAATTGAGTGAGCTGGTGAAGAAATTTAATAAATACATGGAATGGCTGGGGTGGCCCTGAGGAGAGCTTTGGGAACTGAAGCGGTGTTCATCTAGCCAACCAACTAGACATCGGTAACTTTTTGGAGAACAGAAGAAATTATTATTATTTTTATTGTGTTACCCTTAATTTGCATATGTTCCAGTGTTAAATTGTGTTTTTTGCTCTGAGCAAATGTGCACTACCCAGAAAAACAGCTTTAAACATTTCCTTTTGACTGCCTAAGACCTTTGCACAGTATTGTTTAGTCACTAACTCCTAGTTTTATCCAGGTATATAGTTCAGGAGCAGCTGCAGAGGGTGTACAACTGCAAGGCCCTCTCTGTGAATTCCAGGTAGGCCAGGGCACTAATCACCACACAAAATAAGAGTTCAAGTGACTCTTCTGGGTGGTCAGTCATGGCGGTGCAGTCATACTCACTGGGTTACCCAGCACAGACAGCTCCACCAGTGAGGGCAGTTCCTCCAGCTTTTCGATCTCGCACAAGTCCTGTGGACACACAGAGTGCTGTCATGTCTTGGCTTGGCGTTTCCTTCCTTTCAGCTGTTTAGAGATGTATTAGATGCAGAGCCTCCCTAATCAGAGCCGCAGTACCCCTGTTGTGCAGTCCCTCATTGCTTGGACAGCTGATGCATGACTTTAGGCAGCTGGGGGTCTCTGCCTTCCTCCCCTGGCAGTTGGGGATGTGCAGAAATGCGCTGTGATTACTACTATCCACGTTCTAATTAAAAATGAGAGCGCAACTGTGACAAACCACAATCAGCGCATGCGGTGGGACATGGACGCAAATCTGATTGCGCCTCGCTTGATTCTCATCTTTTTTAATGTCTTTGTATGCGCAGCTCTGACCTTCAATCAGCGTAGACTTTCCATAATGCGGGGCAGTAGAATGTTTCACCATGGTAACCAGGCGATGTTCCCCTACATCTAATCGCCGTGCAAATGTGCCCGTCGATCGAGACGAGGCACCTGAAGATCAACATGCTGCTGTGAGCAAGCCCAAGGCTCCTCAATCCACTGGTAATGTTAGAAGGCATCCTGGCAATGAGGTCTGGCTTCCGCAAGTTTAAGGTATGTGGGTAGTCTGTAATCTGAGACTCTTCCTCAGCTAAGTATGTGCTCAGGACAGGACTGAAAAATGTGGACGGCTAGTTTTGCATTACAGTAAGAACTCTCCAATTTTCCGATCACTCATAATACTGGGTGTTCGCAGAGCAGCTTCCAGTGGTCTGCATAAATGTTTAATAGTAACTGCATTCCCATGGTTTTAGGACTGGTCTGTCGCTGCTACCGCAGACACTTTCTTGTTAGTGTGACAAACTCAAAAAGTATCCATGTTTTTCAAACTTTGCAGACACATTGTATGGGCGAAGATCTGGACCGGATCAAATTTTTAAGATGGATTGGCCCGAAATTGAAGCAATGTTGTTTAACGGCAGCTAAAGGGAGGTTCCTCCAATTCTTAGCTGTGATCGTGCATTAATGATAGGTAATCCTTAGCAGGGGCATGCCTAGAAATTCTGGGTCCCCTGTCCAGTTTTATGTCGAATTTTACATATTCAAGGGCCCCTATGAAGTGCTGATTGCCCTGAAGCTGCCAGGAAACACACACCCCTTTAACGCACCTGGTCTGATCTGTTACCAATTGGTGGTCGTTGGTTTAAGAAAGGTTAAAAAGCCCTGTGTAAACATAACAGCCCTATGAGAGCTTTTCATTACTTAGTCAAGCTCAGGCTCAGATCGTTTGCGCAGCTGTGTACCTGCAACTTGTTCGCGTCCAGGAAGAGTCTGCGCAGCTTTACGAGCGGCTGCAGGTGGTCGACCTCCCGCAGCCGGTTCTCAGCCAAGCGTAGCTCCACCAGTGCGGTCTGTCCACTGAAGGAGCTCTGTCCCACGGCCCGTATGCGATTGCCATCCAGTACCAGCTCCCGCAGATGCCGGAGCCCCTCAAGGCCTTCCACGTGGCTGATCTCATTGCCTGCGCAGAAACAGAACCTTTGCGCAGGTGCACACATGTGATCACTTTCATACAGGTGTGACACATGGTTCTGTGTACAAGGTCTTGGGGATTGATGATTGGCTACCTTGGAGGAAGAGGGCTCTCAGGCCTGTGAGTCTGCTAAGCTGTAGGCTGGCCAGGTTAGAGATTCCATTGTGACCCAGATGCAGCATCTCCAGGCTCTCCATCAGAGGCTCCAGGCTGTCAGTGGGTCTGGCATCTCTGGGGCACAAAAAGATACACATTTCCTGGCACCTACAACTATGTCTGACATATAAACGGCTATGCTGATTTCAAAAGCATGCAGTTGGCTCTAGATGTCTCTATATTCCCTGTAGCGTATGACTGTCTGAGAGTGTATGTACCAGGCATCCCATCTAATGTATACCCCAGCCTTCTGCCCTGTGCTGCCTGAGGCTCCAGGCCCTTGTGACCCTGACCAGGAGTCAGTAGGGAGATGGATGGGTAACATATGCTTTTGCTGCCCCCCAGTGAATAAAAAGAGAACTACACCACACCAAAAAAAAAAACCTGATTACAAATGACTTCAAATCACATGCAACACCAGCAATCAGAGCAGAGTACAGTACCTGTTAGCTCGTGATAGATTCTGCTGCCCATAGCCACTGGAGCTGACCTTGTGATACAATGTTTGCCGGCCATTTGGCTGGACTGAGCTCTTGTGCTGGGGAAGGATGGATTCGATGCGATTGTAGTCCAGGTAGAGCACCTGCAAGGGTAGGAAATGCTGCTATCTAGTGGATAGTTCGGGTCCAGAAAGAAAATATTCCTGACCAAGATTTTGTTTCAACTAGCTAGTTCAGTGCTCTGTGGCTGATCTGGTTAGTTGAAACAAAATCTTGGTCTGGATTTTTACTTTCTGGACCAGAACTATCCACCCTCTGCTAACTGGGCACCTAACCGCTCTCAGAGGACACAGCTAGATGTGGAAGAAGCAAACTGCCAAAGATTACTATGGTAAGGCATGACATTAGCTGAGGTCATCCTGCCCCCCCAAAAGCTGGCTGGCGAATCACGTACCTTGATTTTGGGCAGGTAGATTAGGCCACTGAAGGAAGTGAGGTTGTTGTGCATGAGATTGATGCTGCACAGACTACGGAAAAGATGGAAGGGAGCCAAGTCCACCATCCTAAAAGGAGAAGCAGAGGCCTGCATGAGAAGCTGCTACATAAGGTGCTTGATAAGCTACGCAACATAATCTAAGTTAAAAGACAGCAATATAGGTCAGCATGCAAAGAACCTCAACTCCAGGCATCCTCCCAGCAGCTGCTTGAGCTGTCCATTAAGGCAGGAGGCCTCAGGAGTACCTGATAGAGGAACCTTGCAGGTCCAGTTCAGAGATTTGGGAGTAGTTTGTGTCACCCAGCTTCTCAACCACCATGTCAGGGGTCAGACGTCCCCCAAAAATGTCCTTGGCACTCTCGCTCTCCGACATCTCCTGTGGAACATGGCACAGGTGGGCAGGCCTTCCCTCACCTGCCAATGCATTTATGATGGGGGGGTTCTGTTCCACTACCATAAACTCAAGCTCTCACCACTGCCAGCCCATCCAAAGCCTTGAGTGAAGGCAGCTGGAACACCACGTACATCCTGTAGTTCTCCTGTTTTTCCACCAGGGGATTCCTGTGCAAATCCAGAACTACAAGACCGGTCAGGGCCTGAAAAAAACAAGAGTACTGGTTCTGTGAAATAATCAGGAGTCACTTTAACCTTTGTTTACAGATATTATAGGAGACAGCTAAAATATCTGGTAATATAAAGTGAGAAAATATCAACTTCAAACATTCTTCAGGTTATATCTCTATAACTTTTTCACTGGAGGACAGATAGACCAGTAGCCTACACTTATGAAAGACCGCAATACAAAAAATGGAAGAAGAATAAAGAATAATAAGACTGACAAAACTGGCAATAGTAACAATAATTAATGATAGTGATAATAATGATGAAAGGATTTAATGATGGTACTAAGAATACTAATCACTACAGAGTAACCATTTAGTGGTACAGTTTATTTGCCAGTGCATGCAGTGGTAGTGCAAGTGCAAGGGAATGTGTAAGAAGATACTGTAGATATTAATGTTACAATACAACAATGCTAAAATCCTCTTATAATAAATACTATACTGTAAATACTATAAATACAATAAATACTACAGCACTATAAATTGTAGACTAGTACACATTTGGGAATACTGGGGCTGATATAACACTGAACAATTATATCTAAGAGTTATATTTTAACAGTTTGAAGGCTGTGTGTGCGGCAAACCCAACCTTGAGGTAGTAGATGTCCCTGCTGGCACTTATGCGATTGCTGCCCATGTAGAGTTCAAAGAGTGAGCGCGCTCTCTGTACTCCGCACAGGGAGCTCAGCCGGTTGTTCTCCATGGACAGAGAGTGCAGGTTCGGCAGCTTGTCAAAGACGCATGTGTCAAGGCTGCTCAGCCGGTTCCCGTTCATGCTGAGACGCGTCAGTTGATGCAGGCATGACAGTCCTGCAGACATAGTAACTTACTCTGTGCCAGGTTTATGCTTCAGTTAACTCCTAAGACAGGGGTATTTGGGAGAGTCGTGTATGAAATTGGCCAGTACCATATGCTACCATCACTCTAAGAGCCGTCTTTAATAACAAGGAGGACATGGCCATTCAGTCAGTACCCGCCCCTATCATCTCAGCCCAGCAGCATCGTCTCACTCATCCGTGCGACTGACCGTCAAGTCTGGAAATGTCATTGTCATCCAGGGAGAGCTCCTTCAGCTGCCGGCAGTTCTCCAGGCCTTCTATATCGGTGATATCATTGTTGTTGAAGGAGGCCCACTGAAGGTTGACCAGTCCCTCCAGATTTTCCAGTCGTGAGAGCCTTTGGCCATCCAAGTTGAGGGCAGTAATCTGTCACGAAAGGCTTATACATCCGCCACATGCTCATTTCTCCTGTGGACAGACTCAGCTGCGGCAAGTGCTCACCTTCAAGGTCCAGACCACTTCCAGCCCAGTACTGAGATCCCAGGGTGTCGAGTGGGACTTAGTCAGGAGTTGGGCCGTAGAGAGAAGACTGAGGCGCCGTGGCCGTTCTGTGTTGGTCTGTGAGTGGGCCAGGATGGAGACCTGCAATACAATAAACCTCACATTCACATCGAGCGGCTGCTGGATTTGCCTCTAGTTTGATTTCAGCGTTTCTAGATTTACTGTGAACTGCTTTGGAGTTTGCCAGTGACGGTTCTACGAACATCAGTACATTTTAAGATCTGCTGGCTGGCTGCTGCATCTGTATTCAGGTGTTTGCAGTCAGAGGACATGCTACCTCTGTGCAGGGTGTGTTTTTTGCATGTGTGGAGAGTTTCGTCCCACCTGGTCAATCCGGGACTCGCCCATCTGCGTGGCTGCAGCCACCTCCTCCTCGCTCACCAGCCGCCCATCCAGGTGTGTGAGGGTCCTCAGGTGGCTTAACACCACCATGCGTAGCATGCCAGGCTGAAACACACAGAACGGGCTTAGTGGCCGGGAGCCATTCTGGGCTGTGCTCTCTGTGTGCTCTCTGTGTGCCCAGGGAGCTCTCACCTTGTGCCAGGGATTGTGACATATATCGAGGCGTTGCAGGCAGGGGGCGTGTTGACATAGCCCTGCTGCCTCCGACCGCACCCTGGTCAGCTTGTTCCAGCGTAGATCCAGCTGCCTCAGCTGCTTCATGCCATGGAAACCTTCCAGGCTGGTAATACGGTTGTAGCTGGCATCCACAAACTCTAGACTAGGCTGCTCACCAGCACCAATGGAGAAGAATGACAACTCTAAATAACCCAACGGCAACTCGCTGACTCCCTGTCCTGACCGCTCTCTTCCCAGCTAGTGCTGACTTAACATCGACAGGATCAGTTCACAGGTAAAGTCTGAAGGTCCAGAAGATAAGCACCTGCACCTAACACAGGCTGGAAGCTCTGCCCATGATAGGAAGTACCGTGCATCTCAGATCTCAGTGCTTCAGGAACATAGCTTAACTTTGATGTTCATCAAAGCTGCACAGGAGTACTTCCTGAATTTGTCAGAGCCCAAACCCCATTGACACAGCCCCATCAGAAATCAACCAAATGTGAGGCTCCGTACCAAATGCGAAAGGTCACCCAGATGTGTTAACTCGTTGAAACTGATAGTCAGATGCCGAAGGGCCATCAGTCGTGGGATCCCCTTCAGTTCCCTGAGGCTGTTTCCATGGAGATTCAGAATCTGACTCCAGAGAAAAGAAGGATGATGGAAGGGGGGTCATGGCTATATCAGTGTTTACAGATGAAAGACAAGCCTCTTCGTAATTAACAGGTACTGTCGTTTTTAAACAATCAGCCTCTGGAAAGACAGGCAAACTTGGATGAATGGATAAGATCCGACAGTGCATAGATTTCCTGGCAGTCAATGAAATGAAAATAATTGGAAGGACCACTAGAGTGTACCAAGGCACAGTGCCTCGCCTGTGTGAAGATAACAGATTCAGGTCTGTGAACTTCTGGTGCCCTTACATTTCACCACATACAGGTCCCTCTATAGGATGACCCAAACAGTTCCTGGGCCGGGTGGCCCCAGCCTCACCGTGATCTGGCTCAGCACGCTGGTCCGGGCCATTGCCAGAACCGCCTTCTCATTTAGGCTCATAATCTTGGGGCGTAGCTGGAGGCCAGGCTCCATGTCGAGGGCGTCCATATCCAAGTCGACGTCCTGCTGAAAGAGGGGTGGTCCTTTCACCTGGTTTGACATTGTGGGCTCAGGAAGCGCCATCCAATGTCTGTCCTGAAGAAAGGCATGAAATATCATCTCGCCGTTAAAAATCGTCGATCTCCCTGTCAGCGTAGCAGTTAGGTGCAGGCAGCGCATACGCTCCTGCTTGTTAGCATACCTGGGTGATGTACTCAAAGTCGACAAGGTATTCTGGGAGGACCAGCTCATGATCAAATACAAACCACTTCTTCTGCTGGAATCCACACTCACAGCTGGGGTGGGGCATGGAGGAGCCTTCTGTACCCCAGACAGCAGAGGGAGACAGAGAGAAGAAAAACCACTTATGTACATGCACATATTGAAAGCTGTACTCCCAAAACATGTAGGCAAAATGCAGAAGCACTGGGTCGATCTGCATGACACTACCTGCCATCGGTGCTCCACCAGGGTGGGTATCCATGGTAACAGTGCGGTACACAGAATGGGCCTTTGGGTAGCTGTCAGGCTCTATAGGGTGTCCCTCTCTAGCTGACATGCTGCGGCCCAGGAACACCTTTGCCACAATTACCCGGTCTGGGAAATGGAGAGGCCTCGTGAGTCACCTGTGTCCCTTATGCTCTCAGGGGTAGTGGGGGGGAGTGAGGGTGTTGTGTCGAGGACAGACCGTGTTGGGAAGGCCGTGGGTTCTGCCCCTGCTGCAGCCTTGGCCTCTCACTCACACTCAAACTGCTGGATAATGCGACAGCCCTGTCCTTTCCCACAGCCTGTGCAGGTGGAGAGACGCACACTGTCATACACGGGTACGGACATGCACACTTGCATGGAGAAGCGTCTGATAAACGTACCTCATGTGCAGGTGGGAACCCGTCTTCCATGATGCGCAGGAGCTTGTCTGTCTCCCCATCCGGCATGTAGAAGAGATAGTCCAGCCATCGTTTGGGGTTCCTGCCCAAATGTTAGTCAGTGTGCTGGCAGGTACCCAGCTTGTAGGTAAGCACATGTTACACTTTATTAACCATAAGCCATTTGCATTGCTGTTTTTACAGTGAGCGGAATCTGGGCTGCATAGTGGCGTGATTCTGAACAGGACCCTTTTTCTAGTGGACACACGTGCTGTTGCAGAACACGAGTAAAGGCTCTTGAGCCAGATTGCAGCAGTCATCAGTCTCCACTGGCTTCATCTATGACTGATCGACATGCTATTCCTGGGTCTTTCTAAAAATAAGCTCCAGATTGTCCCATCTAGGCTGGACCTCATGCTACAGCCTCTCTGGGTATCTGTCACTTTATTGTCTCTCTTTCATTCAGACATGTAAGGTCATGTAAGACACGTCTTCATTCATTGGATGAATTGTCCTGTTAGTTATTCGCCTCCTCGGGACCATATTACAGTTCAGACGTTAATAATTCAGGATGCAGCAGATGAATAGGGAGAAGAGAGATATCACTTGGCTCTAGAGAATAGCTCTATAAGGAGAGGCACAGACCCGTGCACCAATGTTGCAGAAGGCAGTTAGAGTATAATGGTGTGTGTACAGATTTTTGTGACTTTAATAATTCCCAGTTTGCTACTGGGTGTCCTGTGGCCAAGTGCTATATCAGAAAGAGATATTTCCAGTATCAGTGATTCTGTATGGATTTGCATTAGTCGTCTCAAGGCCTTGAATTATGAAACTTATGTGGCTAACAACAAGTTACTATCTGTTGCCCTGTTTCTTCTGCAGCCCTCTGGGATCACAGTTAAGGACGGATAGCCCCCCCCCCCCCCCTTGTCTCTCACCCTGGGGGGGCGACACTTACTGGGAGAAATCTGCAGACTCCTCGTTTGCCAACAGTGCATGCAACTTGTCTTCAAAGCGCAGACGCAGTGCACGGTTGTGCAACCTGATGACACGGGTGACACTAACCCCGGCGATACCGTATGCCTTTTGCTCCTGAGTGCAGAACCGTGACAGGATGAGGTCACTGCAAGATGTGAACCTATAGGAACAGTAGGTCTGTGTCAGAGCGGTATTGGGCACCATGAATCAAGGGAGATGAGTGTGCTGCTGGAATCAAGGAGATGAAGGACGAGCCTAGGGCAGCCCAAGGCAGAAAACCATCAAGGAATATCAGGCAGAGAAAATAGAAAACCAAAGCAGTACTGTAGACCAGGGAGCAAAGGAGCCTGGGTAGCAGGACAAGGAATCATGGGAAATTTGTGCTGTACTGGGGACCAGCAATAAATTAATGTTCACAGCAGTGTTGGTCCAAAACAACAAATTGAATGAACTAGAGAAAAGCATCATGAGGATCCACCATTTGGACACTGACAAATAGGCAGATGGTGCAGCTGCAGCGGGACGAGCAGCAGTTACCGGAGAACGGTGAGCTTGCGATGTCATAGTGTCATAGGAGCCGCCGAGGGGCTGAATGTTGTTTAGGGGAAGCGGCTCAGAGGTGGCAGTGCCCTAGGGTGGGTAACAGGCGTATGTACCATGGGTCAGCAGAACTGCCCTCTTCAAAGTGGATGTTCCCCACAGTTTCCAGCTCCATCACCAAGAAGTGTACCAGCAGGTTCTTCCTCTCAGTAGCTAAGGACAGCTCTGCCTGGTGGTGAATCTCTACTCTGTAGAATAGAAGCCGAATACATGTCAATTATTTAATTTGCTTCTAAACCAAAAAACCAAGCATTTTGGTAGACAAAGCTTTAACAGGCAATATAAATTCTAAGTTGTGTAATGTGTGCCATGGTACCAGGCTTGCTTTCTGTACCAGTGTTGAACAAATGACTGTAGACGGCACGTTGCTGTACTCACTCCTCTAGTCGGCTCATCCACAACCTTAACCTCTCCTTCAAGGCATCCAGCTTCTGCAGAAGCTTCAACTCAGTGCTCCGGTCAACTGAGAGCTTGGGTGCTGGTGACGAAGGGGCCTCCTGGTGGTGGGCCAACCTCCCAGGCATGACCTGCACTTCTGCCAGCTCTCTCTCCACCTGCATGACAAGGCATGAAATCAACTGCGATGTTGCATTTTCCATTGGGACTCTGGTTAAGTGAAACCGGGCCTGTGAGTATCAGAATGGTGGACGGTCTGTGCTGTAAGACGTACGTGCTTGATGGCAGGGCTGAGGACCCAAATCTGCTTCTCCGGAAGCAGCAGCAGTGTCTTCTTGTGCTGCAGCAGCCGGGCCTCAGTCTCAGCTAGCTGGCCCTGCACCCGCTTCACTCGCATATTGTAGTACATCATCTTCTTCATCACAGTGGCCTGGGGGTGAGGGACAGAGGCATAGTGACAGGGCAGGCAATGCAGGCAACGGCCTGGGGCCCCGAGCTGGGAAGGGGCCCCCCAGGAGCGGTTAATTACATAGTACATTGCAATGACAAATTTGCTTTATTCGTGTATTCTGTTTTCCACAAAACTGGAAATAAAGGACCTGCATTTATTAAATTGTCTTTGGTGAAATTATTAAGGGTCCAAAGTACGAAGTGTTATGGACCATTATTAATTTTGACTTTGTGCTAAAAAAAAGGTATTAAATTTCACCATGTCAGTGTGAAATTTGAGGGCCCCATTTTTATTTTTTTTTTACCTTGGGCCCCTGGAGTCCCTAGAATCACCTCTGATGGGGGAGCAGCATGAAACAACACCCCCCCCCCCCCCAAAAAAAAAAAAATATCCTACACATGCTACTCTGGTGCTACATCCATGAATGTAATCCTATAGAGCAACTTCAGCCAGCTGACAATGGAGATCATTCGGTCAGGATAGCTCACCTCTGCTGTGTCCTTGAGTAGCTTGCTGGACACATCGTACGTGTCAAGTTGCTGCAGGCCGGGCATGTGGTAAAGCAGGTGGGTGGCGTAGTTACACAGCAGGCACACAGGGTTGGCACCATACTGAGGGTCCATCAGGCCCAACACCTTCAGGGCAGGCAGCCTTGCCAGGTTGGTCATCTCCTGTCACAAGGCGATGCCCATAAACAGCTTAGCCAACACCACCTCATAGGCAAAACAGCAAATGCCACCTGGAGACATTTAAACATCGCTCTGTACCCATGTACCCAGGTTACCCAGGGACGTGCCATCGAAAGACTGCCTTACAGAAACAGCTGGGGGGGGGGGTCATCAACAGATATATGGTCAGAACTCACTTTGTAGTATTTGAACACCATGGTTTTCCTCAAGGAAAGGTAAAATGATTCCAGGATGTAATAAACATGTAAATTGAAAACTGGAACTTCTCAAGCTAACCGGTACTTAAATTAAAGAATCTTTTCTCCAAAGTCTGAAAAGGCGGGGAAGGGGACAAAGAACTTGGCAGAGCAGATGTGATCTGAGCCCCCCCCTCCTAACTGGCTGTCAGGGATATAGCGCTACGTGGCTGATTGCCGTACAATTGTAAGTAAAACTCAGTAATCAGGGGAGTATTAAATGCTGAATTTGGCTAATCCAGACACTGTAGCAGCAGCCCTTTGACTGACAGCCTTAGCCGTGTTAAGATTATCAAAAATTACAGGTATGATTAAAATGACAATGGTCCTACCTTGTATAAAAGAGATGTGACTTTTGGTACGCACCTTCAATGAGCTGATTTTATTTCCTGAAAGATTGAGATTTTGTAGATTGATGTTGTGGTCCAGGCTGTGCTCTAAAATAAGGACATTCAAGTAATGTGATAGGTGTGCTCAATATGAAAAGTGCAGTACAAACCACAGCAAACTGCTCAATAAGCCATAAATGCTTAAGATATCCCATTCATCAGCATACCAACTCTTTCAATGGCGTTGTCAGCAAGATTTAACTCCCTCAGGTTCCAAAGAGTGTCTAGCCCCTTAATGTACAAAAGAACGAACAAGTCAAAGAGCACCCGACAAACAGTTTTAGCACAGAGATCGTTTTGACAGCTTATGTACCACCGAACAAGTCTGGGAATTGATGAGTGGGTGAAACTACATCTGTATTACGATGCGCACCATCACTAGCAAACTAATGAAAATGGGATGAATCTCACCTCAATGAGAGCAATGCAGTTGTTGCTGAGCCATAAGACCTCGAGATTTTCCAGTTTCTCAAGGTTTTCAATCTTACTGATTTTGTTATCATAAAGGTAGAGTTTCTGCAGTTGGATGCAGGTCTGGAGGCCAGAAATCTCCTTTAAGGACAGAAGAATCAGACGTAAAGTGGCCACTGAGGGTAAACCATCAACAAATGCTCCTATTAAAGTGGATGCTGGTGCAGATCCCTTAGCGTCTTCCCTGTGTGTCTCTCCATGTGTGGAGGCTGCATGTTCTCCTGGTGTTGCATGGGTTTCCTCTGGGTACTCTGGTTTCGTCCCACAGTCCAAAAACATGAGGTTAGATGAGGCGGCATCACTCAAGTGCCCATGGTGTGAATGTGTGTTCTGTTATTGGCTGCCATACCACTGGCTTGCGCAGTGTTTCCTGTGACTCTGCACTGGGTTAATGGTCATGGAAGGTGAATGGATGGATCCCTGAATGTGACAAAGGCTGATAATCACTGAAATGATCTCGCACTGAAAACTGTAAATTATGTTATGCTTACGGCTTATTTTTACATCAAGTTCACTTGATCCTGAACTGGTTAAGTGCAAATGGAAGATGGATGGATGGATGATGCCAAGTACGAAGTCTGTAAATGTGTGACTGCAAACATGAAATCTCATCACCCGTCAGCACAGGCTATGAGTAATAGCTAGCCATAAACAATAGCATCCCCCAGCTTGGAAATATCACCCTCCCCCGACAAAGTGCTCAATCTACACTTACAGTTAGTTGACATTCGGCCACCCAGAGCTCCTGAAGCAGGGGGCAGGCCTCCAGGCCCTGGATGAGAGCCACAGCCTGGCCCACTACAGTGAGCTGGCACAGCCTGGGGAACAGGGAGAGGCCCACCATGCGAGAGAAGCCGGAGAACAGCATCTCGAGAGAAGAGGCTACACTTCCGTCCCGAGTCACCTTCTCATAGCACAAGCCATTAGTCGTGCACTGTGGGGAGCAGGGAAAAGGGCAGTTAGTCAGCACAGGACACACACACACACACACACACACACACCAATAATGTGACTGGCATCAGAAAGGACGTGCCGATCCAGAGGGCAGGACAGTACCAGCTCCCTGATGAGCTCCTCATCACTGCTCTGCAGCATCACTCCTGTACTGTGGAAATGTCCGCACTGTCTCACACAAGCTGTTAGCTGTTAAGAAACAGGGATAAGCTTACCCATAATAAATATAACACTGAGGTTACCTTCATATATATATTTATATACCATACGCAAATTGAACAAGCTATGCATATTGAACAAGCAACGCATCTCATTTAGCTTACCAGAGTTGTTTTTTATGGACATGCATGACAATCAGTTATATTTATTCTTAAGTTAAGATAATTAAGTTATTTCAAGTCCTTCCCTTCAGTCAACCAGATAGCCAACAGAAATTGTCTGTCGAGTTCTTGTGTAAGTTTCTTACCTGTCTCACCTGTCTCAATGTGGTCTTCACCTGTTTTCCAAAAAAGTGAACCTCTTTACATGTGGATGATGCGTTATACCATTTCCGTAGCGGCGTTTAGTTTAGTTTTCTGTTTCTAAGGAAGTGTGCGTCCTGTTTCCAGGGAGCCATCTTGGAATTTAAAGGGAGTTAAAAATCCTTAAAATGTACTCTGTCTTCAATAGCCAGCAGAGGGCGCAGCAGTGTCTCTTTAGTACCCAGTCCTAGGACTACCTACTGCCCCCATTCCCAAGAAATGCCGGGGTCCCGAAAATGCCTTTTGTCTGATTTAACCACTATATAACATGTAGCTATATACATCTATAAGACATGTATGATATTATGGCAAGAATGCGAAAAATGGGAATCCGAAGCTGGTAAAAGTATGTAGTTCACACCATCATTTTATTAGTCATAGTAATTCACATGTTTTTTTCTTTTTATCAATGAAGTAACTGAATACAGATGCAGACGTGAGCTTGTATGTTGTATATAATGTCAAAATTATTTTTCTGGGCTGTATATATATATCTCAGTGACAGTGGAGTTTAACGGTAGCACTTCTGTCACTCCCAGGCCAGCAGGGACAAATCACGGTAAGCCCCTAGTCCCTTGCCCCCCGGTTAACGGGGGACGTCACGCTCCGCCGCGAGCCGCCCAGCGGTGACGTCACCGCCGACACGCGCGCCGTTCGCACGGAGACAGTTTGAAGAGCCACACGTTTCAAGTCGAACCGAACCGAAACTCTGACCCAGAGCTATGTCCGCTAAGCCCGGCGAAGAGAATCCCGGGTTCCTAGGGAGTGCCCCGCCGGGAAGCGAAGCGTGGCCTCCCAGCCCACCCAGGGACCAGGCGACAGGACGGCGGCAAGTCGAAGGCGCTGGGCTAGGGGGGCCCGTCGCCATGGAGACTGCGTCTACAGGTAACGTCTGATGAGGAGAGCCTTAATGACGGCCAAACCCGGCTCTGCATGACCATTTCGGCTCATCCTCTGACACCGACGGTCCCTGAAGTTCTGCGCGACTTGCGAAAAACTTAAATTCCACTAGTTCTCAATATCCGCCTGAAATTGCGTGGTTGCATAACTAGCTGGTTAGCCATTCATGCGTCTGCATTCGTCTTCGCTGCCCTAAAATTTACAGGCGAAATAGCGACATTACGGTCGACGTTACCATCGTTCTCTCTGTCCATTAATGTCATTATTGCCATCGTTTATGGCTCCGTCACCATTAGCCTGTGCGGCTAATTTAGCCCGCAGCCGCCCAGTATCCTGTGCTGCGTCTCCCTCGAAAGTGCTTAGCTGTGCGGGGAAACTGAGCATTAACTTCACTTCAGTAGATACAGCCAGCGAACGACTTTCTGAGATTTTTGGTAGGGACACTTTGTCTGGTTTCACGGACAACTCCCCCCCCCCCAAAAAAACGGATTATTTATGCTGACAGTGCATCACTGATGGGTTGCTGAGTGGAAGCTGTGGTCATGATGTACCATGCTGTCGTGTAGTTCACGCTGTTGATGGCAGGATTTATACATGTCGAGTCTTATGTAGACAGCGGACTGTAAAACAGTTTCAAAAATAGCTTGTCTGTCGTCTTTTCTTATACTGAAATGGAAACGCTACGTCGACCGTGTTCGGTGCCAACTCTCTCTTCTGAAAGTTTCCTCCCAGATACCAGTTAATCCTTACCAGGGTGTGGACTGGCAAAATGTTTACTCATGAGGACATGATGGTTGGCACATTTCAGTCCGCAGCGCAAAGTCTGGGCGGGTGTGTGCTGCCTCGTGCCTTTCTGACTGCTTAAATCATCACGTTTACTTTAAAGGGAGCGCATTTGTTTGCAGTGAGGAAAAAAAAACTATTTCCCTGGAGGTTCAAGCATTCATACAAAAGCTATAGCAGTATACGGTAACTATAGCATAGCCCCAGCTTTAGTTGATAACTATAATTAGATTTTTCTACCTATGTGTAGCTATAGTGTATGCCAAGTATTGGATGGAGTAAATTGTATTATGCTTTTATGGATTCTGAAGTGCTTGAGCTTAAATAATTTATCCCACTGAGTGTTTCAGCTGAATTTATCCTCTTGCTGAGTGCCCTCTTGCTGGCCCACATCATTTCAGCAGACTGTAACTTGAGACAAAGTATCAGAATGAGGAAAGACAAAACCTTACATCCAGAGTGTGTATGAACTGGTGCAGAATGTGACAGATGCAGATGATTGACGTTTGTGGAAGTGAGTCCCCAATAGTATCAGCTGTCTTCGAGTGAGGTGCAGGAGTGGGTGTGAGGACAGGTGCCTGAAGCAAAGTCAGGAGTCTTAAAGAGAATTTGAAATGCATGATAAGGATTCCCACTTGTTGTTCATGAACAGGGAGGTTTTTAGCAAAGGAGCAGCCTGGGTGATGATGGCGAGTTTGTGCTTGGACTCAGTACCATAACTTTACCCGTGTGGGAACCTGCTGGTGCTGTAATGTGCAAGAGCAAAATAGTTTGATTTGAATTTGTAGAGTCTTCATTTGACTTCTCAGAAACTGAATGATGTCAACTGAAATCCCCTGGGGTGAACATGATATTGCTGATCTTGAACTTGTACTACACTTCCAATTTAATGTGTTTAAAAAATGCCATGTGAGCTCATTATTTTTTTCTTCATTTTGAGAATTGTTTGAATCACACCCATATTGCCTTTGGCTGTCACTATAATTGTGAGTATTTTTAAAATAATTGTATATTGGCTCACAAGAACTATTGTATTTTCTTGATTGTTTTCTGTTTCATTAGAGTTTCTTGCTTAATTTATATTGATTCAGATGGGGCTACTAGTACTGTAGAATTGAGGTTTTTTGAGCCAGTTGTAATGGAACATGCAGCAATTCTTTGACTAAAAATTAAGAGCATGTATGGCTTTTTGTGAAATGTAACTTTTCAGAAATGTTGATCAAAATGAAAGTATCCGGCTTTTATTTTACAACCAAGTAAAAGCTCAATCTTCTGGATTGCTAACATGTCATAATGGTATGTAGGTTAGTGGCCACCTTTAGTAGTGTTTTCGTAAGGGATTCTTGGCAAAGCCCTTACTGTTGATGTATATGTAACATTGTAAATAGTTTTGGTTACAGATACAGGTCAAAATAAGGGCAGGTTTGTGGTTTAAAGCCTTGAATTATGGACCACACAAGGTTTAGGTCAGTGCTACAAACTCTTAACAATTATGTGGAAGTTTTCTTGCTGTTAGATGTTGCATTTATTCCGTATTCTTGAATCAGGTTTAATTTTGGCTTGCATTTGCCATTAGCCTTTAAACAGCCTTTGAAATTTGAATGAATATTCATACTTCATGTGGCGCACCAAAATAAATTCACCCTAACCTTATTTGAATTAGAAATTAGGTTTTTAATTGAGACTTTGGTATTCCACTGTTGTTCTTAATTAATACCTTCTGAGTACATATGATAGCAACAGAGGACCAGGAATACAAATGTGAATATAATCCTGGATGATGGTTTTGTTCATGCTGCTGGCTGCTGTAGTTATCTTTGAAAGCCATGTAGTTGTGTGGATCACTGGGCAGCAAGTGGTATAATTAAAGACCTAGGTATATATATCACGTCTGCCCTTACCCCTGAGAAATGCCTAAAGGTGTATTGCTTATGTGGACTATCCAGCTTTATAAGAAATGCAGTTTGCAGTTACTATTGCGGGATGTATGCTTGGAGAAGCATGGAGAGTACGGCTGTCATGATTATGAAATATCAGTTGACTATTAATCGTCATACAAATAATTGCGATTAATGAATTGTCTTTTTCTGTTCATTTTATAACATTATCAGCTTAGAGGTCACCTAATCATAGTTTAATAGTACATATACACCTTACTGTATGAAGAACCGAATATTGAATATTGGAACATTTAAATAAAAATTGCATTTGCGTTTTAAGGGCAGATATGATTTTACCAAATAAGAAGTTAATCACTCCGAGATAGATTGTTAGTGTTGTCACTACCTGATCTATACCACCTACTCAATTTTACCTCGCAGGTCTGCACCACACGATCCGTTCATCCTACAATTTTACGGCATACCATATTGTCTACATTTGCAGCAAACGAAACCAGGTAACATATTGGAATTAAGGTACTCTAGGGTAAATTAAATTGAAGGAAGATAAAATCCATTTAAACTGGGGTACCTTAAATCTGACAAGTTATCCAGCTAAGCAAGAAATCTGGCTTTGCGAAACATGGTACAGGGCCCTGGTGTTAATAGTTCTGTTTACTTAAAAACAATGCATTTTCTTTGTTTGTCGTTTTAAGTGTTCACTTCAGTTGTCTGTTTCCAGTTTTTGGATCAACACTATTACCTAAATATCCCATACTGACGTGGCTACAGCATGATAGTGGCAGCTGTCAGGGACATATACCGTCATCCCACCGTAAAGAGACCCATAAACACACACTCAGGCACCAGTACAGGTGCTATGCAGACCTATTATTAAACAGAGAGAGAGAATACAAAGCATCCATAATCAGAATATCTGGCTGAATATCTCATTCTGGGCTGCTGGAGATTGCTCACAAGCAGCCCGTACAGTAAAATGAACCCGATATAGTGAAAAGAAATATTTACGGGATCAGGTTGGGTCATGAAAATGTTGTGAAACAAAGTGGTACAAATCGGGCACAGCTGTAAAATTTGCCGTGAAGTATAATGCTGTGCATCCGCTTGCGCAGACTTGTAAGGTACAAATTGAGCAGGTGGTTAAGAAGCACAACGAGATGATGTCATTAATCGAGTACTAGTCAGACATTAGGGCTACGTGGTAGACAACAGCATGGAAATGGTAATAGAAATATGACAGTTCTGTCTCATCCGGCTATTTTTATACAGATGAATGGAGACAGTTCTAGCAATTATGCAAAATAATCATGGTCAGGCAATTATGTAATAATTCTGACAGGACTAGTGCAGAGGGTGTCAGGTGGGCCAGGATGAAGTTCTGGCTAGTTATATGAAATCTTTGTGTTATTGTTCAATGCACTGCAGATAAATGGTTATAAACATGACTTATTTCTGAAATATAAAATATCTCACTTTTCGAAGGATAAATTCAGTATTTGCAGAACCCAGAATATTACGCTACATGTCCTTAAATGAAAAGCTCTTGGAGTGCCAGCTTTTGCAGAACGAGCCACCCTGCTTCATTTCTTGTGGTCTTTCATACTGAAGTTCCTTCTGATATTCGCTTGACTGCCGTCCCTCCATAGATGTTTGGTTGTGTTTTCTGGCCTAATGGTACCGATAAGATTGGTGCAGAGATACTTTGAATGTTTTAGGAATATGTTCAATCAGCATTAACACTATCAGCGTGGCATTCGGCTGCTTTCTGTTTGTGAGCAGTATGAAGTTTAATAAGAGTGGCCTATGTTTTCCATCTCCCCAAGATCCTCACAAGCCATTACCTATACAGTAGCCATGGCCAAAGCATGCACTGCACACTTACTTCACAGACGTCATACCTAAACCCTTTCTATCTGTATTGCAGTAGAGTCTGTACTATTTTTAGCCTGCATAGTCTTGTTGGCTGTGGGAAGCGTCAGCATCCTCATGCTTCCAACTCATTCTCTCTCTCCTGAAATATTCATCAGCTTTACTTGAAATTCTTCCTTCATTTGCTTTTTTTATCCACTCTACTCAGGAAGCCGTTTCATCCCTGCCGATTTGTTGCCAGATTAAACAAGCACGCATCTTTGTTCAGCCGTCAGTGTGTAGGCCTGGTGGTGGCACATTCTGGTACAGTCTGCCCTCTCTTGCTGCTGCATACAATGACTTTGTTCCTTATGTCAAATGATGCTGAAAAACCATTTTAATTCCTAAGCTGAGGAGTTGCAACTGCTTGTTTTTTTTTGTTGGGTATCACCAGCTGGGGCAAAGGACTCTGTTCATCAAGATACCCCCCCAGATCACCAGGCACTATTATTTGCAGGCCAGTACTGCCCCCCTTGCCACTCAGTAGGAAATCCAAAACAATGGGGTTAGATGTTCTGTGTCCAGACAAGACGTTGCCTCCCTTGCGTATCCACGGAAACACAAGAAGCCTGGTGAAGATACAGTGCTTCCTTAAGAAATATGGTTATTTGGTCTGATTTGGTTTGAGCTGTTCTTATCAGTGTGCCCCACCTGAGCTCCATCTGGGGAGTCCCTGGAGTCTCTCCATCTGCAGTTTGGAGTGGGAGGTGGAGCAGTCTCACTGCTTGTCACATTCACTGTTTTTTTTTTTTTAATGGAAGTAACCAGTATGTTAATAAGCGATGAATGTGACGCCCCCATGCTGTTGTTATGGTGATACAGGTGACTTGACATGTCGGTGACACTAAGGCCCTGGGTTTTTTTTCGCAGTGCACGGAATCTGCGCCTTATCCAGGTTGATGCTCAGCTGTCGTTATGATGAAAAATGATTAGGAAATGCTAACGAAAATATCTACATGTCCAGGGCCTTGAACTCCCTACATGGCTTAAATATGAACTATGTAAACTACTATGCATTGGCAGCAGGCCTTATAAATAAAAGAAAAAATTGCTTGCTAGTCCCCAGGTTGTAGCGCATCCAAACTAGCCTAGCAACCCAAGGCTTCAGTTTCCTTAAAGAAACCTTTAAAACTTCATGGCAGAGATTTCCCCGAATAGACCACCTGATGAGTACAAACCTGTTACTCAGAAATGCTTCCAGTGCACAAAGTGAGCTAAAGTGGGAACACTCTGCTTTCTCTGCTGTGTTTCATATCCTCAGGAATAAGGGCAGAGTCTGATACCGCCTGCTTACTGAGCACAGCAGGTTGAGCATCGCTTCAACATGCCATTGCTTGTACTGTAAGTCTGTGTACTACAGAAAGTGTTGGGGAAGTTACTCACATAAGTAATCCATTACAGAGGTGGATAGTTCAGGTCCAGAAGGTTACAGATTGAGAACCAGGTTTTGTTTCAACCAACCAGTTGAGTTCTCTGTGACTGTGACTCTTTGTACTCAACTGGGTGGTTGAAACAAAACCTTGGTCTGGATCTGTAAATTTCTGGACCTGAACTTTCCACCTCTGTCTGTAATGGATTACTTGTGTGAGTAACTTCCCCAACACTGGCTACACAGTTTTCAGAAATTTTGTTTTTAGCTTTATTGTGGAAGGACTAAAGGTTGAGGTGCATCTGTAGTATTCCTTTGGTATTGTGTGTCCAGTGGTTTTAGAAAGAAAATAGTAATCTAAATAATGATACGTAAGACATAAAGTGTCATAAAGTACAGCGTTATAGCCCTCGGCTGAATCGCAGTGTTATAGACCTTTCGTTCATCCCTGTTTTGTAAAAGAGGACTCATCATACCAGAACACGAATGCATTCCAAAGATCTTTGTGCTAACTGTGCAGGTTTGCCCTGGCAACAGCTCACTGGCAAAGTTATAATGCATTATGTGCCTGCTGCTCTCCTCTGCTGTAGTAGCATAATCCATAGGACCAACCAGACGCTTTGGCGGGACCTGCTGCTTTCTGCTTAACCAGTCTTTGTATGACACCTTATCTGTGGAGAGCCGTTTAATGACAGCGAAGTCACACGTGATATTGCTGGACTCAGCATATGGTCATGGGATGCCCCGCCGTCCCTCCTGGCTGTGTGCTTGGCACTCCTGCTATACGGGGAATAGATTCAGAGGTACACCATGTAAACCCACCTCATCTTTACTTGTTTCAGGGGAGAGCTCGCATCTGGTTGAGACTCTGACTTTACAGGGTGAGTCTGTTTGTGTGCATCCAGTCTTTTTGGTGTGACAAATGTGCTTCTTGGGTTTGTTATGGACCTGTTTCCCTTGTCAGGACATTTTCAGGAAGAATAATTTAGGAAATTTTAAAATATAACCATCATGAATAGTGAGATTAGTGCCTAAAAGTGGAACTTGCTGAAGATTATTTGCTGGGTAATTTATTTCACTGCGATTGATGTGTGTCCTCATTCTGACCTCCGGGAACACAATGTACTTAACATTTCAGAGGAAGCTGCTCCCTTTCTTCATTGTTAGGCATAATTTGAGTGATGTGTAAAAGCTGTGTGCATGTCGGTGTTTGAGGGTAGGCAGGTTGATTTTCGGCTCGCTGTTTCTGCAAGGGGATGCTGTTTGTGTCCTCTGACCATGAAGCTATGGGGACCTCTCCCTTTGCAGTTGCTCTCACCCCTTTAACCTGTCCTGCACTGGTTCCCTGTTTTTTGTTGTTCTTACACAGCAGGGTGTGTCCTGCTTTGACTTACACATCCCCCCAATTGTACTCCTGTCTAATCACAATGTGAAACACTTCTGCTAGCGCTGACATTTCACTCCGGCCCTTTAAATTATCTGGCTTTCCCTTGGAATGCCCCGCACCTCCTCCTGGACTTCCTGTGGAGAGAGAATTGCAAGGAGCCTTCCAAAAATACCCAGCGTGTGCTGGGAGATGTTTCCTTTATTGTGAGGAGCAGAAAGCTTCTCATCACGCAGCTCCTTTCCCAGAGGCATGGGGAGTGGTGGCTTATGCTGTGGGGATAATGCTGAGCTCCCTTTGATTCTCTGCATGAAGAAACACAGGCTCATAGCGACAGACACCAAAGTCCTCATTCTCACAGACGCGCATGCACATAACCGCACATAAAAACATGTATATTGCTCACACATATACAGACTTATAAACACAGCCATGAATACACTCACTGAATAAGCTCACTCTAAACTGGTTGCCTGTGTCCTGAGAATCAAATGCTGTCAGAAGAACTGTCCTGTTCAGAAAGACCCCAGACATCCTATGCGTCTCATTCACGTGACAGAAAGCAGCACATCCCAGAGCTGGCAGACTGATGACACAGCTGGGCCTGAGAGCAAGGCCTTTCAGGGCTGCTGCACACCGTCTGACCCTGTACTGCGACCCCCAAGCACACTACCAGCTGTGTATACTGTATGTCTGTGTGTCTTAAGAGAATTTCCCTAAGAGAATCAATAAGTATCTCTATTCTATTCTATTCTATTCTATTTAGGGCTACATGGTATTGGAAAATTTCAGATATTGCGATGTGATTTATTTTTGCGATAAGTATTGTGATACTTATAAAACTAAATGGAGTTCAAAATAAATTTCTCACAAACCTATCTATGACTAATTTAAATAGCAAGGATGAAAATGATTATGACTGGGGTTGGAGAGCTTATGCAGAGCTCATGCATAAACTTGAAACTGATTTTTTAACATATAATAGATAATCTTGAAAACTGCAAAACTTGCTAAGTTAAATGTTTTAGCAAAACTTAAACCATCCATGTTCAGTGAATGTTATTGCCAGAATTTCAAAATACTCGAAGTGTACTGCAAAATAACGTTTGTTTTTGGAAATGCCATGTGCTGCAGTATAATACCTAGACAATGTGAAGGTATGAAAAAGGCTGATCTCAACAAAGTTGACTGTCGTGGTCCTTGCGATGTGAGAACTGCATGTGAATTACATGCAATTTTGACATTAATATTGCATATCACACAGCCCTAATTGTGATTGCTGGTTTTTATAACAAGCTCACATTTGCTGTAGCGCATGCACAAGCTGGGCTGCCCACAGCAGAGTCCCAGTGTCTGCACAGCCATGAGTAACCATCACGGGACTCGGGTGGGCGTGTGCCTCTCAAGGTACAAAATAAAAGCTATTGTATCGAGGCTAAAAATATAATCCTGAATATAGTCTTTAACAAGACATATGTGGGACAAGATGTGCTTTAGGGGTAGATGTATGGGGAAAACTGCAGAGCAGCTCCTGCAGTTACACTGACATTAGAGTATTTTATTAACATAGGGTCTCTGGGCCCAGAGGCCTCCAGACCAGGTTTCTTCTACTCAAGCTTCCCTTTGTCAGTCTCAGGCCAGATGAGCCCTGGAGATGTGACCTATATTGCCACTGACATTCCCTCTTCTCTGCTCCCTGCATCCTCAGTGGTACTTGGTGAGTGTAAATCCTTGCTCTCCTTTTCCTAGGTTATTTTTGGAGGGTGGTAGAGTGTGTATGCATGTGGTTGGGAACTCCTGGTGGAGTGTGTGGTCTTTGCCCACTCTATCATCTATGACAGCAACCTACTAAAGGTAAACCTGTTCCAAGCAGGACAGTCAGAAAAATACCAGAAAGCAGTGCTAGGGTGGCTCTGCAACTTGGCAACTGTAATGGATTACTTATGTGAGTAACTTCCCCAACACTTTGTGTAGTACACAGACTTACAGTACAAGCAATGGCATGTTGAAGCGATGCTCAACCTGCTGTGCTCAGTAAGCAGGCGGTATCAGACTCTGCCTTTATTCCTGAGGATATGAAACAGCAGAGAAAGCAGAGCGTTCCCACGTTAGCTCAGCTCTGCTCTCTCTAAGCACAGATTTACAGACGACCACTAGCAAAAGACCAGTATCTTGAAAACACTGGGCCTCATGTTCTTAAATTCCACGTACGCACATTTATTACAAAGATTCTGACATTCACCAGTGTTTTCTTATCTAAGAACAGAATCTACGCACACTCAAGACCATTCGTACGCACATTTGAGTAATGATAGTTTGTTCATAATAATTGGTTATAGCAGTTTTGTTCATTCTACAGATCTTAAAATGATAGTATTTTAATAATTTATAAAAGTAAAATATAAAAAATAATTTTAAAGTGTAAAAATAATTTTTATGGTAGTAACGACGATCCTGCGGATTATAAATAGGTCAGAATCTGTGTAAAAAAGTGCATATGTGGGGTTTAAGAACAAATTTGTTCGTAAGAACAGTTGGTGAATGAGGCCCATTGTGAGGCTTTATTTATGTTACTGTCTAATTTGGGTTGGTCATCAGAATTATTGTTAGGACATTAATATTAAGGCCTTAATCTGATCAAACTGTTCAGTATGAAGTCAGGGAGGTGTAGCATCTGATTAAGTTTTGTAGCAGTTTTATTTCAATCAGTTTGAGACCTGCGCCTCATGGGTTCCGCTCCTACCTGCATTGAGATGGATTGCATGAATTCTACTAACTGCAAAGTGATGACCAGGATGGACTAAGGTACTCTAAGGCCCTGTTCACACCTGGTATTAACATGCGTCCTGGGTAATCTACTCACAAGTGGACAGCGCTAAATAAAGGTGTGAACGCTCCCAAAATGGATTGAAAACATTGAGCTGCGATCACTCAAACCACTTTCATCTGTCAGTGCAGTAAGGGTCACTGTATACTAAACTGCATTGTAAACTACAACACATCTTTTTTCCTACAACAGCAAAAAATAAGTTTGAATCTATTGGGATTAATTAATGCGCACTTTGATGAAGCTTCCTTATTTATATCAAAGCTGCTCCATGCTTTATTAATATTGGTGAAACGTGCCAGGAAAAATGACATGAACACAGTATTAAAGCATGTAGGTAAGAATGTGCAGAGAAAGAAGTAAGAATGTGTGTATGTGTTAATAGAAACATATAATAATAGATTGGCTGTCCAGGGCCTTGAACTCCCAGTTAGAAATTCAGTCCCACTCCGGCCCTGACTACATTGCTTCTTTTGTTCAACTTGCATACAATTCAGTGTATCAGACAAAACAATGAATCTGTTAGTTGACATTTCCACAGATTTTGAGCTTCACTGGTTATGATTAAAAGTCGAAATAATGCATTACAGACTGATTACAGATTACATTGCCCTTGAATAGAAAAGTATTAGCCTAAGTACCGAAAAACCCTTTTAATGCATCGTGTCGACGCGGTATAAAAATGCCTGTCTATAACGTGAAAAGCGGAACATTATTATGAAATACAGTTTGAATTATTTAAGAAATCACATTGACATTATGTGAAATATTTTATAATAATGACTGTCTAATGAAAATTACAACTTCATGACAAAATACTATTTAAAGATTATACAGAAAGGATAAACATTGTTACGAAATATAATGTCCTTGCTGGAATTATTTAAAAATAAAAGCACACATTACTTTTTGAAATATTTATTTATTCATTTATAGATATATTTCTTTATTTTATTTTGAGTATTATAGTGTTCCATTCTAACGTCTTAGGTGGTTTGGTTACCCTGGAATGCATCAGTAGCTTTTGATTTCTTCTCCTTCTGTTAATGTTCGGCAGATTCTGCATACGGAAGTGATTTATGTGCTTATTTAAATAAGTTGTGGGAAAGTGAGATCCGATTATAAGTAGTCAGTCGAGATGCATGTGGAGACACATGTTAATGCCAGGTGTGAACAGCCATATTTAGCGCTGTCCACATGTGTTCAGATCACCCAGGAAGCATGTTACCTCCAGGTGTGAACAGGGACTATGAGGCTAAAGGGCAGATAGCTAGCTATCTATCTGGCTAACTACATAGTTACTATGGCTAACATCGCATTATCAGATGAGACTGTCAAACCTAGGTGTCTTTTTTTAGGATATAGTTACATTGCAGTTGTATTATTTAAGTTCTGCTTTGCGGTATTGACAGATGACTATATTTTCATTCACTATTAATGTGAACTGAGGCTTTCACTAGTGATGAACCACTTGCTGTATTTTCTGATTCCACTAGATGTTCATAAAAGGGCTCAAACCATGCCCCAAAGCAAGCAAAGAGCACCATCTAGTGGGGTAAAAAAATACAGCAAATGGTTCATGAAACTTCATTTAGCAATCACTAGCTTTCACTCAATTTTTACTTGGATCCTCTTCCACTATGATCCATCTATTTTCCATCACATTACAGAGTAATCAAGAAGGCAAATATGAACCGATTTTTAAACAACAAGTACTCAAGTTCAGTTGAGTAATTGTGACATTTAAAGCACACTGTTGCCTTATACCTTGTACACCATACATATGTACCTTTCTTTGTACATACGGACCTCTATTCTGCCATATACTGTATGTCTGTCTATATGTAGATCCCATTGTGCTTCGATGAGTCACATCTGCCAAAGATTTTACATTAGATGGTAGAGGGTAGCTAATTAAAGTTTCATATAGATTTTTCCTCCCTAGAAATGAATTCCAAAAGAGTTTTTCAGACTTTTAATGGCCAATCTGTATGTGACCATTCAATCCATAAATCATTGCTGTATTCCCACCTGTACTCAGACAAACAAGTCAGTATTCATTAAGTGCCTCTTATTTGCAGCTGGGATTTCGTCAGTACTGGGTTATACTCCTTTATGCCAGCTGTGGCTAGTTTTTTCCCTGCAGGCTAAGATTACCATGTGAGTGCAGTGAAGCATCCCCAGGATTCCCCAGCCCAGCCCAGCCCAGCCCTGCCCTGTGCTACCCACAAGAGCATAGTGCTGTCTGGGCACGTTTATGTGGAAATAACTGCTGAGCTGCTAAATCCACCATTTGCTGTCACACATACCTAAAGATTCACCCTGATCTCTCTCAATCTTTCTCTCTCCCTCTCTCTCTCTCTCTCTCTCTCTCTCTCTCGCACACACACACATTCACGGGGACTGTCCATTCAACTCTATGGGAAGAACCCTCATCCCAACAATGACAAGTTTAACCCCTACCCAGCCTTAACCTTAACCATAAGTAACCAAACTAAATAGAAGGCTTGACATCTTTAGTTTTTTGGTTGCAGCAACAGATCTTTATAAAATTACGTTTCTCCTGTGTGGGACATCTTATCTCCACAGTGCAATCTATTCATGACCCACACACACTCTCATGCCTTACACCCTGAGGGCGCATAGGGAGGTCGCTGGACCCCCACAGTCTGGGCCATTATATTTTAGCACTGTCTGAGACACAAGTGCATGGAAATATGCTAATCTTCCCTAACGTCTTACCTGTCCTTGCAGGTGACCTGGACTTCGACCTCCTGAATAGCTCAGTGAGCACTGGCAGTGACTTGTACACATCCCTGCGCTCTCAACAAGTGGCACCTTATCTCTTTGGAGATCAGAAGCAAGTTGAGCGGGTGTCCAGTCTAGATTCACACGGTGGGATGTTCAGCTCCGATTCAGGCATTGAAATGACCCCTGGGGAGTCCATAGACGTGGCCCGGAATCTGCTGGAGTCGGAGAAGACCGAAGCCTATAGCTACATGGACGTAGGTCAAAGGGATGAGCATCAGCAGCAACTGCAGCACCTTGGTGGGTGGGATGAGTCAGTCAAGACCAGCTCAGGCCAGAAGCGGGAGAAGAAGGCCTCAGAGACCCTGGGCCCGGTGCTGGACTCACACTCCTTCCCCTATGTGGAGGAACCTTCGGATGAAGAACTGTTGGACCTCCTGGCCGAAAGTGCGGGTGGCACTCCACGGACCATCAGCCCGGTCAGGATCACCCTGACTGAGACGGCCCCTGCCTCTGGCTGCCCCCCCCAGATCTCGGTGTCTGAGAGAGAGAGCATCCTCAGCCTGGGTGTGGAAGGAGTGCCCACCGTCACACTGTCCGAGCCTGAGGACGACAGCCCCGACTCTGTTACGCCTCCCCTCACAGGTGTCCCTCCCGCACAGCACACTGTCCGTCACAAGCCCATCAGATGAAACAGGATTACAGAATAGCTGCACCTGCAGAAAAGGGCGGTTTCATTTCCCCAGTGTGTCCTATTAATTAAAGATTCTGGGTAGTTAGAGGCATTAAATCCAGACTTAATCAATCAGCAAAAATGAGCAGCCAATGGGAGGCAGACAAGAGCGCGCTCTGCAGGTTACAGCTGCGACTGCACTGGGAAACAGACACTGAGCTTCACATTGCCTAGCACATTAATGCACTATTCACATTTTGTATATTTAGCTTTTATCCTAAACAGTATACATTATTTGTGAAAGCAAGGTCAGACAGTCCCTGGAGCAAATGGAGTTAGGGGCCTGGCTCAGGGGTCCAGCAGTGAAATCACTCTGCCGACAATCTCTTAATCCACTGAGGCAACACAGCTGTCTACTACATCTCACCTTATACTTGCAATGTTCCTGCATATCTGTCTTTATCTTCTTTTTTCTTTCTGTATTTCTCTCTCTCTTTGTAGAGGAATCCCCATCTGACCTCATGTTCCAGTCTAGTGTGGTAAAGCCTGTGAGTTCAGGAGTAGTTAATGCTTTCGGGGCCTCTGTCCAGCCCCTCCACTCAACTGTTCACGACCAAGATGGCAGCAGCGCAGAGTCAGGTGACTCCGAAATTGAGCTGGTGTCGGACGAGCCGTCCCCCCACCACGAGCAGCGGTCCCCCGGGGCTGGTTACGCGAGCTTTGGTCTCACGGGAGGTCCCGCCTCTGCCATGCCCGCAGTGGCTCCACCCATTCAGTATAGCATTCTGCGTGAGGAGCGGGAGGCGGAGCTGGACAGCGAGCTCGTCATCGAATCATGTGATGCCTCCTCGGCATCGGAGGAGAGCCCCAAAAGGGAGCAAGACCCTGCCCCGGCTCCGACCCCTGCCCTCACAACTGCACCCGCCCCCACCCCCATGCCTGTTGAGCCCCCATCCTACATTTCAAGAGAGGGTTCAGGCAGCGACAAGATCCCCGGTCCTTCCAAGATGGAGGGTGTTCACCCTTGCCGACCACAGGCTCCTTCCAGTGTAGCTTTCCTCGAGCCACAGGTAGAGAGACGACCCCTAGAAGAGAAGGAAGAGGCAGAGGAGGGGAGGAAGAGGCCAGCTGGGGAGGACAGGGGGGAGTCAGAAAGACACCACACACCGCCTTTGTTCCTGCAGGGTCTGAACAAGCAGAAAGGTGAGTCGTCTGCTGACTGCTTTGGGGTTTGGTGTTTCGTTTCTGCTCTTTGCTGAGTCGTCTGTTTTGAGAGAGATGGGGGATGGTAAGGTTTGCCTGTGGACCCCCTGGTTTCTTTACCTGGGATGGATAATCTTCATGGTCTGAGTGGTTGTGCTGTATTGTATCCTGCTGTGTGCCGTTTAAGATAAGAAAAGATAAGTTAATACTGTATTGATCCCAGGGGAAAACACTTTGTGCATACAGCAGCAAGGTACATAAAGTGCTCAGAAACATAGTGCACATATAGTGCAAAAACAAAGACAACATGCAGTGAGAGTACGCATAATGCAATAAATATTCATGAAACCTTCATGAAATAAATATATGTGAATAAGTCAACAGGTAGTGCTTGTGCGATTTGCATAGTAAAAGTCCAGTGCTATCTGTTTTCAAAATGAAATGCTGGTTATGGCTGGGGATGACATGTGGAGAGGAGGCGTAGCAGTACCCATTAGTGCTTCTTAGCTCACCGTGGTGGAAGGAGCTGGTGACTAAAAGTGCAGCAAGAGAGTGCCCCAAGGACCGGATGGCCAGTGAGAGTGCCCTGTGGAGCGGATGGCCAGTGAAAGGGAC
>JAODKE010000028.1:14348730-14364129 GCA_026779605.1 Mormyrus hasselquistii | reverse complement strand
CCACGTTGACCTGCAGGCCCTGGCGCGGGCCCTGCGGAACCGCTTGTCAGTGAGAGGGCCCTCTGGAGCGGATGGCCAGTGAGAGGGACCACGTGGACCGGATGGCCAGTGAGAGGGCCCCGTGGAACGGCTGGTCAGTGAGAGGGCCCTCTGGAGCGGATGGTCAGTGAGAGGGCCCTCTGGAGCGGATGGTCAGTGAGAGGGTCCAATGGCCAGTGTACCACCACCCAACCTGTGCTGTTTGCTTCGTGATAGGCTGGAATATATGCCAAATAAAATAAGCACTTGTGGATTATAGACATCTAGAGTAATACGTGGCTCTGCTTTTTGTTTGTGAAGCAGTTTTTTGTGGTTTTAGTTGAAGTCAGCCCATGGTTGTTACTTCCATGCTTTGTAATCAGGGGCCAAACCTAAATGTTAGTCTGACATACTGAAAGGTCTGAAGCATTGGCAGATACTATAGGCCAGTCTCATTTTATGTTCTGTTCTACTTGAAACAGGGAAATCTGCAAACTGTGTTGCAGACTGGCCCTTCAGGACCAGAACTGGAGAACCTTGACATATCGTTTGTGTAGATGGTTGGAGACTATTTAACACAAACTGAGAATAGTGAATGTTTCAGGTGGGTCTGTGTAGCCTAACTGCTGTTCCTGATAAAGTCAAAGCTTGGATGGGAGGTAGCAGGTTAACTGACTTTGGAGTGTTATCTTCAGAACACTGTGTCATGTTGCCCCACACCTGGGTACAGGAGGTGTGTTTTCTTCTTTCTGAATGACTCAGTCACATAATAGAGTATTAGGTGTTTGAGTGCCTGTCTGCAGGCTGCAGCATTTGATTTCTTTGGGTTTAAAAGGAGGTGTTTCTATAGGCTCAGGGATGTGGCTTCCGGCTTTCATGGTTCACTCCTACAGGGACCGCGGAACACATCTGAACAAGGGGTACAAGCGGGGGGGGAAGGCATAAAGTCATGTCCACTTCCTTGTTTGCTTTTGAAAAACTCAGATATACCCTCCAGGCCCTTATGGTCTTGTGTTGCAGATTTGGCTAATGTAATGTAACATTAAATACGCGGTCTGAAAATACAGTCGATCGGTGGATTTCAAATCACAACACTCATTTGTCTCACCTAAAAATGACATTTAAAAGAAAATGTTAAATGAAAAACGGCTGTAATTCAGTCTTATTAGTGAAGTTATATTGGTTTGCATTAAATTGTGCGTCGGTGAGATGTTCATCATAGCATTCTAAATGACGCTCTGCCCGGTTCTAGGGTCCATGCACATCAGTGCTTAAACGGCCTCAATGAATTTTTTGGCATCTGTCTCGAAACTCATTTGGACCAGTTGTTTGTTTTCTTCCGATAAATACAGCGTACACTCAGCAGCACATTCTCAGGGTTTGCTGCCACCTAGTGATAAGGAGCCTCATATTCTCTCTGAGAATAGCAGCTAGGAGACGTCTGTCTGGTGTGTCTCTGTGAAGATGTAATGTTGTGTATTTCCTTTGTTAATTAAATGGCCTGTGACTTAGCGCCATTTATGCAGTAACAGCTATGTCTTCCTGTGACACATGGATGATGTCACCCAGAGTCTGTGTCTCCAGTGCCTCTTCAGAGAGCAGACAGGAATGCCCTGAGCTCACATTGTGGAGGTCTCTATGGACAGACGGTGTCCAGGCTTCATTCTGGGTTTGGCTGTAGGGCAGGTGGAACATCTCAGGGAGGTGTGGTAAAACTCCAAAAATAACAACCCCCCAACCCACAAAGCATGTACTAGAGAGCATAATCCTCCTCCAGGTTAACTGTCTGTTTGTTATTTTAAAATGTATCCCACTTAAGAAGCTTATTGATAATTGGCTTTTGAAGGTAGAGTGCTATTATGGGGATTTTAACAAAGCTGCAATTAGAATAGCTATAATTAAAATTACTGAATATTTATGTTAATATTTGTTTTTCCTTATTTTGAAAACCACCAGCACCAGGTTATTGCTGACACTGTTGTGTGAATGAGCAGTGGTGCATGAAAGAAAGCCAGCCGAATGTTCTAGAAAATACAGAAGCCAGTCTATATCCGGTTGACAATAAGCATCTGTGCCAGTAGAGGGTGCTGTACTGCCATCTGCCTGACCAGTAGGGTTTCTTGGCATGTACTTTACCACCTTCCAACATCAAGCCTGTCTGCTCGTCACAGCAAATGCATATGTATCAGTATTTAAGTTATTTTTATTTTCTATAGCTCTTCAGCATCTGAACACTGCGGTGTAGGCGTAGATCTACTCTACCCCCTGTGTGTTGGCGTTGCGCCTTGATATTTAGCCCTGGTGCTGTAGAGTGTGCCCCGTGTGGGCTCAGGCGGATAGGGTACCTGGCTAGCTTTTCTCCTTTAGCTCTGGGGCTGTGGCGCTCGCCACTTTCCTGCCTTCTGCTGTTACCATGGCAACGGAGCAAAGGAGCAGAACGTGGAGGGCTGACGTTTTGTGGCCTATTTGCTGTTGCCTTGAGAGCTATAACCCCCCTTGAGGGTCTCTGGCAGAAGTAGCAAAGAAATTAACATGAATGATGCATGAAGGGGATCAGATGACTTAGAGGAGTCATGAGAAGTCACCACGACTGTGCCATACCTGCTGATTCGTGCTGTCAGTGTTCTTCCTTCATTTTAAATGCACATGCTTTCATTTGCTCAGAGACCTGCTGGTACATTATATGGTGCAGCTTAAGGACAGATCCACTGGCTTTATGCAAAAAGGAAAAATTCTGGTGGATTAGTTTCCACGTTGAAGTACTGGTGGGGTTATTCAGTCTGAATATATAGACTAGTTGTTGAGTGGGGTAATGGCTCTTTGTTCCTGCAGTATGCTATTGTCATTGAAATGTCACGTCTGTGTGGCCATTCATTACCCGGTGGTTACGCAAAGTCACATGGGGGGGAGGTTAGTGCAGGGATGATAGGGGACCCAGCTGTCAGATTGACATGAAGTCTGTCATCAAACACAAAGTAGAAGATGGTTTCAGTGGTAACACATTTTCTTGCTTTGGTTTCTTGTGTGCCTTGCGGGAGGGGGGGGGGGTGACTCCTCTCCTGCTGCTAACCCAATTGCAGGTAGGACTGCCTGTCGTCGTGGTGACCAAATCAACAGCAGTATGTGCCTCTGTGTAAATGGACCTCCAGGATTATTGTCATTTTCTTGTAATGCAGCAGTGTGCCCAGAACAGCCAGGGCCTGCTTATAGCCCCTTTGGCAGAGGCTTTAATCTCCTTTCTTCCTTATTTGCATTGCTAATGTACCCCATAAGCCGCGTGGAAGGCAGGTACAGGAGATTCCCGTTCTCTCTGCTCATCAGCCTCTTTCCTTCTGAAGGGATTGCAAACATAGACTAATACCTCAGTCTGGAATGCTTCATCTGCAGTCTGCTGGGGTTCAGTACTGGAAATGTTCTTATACAGCCCTGTCAGTACACTTAATTAGGCTGTTAGAGCAACTTACCTTGCTGCCGGTGCTTTGATCAGTGCATTGCATTAATAGTACATAGCATTAATAGTATGTATTCGTCATATCCAATTCGGTTGTATCATTTTCGATTCAGAATATAAAATGAATGTAGATGTTCATCACAGAGAACATGATGCTATTTGTGGCTGTGAGTCGGTTTCAGCTAGTGCTGGTGAGCTCAAAGACCCTCCCACGTTACCTAAATCGTAATTTTGGTTTCCCAATAAATGACACCAACACTGGAGAGAGAGTATTTGATAAGACAAAGACTGTCGGTTCTGTTTTACTGAACTTAGATATCTTGCTGGAAACACATCCAACTTGCTCATTATCCAGGTGTGTCTGCGAACAGCGCAAGTCAGAAACAGCTTCTACAAGTTTGTCGTCTGGAGGGATTTAAGGCACTTCTGCTGGGCTAAAAAATATCTGCAGGTCATAGGGATGTTTAACTTTAGAGATACACAGTCATACTTGGTAGAGAACATGGGATTTGGTGCATTATGATCCGGACGCAATTATATACTTCTATGAATTTTAATTTATTTTTACATTTGTTTTTAGCATGAAAACAAATGCCTTTTAGGTTTTGTTGTTCAGACACATAGACAGACTCGTATGGCTTCTGTCACAAGCGGTGGAGCAGGCAAGCAGGACAGCAGACGAGCAGAGCCAGTGATACGGCTAATCGGGGTTTATTTGGCACACAAGGGCAGACTTCCACAAACATAGCAAGACTACAATGACAGATCTGGGGAATACTGACTGAGATACAGACTAAATACACATGACAGGCTAAACTGAACAAGCAACAGATGAGTACAATCAGGAATTAACACGAGGTAACGAGGGGGGCGTGGCACACGAGGATCGTACGAGCCGGGCGTGACAGCTTCCTAATCGTGTTTGCACTTTTAATAAGAATTTCAAGAAAACTTTTCCTCGCTGTACTGAAATTGCAGTGAACTGTAAACCCAAAATACAGATCTCCAACAGATCATGAATTTTGTGTACTTTTACACACCTATATGATACAATATAGTTTTATTTAATTAACCTTGTAACACTAACATTATTAATGTTATTTAAATTATGAGATAAGTGCCTATGGAAGATGGATGGGTAAATAGATCCTTGATGTAAACATATTTACCCTGTAACATACTGTGGAAGGAAGTCACTGGTATTGCCTCAGGGCCTTGCTGCAATTATGAAAACCGTTAAGAGCCCAGTTTGCCTGCTTACAGTTATGTGGTATGACAGCAGGACTTGCAGAAGTGATTGGAGCACACAGCTGTCTGTCTCCAATAGGCTGCCAGCACGTTACCTGGGCGTGGCCTCCTGATCAGAACAGCACACGCAGTGAGGTGACAGCTTATGAGAGTCCCAGTCTGCCAGAATGTCTCTGCTGAGTCATTCCTGGTCAGGGCAGCGTTACCTGTATGGGACTGGCAGTGATGTCACCCTGCACCTCTTTGTGCTGGTCACCTGACCACAGCTGTCCCGCCCTAAATGAACAAATGAGGCTCTGATGTGAGGCATGGTCACACCCTCTATCTGGGGAGAGCAATAATGTCCTCATTTGCTGCCTTTGTGTTTATTTTTCTGTAATAAACATTTTTGGAGATAATGAAATAGAACATTCTCTCGTCAAACCGATTTGGGGCATTCTGTGGAAATGCCAGCACTGCGATGACTATCACCAGCATGGTGTGTGGTATGCATTTTGTTGATGTGATACGCCATTCCCAATAACATGCTGGTGAATGTCACTGGGTGAACCAGACATCATGGACATTCTGGCATTGAAAAGGGAGAGAAACTAAACCAGCACAGCAGTGATCTGCACAGTGCCTGATGCTGGTTAACCCTGTGCTGGCTGTGTCACCCCCCCAGTCGATATGTCAGTTGAACAACGGGGTGGGGTCTGGAATGCTCATACAAAAGGGTGCCCAGACACCACCCCTCCAAAGCCCATCCCATCGCACGCCTGATTTGCTGCAGTGCCGACTGCAGTGTTTACAATCTGCTCCCCTCCCCGCACCGCTATGGCTTGGCGGCTCTCGCTTTGCTGTACAGCATCATCACCAAAGAGCTCCGCCTCCACTTTCCCCCCACCCCTGCCTCCCCTCAGTCATTCATGTGCTGGGATGCCTGAGTGAGAGTCTGTTCGCTGCAGCAGAACCATCAGAGAAAACAGGAAAACACCCGAGCTCCAGCATGCAGGCCAGCGCCGAGCCCACCAAGGAATGCCTCTGGAGCGGCTGGAAGTGTCAGGGTATGGCATGCGCCCTCTCGCCGCTGCGTCCGTGTGTGCGAGGGTCTGCGGGGGCCTTCTGCTGGGCCTGCGTGCGAGTTCTCCTGCAGCAGACAAAGGGAGCGAGGGCTCGGCTTGTTCTGTCGCTATGCACGTCTAGGTAGCGTGAGCTGGCTGTGGATGGTGTGTCTCTTTGAAAACGCTGTATCCTGGTGGGAGTGCTTGTACCTGTAAAATGACTCAGGTTCAGTGTCACTGTGTGGGTCTCTATGGCAGATAAGCATTAGCATAAAATGGTGCTAGTACGTGTGAGCAGGTCTGGGCAGGAGGAGGACATAGCTGATATTGCTGTCGTGACCCCCTCCCCCTCCCTTTCTGGGCCCATCCTCTCCGGCTTGGATGTAGTTGTCATGGCATCAGGAAAGTCAGTGGGTGCTGTGTTGGGATTTAGATTTCACTGAGGCGTCATGTCATCGAGGTTTTAGCTATTGTTCTGGGACGCGATTGCCACAGCATCGTGCATGCATCCGCACTGTGATATTGTTGTCATGGCTTTGTGGCTTTATCTAGGTTCTGGGAGGCTGTTGTCATGGTATCAGGCACAATGTGCTGGGATGTGGTTGCCATGACAGCCAGGCTGGAACTGGGTGCTGTCTGTGGTCTTGAGCAGGAGGGAAATGTTAGCTGAAGCTCCTGTGTTGGCCACACCCATGCTGACTCCCCTCTAGGCATGAATGCATAATTCTTGCTTATTACTGCTTATTTTTTTTGTAAAGGCAGTATAAATGATTTACACGCATTTCTGGGAGAATAGGAGAGCAGGAGAGAAAAGGCTGATTATATGCAGCTTTTCCCTGACGACCTGCCTTTTTGTCTGCCCGTCATATTTATCACTGGTGGCCATAGCTGCCATCCACGTGTGGTGGGGTGTGGTCGTCTTTCTCTCTGGGGAAGTGCGCACAGCCGAGTCGCCATTGTTGTCCTGATGGCGGGGGAGGGGCGGCACAGATGAGGCAGCAGGGAATGGGGAGCCGCACAGAACACGCCACATACTGTGATTGGCTCCCCAGAATGCTCCAGAAGGGATCCGTGGCTGCTGTGGGCACGAGCGCGATCCATCGAGCGGCACCGTTATTGCCTTTGTGTTGCCGCTTCTCGTTTCCGTCCCCTCTTTGGGGGCTGCCTTTTACACGTTTTGAGTAATTAGCTTAATCCAGCTTCACTCCACCTTTCTTCTGCTCCTGTTAGCCCACCTTGTGCTAAATGCATGTGTCATAGCGGCCATCAGATCAGGTTGGGGGTGAGGGCTCCTCTTTCAGGACAATGGTGGGCGTGCAATGTTCAGCTCTCTTGACCCCCTTTTTGCATGGGGGGAAGATTTTATGAGTGAACCATTGTAGCCCTGCATGTAGGTATTATTCGTCATACGGGAAGACAAGTTGGGTGTGTCTATATCCTGCTTCTGTTGGTTATCCAGTCATGGTTTGCACCCCTCCCATGTTTACTGTGGTAATATTAGTGGGCTTCTGGTGTCATCTTGAACATTCCAGCCAAAAAACAGACCTTCTGGTTGGATGAGCCCTGTGGTTGGAGGACAGCAGCTCAGACTTGAGTGAGTCCACCGTCATACAGGCATTTTTCACTTTTTATTGAGGAAAATTCATGCAAATATACACACATGGTCCTTCTGACATTCTAAATGACATGTTCACCCTGCCCCATGGATCGAAGCATCTACAGCAGGGGTGTCAAACTCCAGTCTTATGGGCCGGAGTCTTACACATTTTTTAGGTTTCCCCACATTTAACACACCTCATTCAACCCCTTGCACCTCCTTCTGCTAATTACCACACAGCACTTGAGCTGAATCATTTGTGGTGGATCAGGAAAAGAACTAAGCTACACAGGGCTCCGCCCCCCCAGGACTGCAGTTTGACACCCCTGGTCTGCAGTGTTTGCAGTCCTGTCTGCTGTTGAACTTTGTTTAGAGTCCTTGATCAGGGCTCAATCGGGGCATGGCAGTAAAAGGAATTTCCTGTGGCCTTGTACAGTTTCCTGCATTCCTTCAGTTTCGGCCCAGGTGACTGTGGCACCACTGGATGGCGCTGTGCTCCTCAGCCTTCTTACAGCACAGCACAATAAGTGATCTTAGAATTGAGACGAAATGAAAGACTGTCTCCTTTTCTGGCTGCCGGCCAGCTTATAATGGGAGGAAGTTTATGTAGATTGTATAATAATAATTATCATTATTATTATTATTATTGTTATTTTGTTATTATTATTACTATTAATAATAATAATAATAATAATAATAATAGGGGATCAATCTGGGATGAATGGTTCTTGAGGGGGGTGGGGGGGCATAGCTGAATTTTACAGCCTTATTTGTAGGGTTTTACCCAGTTTTAATTGGGAAGAGAACCCTTCCTATCAGTCATCTGGGTGGAGTTCTTTATGGAGATTGGCCACTGGACAACTACAGTAGCCAGATCATCTCTCAGCTTGCACTAGAATGCAATATTTTAGACTAAATATAACATTTTTTTCCCCTCCTGAGTCATGCATACAGTTCGTCGACCTGCTGAATCAGCAGTTGACTCAGATTGTCTTAAATGAAGACACTACTGGCTTTGTCAACGGTTGGCAGGTTTCCATCAAAGCAAAAACTCTGAAGAAGCAGCTTCAGGATCAGTTCCCCAGTTCGAACTCCTGACATCCTTCTTTGTGACAGTGTGATTAATCACCACCTTCTAGGTTGGTAAGATGATCATGATAATATAAGATCTAGCATAATATTGAACCATCCTGGTACATGATTTGAACATGTTTTATTTGATGCAATGTTGTGCATTTCTTATGGTTTGTTGGTACAATGGGGTGATGTCTCCAGTGAATTGTGCTGATAATTAGTCTCCTGGTCCCTGGCCTTTCCTCACTACTTCCCTTTAGACTGATGACTGAGCCGTCCCAGTCACTCATCTGATATCGCCTACTGCTGGCTGTCCCACGGTCTGGGTGTCCTAGCTATGCATAAGGCAGTTGGTATTAGCCACCTTCAGGCCCCCGCTTTCACTTCCACATAACCAGTGCACTGCAGTCCTTTTGATATGGGAGCTTTGGCCCACCTTCTGGGTGGCTTTCACAGGTGGATTTGCCACTGGTTGCTGACAGCCGTCTTATTGAGCAAGCTCTGAAAATCTGTCTTGGATGATCGGTCATAGCTTCCCTCAGCCTAGTCCTCTGGCACCAGTCTTGTTAGTCCTGCTGGACTTTGCAGCCTTTTTTTTACTCTAGTACAATGTTTCCTAATCCGGTCTTTGGGGACCCCCAGCAGGTCCATGTTTTTGCTCCTTTTGAAGTCCCTGCCAAACAGTCCACATTTTTGCTTCCTCCCAGCTCCTAGTTGGCTCTTTTTTGTGGTTGGCCTCTGTGTGACTCTACTGAAGCCGGGAAGCTAACTGCTCCAGACCACATTGTGTGTAGGATAAGCAGAAACATACTGTATATGGCTGTTCCTATACAGGTTTTCTTCCCAAGTGCTGAGGTCCACATTTATTTGTGTGGCTGGTACCTCCTCCCAGAGATTAGTATGTACTGTATAGTAATGCCCGTCCTTTCTGGCGGTCAGATAAGGGCCCAGAGGGAGCTGTGTACTGGCTTCTCTTCCTGGAGCAGGCCCCTGTGGGGCGGGACCAATGAGCCCCTTCCTCATTCCCGCCCCCCGCCTGGGACACCTCGCCTAGCACTCTCCTTTGTCTGAGAAGTCTGCAGCTGCCTATTCCCCTCCTGAGCCATGAGAGCCGCAGGTCAGTACGAGCTCCACCGGCACCTTGAGCGCTAACTAGCGGTCGATAGGTCAGCCAGGGTGTAGATGTGATATGTATGTCTGCTTCTTCTGTCCTCTCCGTGCTGGCCCTGCTGTCCCAGTAGAGAGGGCACCATGGGAAAGGGAGTCATTCTCTTTGTTGGGTGCCGTGCTCCGTCACCAAAATTAGCGCGGGCAGTTGGGGGGTAGGGTGGAGAAACAGGGGAGCCGGCCGATCACTTTCCTCTCTGCTCGAAAGAGCCCATCCCCTTAGACACGTGGGTGATACCACCATGCGCAATGTATCCATTAGCAAGGACTTTCAGCTATTGTTACTATTACGTTTATTAATTTAACAGATAATGTTAGTGCTGTGCCCTGTGTTAGCATTTCAGTTATTGTTAGTCCTCCCAGTAACAGCTGTTCAGTCGGTATTAGCATTCCAGATATTGTTAGCCTGCCTGGTAACTTTAGCCACTCAGTCAGTATTAGCATTCCAGTTATTGTTAGCCTGACCAGTAACATTAGATGTTGTCAGTATTAGCGTTTGAGTTAGCGTTAGCTGTTCTGTTAAATTAGTTATCTAGTTAACATTAGCTTGTGCAGCTCTGTTCTTGCTGGAGTCTGAGCATTCTGCGCAGGCACAGCTACCTTTCAGTGCATCAGCAGGGTGTGGTTGTGTTTGACAGGATTTCCTTTGACGATCACTGAAATGGGAAGGTTTTACCTTTGGTTTAATTTGGAGTCAACTTGACTGGTCCTTGTTTACAGCCCATTGCATTCTTTAACAAGAGACTAACACAATTGTGAATAGAAGGGTGAGAACCCACAATTAGTGAAGCAATTAAAATTTAGGAATTGTATCCTGCATCTTGGGAGCTAATTTTCCCACAGTGTATAAAGGAAAGTGTTTCACATGAGACAAGTTTACACAGCTGGGGTTTGAGTCATGGTGCCAATCTATGACCTTCAATGACCCATGTGCAGTGCGGCAGCATGAGAAATCTTATGTTATATTGAGTGAGGACTGGTGGTGGAAATAGGAGACCTCCTGTTCATTACGTTCTGCTGGGTCCTTCTGTCCTGTCCTGAGTTTTTAAGCTCCTTATTTGATGACGACAGTGGGTCTCATTTTAAAAGACCAATCTCAGTTTGGAATGGGGTGGTGTTTGACAGTTAAAAACATTAGATGATCTTGAATTAATTAAGATAGGGGCTTTGCAGAGAGAAAAATTGTGGACTATCTGCCATGGAGCTGGGAGGTAGCAAAAAGATGGACTGTCTGGGGGTCCTCAAAGGCCGGGATGGGAAACATTTAACAGCGAGACTGTCTTAAGGAAACCGTGGCATTTACTGAGTGATGTCCCCCCTCTCTCAGCCATGGACCTGTTGTATTGGCGGGACGTGAAGCAGACGGCCGTGCTGTTTGCCAGCGTGCTGCTCCTGCTCTTCTCGCTCACGCAGTTCAGCGTTGTCAGCGTCATGGCCTACATGGCCCTGGCTGCCCTCTCCGCCACCATCAGCTTCAGGGTCTACAAGTGTGTCCTGCAGGCTGTGCAGAAGACCGACGAAGGACACCCCTTCAAGTGAGTCTGTGTCAGTGCTTCCATTAAACCTTTATACGTACGCGAATGAATAATAGCTGTGTTCATGGTATGAGTCTCTGTGCCGTCCGTCTCTGCGTCCTGTGGCAGGTCCTACCTGGAGACAGAGATCGCCTTGTCCCAGGATCAGATCCAGAAGTATACTGATTGCACCCAGCTGTACGTGAATAGTGCCATGAAGGAACTACGCAGGCTGTTCCTGGTGCAGGACCTGGTAGACTCACTCAAGGTCAGAGGGCTGAGCTGTTTAGACCACACTCATGGGGCAGCAGATTGTAGTTCATATGAAACATAGGCTAAGTGTTAGTAGCACTACCTCAAATTTCCCAGCAAGGAAATTCACACTCTGTTCTCTTTTCCAGTTTGCTGTGCTGATGTGGTTGCTAACATATGTGGGGGCGCTCTTCAACGGCCTAACACTGCTCATTCTGGGTGAGAATGCCCCCCCCACCACCACAACATAGTGTATTGTCAATAGACCCTCTTCACGCTTCCGGGTTTTACGTAACAGAAGTCATCTTAGGATGAGAAGTGCAAATATGACATATGCAGCCCATAATATCAGTAAACGCAGATAAGATAACAAATTTAAAAATCATGATTTAATTCTCAGTTCTAATGAACTTCAAGCTCATGGGGATCCTCTCTCTCTCGTTGATCCGTAGCACCTCACTCTGACTACAACCTGCCTGTTTACAGCACTGACATTTAGTCATTAAAATGTAAAAACAATGTTGAATGAATGTCATATTGCTGATAGGTGGTGACAGATCTGTGTCAGAGAGGCAATTCGTCATTTACCTTCGTATTCATAGGAGAAATTCTCAAAAACAAGACAAGTTTGTAGCCCATGTCAAGCTTTTTCCTTCGCGTAATGGAGAACTGGTCCACCAAACGAATTATGTCTTTCGTGGAAAAATCAGGCAAGTATTGCAGTGATGCTGAAAAAATATGACACGAAGGTTCATTCTCGTCAGTGTATGATCCCACCGCCATCATTCCTCAGTCCCCTACTATGACGTCCATTACGTGAAACCTGGAAGTGTGAAAAGGGTCTATTGATATGATGGTAATGTCACACTAGTTAATGGAGAGCTCCTGACTCTCAGGGCTTGGTCAGTGCTGAAAAGAACTCAAGCAATAAGAGCTGAATGCAACATCCTCTTTGTGCTCTGTTCCCAGTGGTCATATCCATGTTCACCATGCCTGTGGTCTATGAGAAATACCAGGTAGGAGCTTTCCGCCTTGCTTTCTACATGGAGCCATTCTGGAGATATATGAGGGCCATCTCACATCTGTGTCTCCTCCCTACAGGCTCAGATTGACCAGTACCTGGGGCTAGTAAGGACCCACGTCAACTCTGTGGTAGGAAAGTAAGTGATCATCAGTGTCCCGTGAGAACCATGTCAGTCGAAATGGGCAACAAGGGTGCATGAAACAGCTGAGAGTCTCACCTGATGTCCTACAAAGCATAGACATCTGGATGTGTGTGTCAACAGGATACAGGAGAAAATTCCCGGGGCAAAACGGAAGACGGAATAGAAGACCCTGCAGGCAACAGCGGGGCTAGAAGCTGGATCTGTACCTTCTTTTGGTCAACATCATGGTGTTTGGGAAAACTGCACATGTGTGCGGGGGGGGGGGGGGTTAGCGTCTCTGATTACAGTAAACTCACTTCATCATGCCAAGCACTAAAAGTCTAGTGAGGAAAATAAAAGTTCAGACAAATGATGTGTTTTTTTGTATTGTTTATTAAGTGCATGACTTCTTAATATTGACTTGTGTGTTATTTTCCCGCTACTCTGCAAAGTGCTGGTGGATTTAAGCTGTAACGTGACGTAATTCGCTCAGCTGTAACGCTAAGCAGCGCCTTTATCTAAAAACACATCCATATGTATAAATACCCCATAGACACGTGGACTCATTTTTTTGGTGTTTTCCAGCACAAATCAAACACTTCTCTACTTATGAACTATGGTGATCGTAGGCTTTGTTTTTTTGTATTAAAATAAGGAACCAGACTGACGGCTTAGGTACTGCTGTTAAATTACACAAAAAAAGACAGCAGGTGGTCTCACTAGCTTGTTAAAAACCTGTCCACCTTTGTACCTTGTTTGATGTAGTTCTTAGTCCTGGACTATTTGCACCTCTGTACTGTTAATGAATGCGAAAATAAATGTTCCTGAATGTAAATCTTTGTGTGTGTTGAGTGCACAACCTGTTGAAAGTGTCTGGAGTTAAGGACCTTGCTTTTCAGGCAGACGGAATGCTGCCATTCCAGAAGCATCAGCACTATCATGGAGAGATTAATGCTGTGAAGCATTCTGCTCTGATACTCAGAATACAGGTAATGTCAGGTACCTGGGTAAGCTACTACTGTAGCCAGCCAGCTTTACCCTATGTCCACTATAAGACTCTTGAAGAAGACGCTACAGTTTTTTTTCGACTTTTGTCACGTATGGTACACAGTATGAAGGGACCTGGGACACAGAGTACCTGGGAGAGAAGCCAATATGTAGCTCACCCCAGCATGAGTGGGCCCAGGTAACTGAACTCAAGCAAAAGAGACGTGCAGCTTGAAAGATTTAATGTTCTACCAAACATAACTGCCCCCTGGTGGTACAAATGAGAACTGACCCAGGAAATAAAAACAAAATATTGTCAGAGAAGAAAGTTCTAGGCCTGGGACCAGGGAGTGGATTTTCAATAACAAACAGGTAACCCTAAACAACTCTTCTGGTACAGATCAGGAATCATGGCCACTTCACACATTGAGAAGTGGGATAGGGTGCAGGTGGAAGAGGGCACCTCTGCTATCCCGGTCAGCCTTCTGTAGTGGCTCCATCTTCTGACTGGGGTCGATCTGTGATACAAGCATTCCACATTGTGGTTTGTTCAAATAAGCATAGTGCAAGTAATGTTCTACTGAAAATGTTCAAACCAGCTGCCCTGAAAAAAAGTTATTTTTCAGAATAAGAAACTTAAAATTAAGTTATAAAATATTAGGGTGATTTAACACTACTTAAAGCAGTCATCAAAATGCATTAGATACCTTCATAACGCATTCATTAAGTATATAAAACATGGCTATTAGTATAACAAGGCATAACACATTATAGCAATGCTTATTATGCATTATGAATGCTCTATGAAGCTTTCATATAAAACACTATACAGTATAGATGCGTTATAATGGTCAGTATGAGCAAATGCATTATGAAGGTATCTATAGTGCATTACAGAAAAGAGCTTCAAAGAGCATAATGCATAATAAACATGGATACATTGTTATGCCTATTTATAAAGTTATAGGCATGTTTATAATGCTTCATAAATGCATTACAATGCATTCTGAAAGTATCTATAACGCAATACAAGATTGCTTTGAGTGTTCAAATTTTTTTCTTTTTGTAACAACCAACCTGATTCCATGTTTTCAGCTTCTCAGAGTAAAAAGGCACAACGTCTTCTCTTGCGGGGAACTTAGTGAATAACCTGAACGAGAGGGGGAGCAAACTCCAGCTGCGGGGTCAGCATTTACCACAAACGGGCTTTGCGGCAGTCTGTGCTAGCACTCCACAGCATCAGTGTGGCACACTGGTTACATTTAATGTCAAAGCAGAAACCATTAAATTTGACTACACACTTGACTGGACAGGATCATCATCCATACAGCAACCAGGGCTATTCAAATCATGGCCCTCAACATCTGAACACTGCTGATTTTCCAGCCTTCCTTTACCTGTGAGCTACGATGAAGCCTCTGTGTCCAATCAGAATGAGTAATTATTTAACTACCTGGGAGAACTGAACCTCTCCTGGAGCCGACACCTTATCGTGGTGGAGAGGTTTGCGTGTTCCAATGATCCCAGGAGCAAAGTTGCCCAGGGCTTTATGCCCCTGTTAGGGTCACCCAAGGCAAACAGGTCCTGGACTGATGGCCAAGCCTGCACCCATGGGGCCTGGTTGGGCACAGCCCGAACAAGGCATGTGGGTCCCCCCTCCAATGGGCTCACCACCTGTAGGAGGGACCATAGGGGTCAGGTGCAGTGTGAGTTGGGCAGTAGCCGAAGGCGGGGACCTTGGCGATCTGATCCTCGGCTGCAGAAGCTAGCTCTAGGGACAGGGAATATCACCTCTCTGGTGGGGAAGGAGCCTGAGCTGGTGCGCAAGGCTGTGAAGTTCCGACTAGATATAGTCGGGCTCACCTCGACGCATGGCCTGGGCTCTGGAACCAGTCTCCTCGAA
>JAODKE010000028.1:14314552-14346504 GCA_026779605.1 Mormyrus hasselquistii | reverse complement strand
GTTGGAAAATGTGGAGTTTAATCGAAGGGGTGCTTGAACGGTGTCAAATATTAGAAAGGGGTGCAGACAGCAAAAAGTTTGGGAACCACTGCTCTAGGGTACGGTACCAGCAGAGTCCTGTACTCTCACCTGAACTGTCTGACACTGTTCATGCAGTGGAAGCTCATCTTGTATGGACTGAATGGGCCATGGACTGGAACCTGGCAGGAGGGAGAAAAAAAAAAATGGCTCCTGTGTCACAGACAGAGACTGTCACCCACACGCGCACACACCTGACTTTTGGGTGCGGCCTGGCCACTCTTGGAGAAAGCCTCCAGAAGGCTCTCGATCAGCTCCTTCTGCTCCTTCTTGTGCGTTGCCCAGGAGGTGCTGGAGGGATTGAACATGAACGTGCCATTCTGCAGGTCCTTGTAGAGAGACTGCAGCATCTCGTGGCTCTGCTGCAGGACACAAATAAGGGGAGAGCAGGACTGGTCTTACACGGACCTTCACTAGACCCAGGACTGCTGTACAGGAGAGCACAAATGGAACCCAGTAGGGTTACCGATGACATGGTTTACCCTATTCAACCTATTATTGTAATCTACATGATTAAGTAAAATTTATTGCCATATGCTCGTCAAGTGCCTTATGGTGACTGTTCTGAAAGGCATCTAAAAATGAAATAACTGAAAAATGAATCTAAATCTTTTTGTGCTCATTGTAACAATATGCTACCAGAAGCTCTAATTAACGTTTCATTCTGCAGAGAATCGCACAGGAGCAGCATGTGATGACAAATTAAAGGTCTCTGATAGACACCGAGATATGGCATGTATCACAAGCAAACGCCGCTCTGCTCAGCAGTAATGACTCAACCCCGCAGCACAGCCTCCTGCAGGAGACGAGCGTCAAACCGCCAGGAGGCCAACCAGTAGCTGGAAAACAGGCCACGGCGACACTGACAGCTCCGACAGAGCCCACCCCCCCTCCCCTCGCACACGGTACCTTGGACTGAAAGCTCTCCTCAACCTTGGAAGCGTGACCCTTCTCTATCATGATGTCGGCCACGCTGAAGCTCACACCGTCCGTGTCGACGTGCAGGTGGACGCGCAGCACGTTGTGCACGACGGAGAAAAGCGAGGCCATGAGTGAGCGCCTGTTGACCAGCGTGATGAAGCAGTTCCTAGCCGCGCTGCTCCACTCATTTCCCAGGATGAGGGACTGGGCAGACGGACGCATGCCAACTATCTGGAACTCCTGGGCCTGGAGAGACGTACGGTTACGGTGACCAGGAACGGAGACACGCCCACACAAGCAGGGCGTCCCATACCTGGTAGGGATGGGCCCACAGGTCCGGAGGTAGCTCCCTCAGACTGCTAGCATCCATCTGGCTGGTGTTGCCGTAATCCACAAAGAAGACCTGAGACATACAGGATGACCCTCTTAGCTTACAGCTCCCAGCATTCACACCCCCGCCCGCCCGCCGCCTCCTCACCTCCACACTACTGCCTCCCACGTGCAGGACTTTGGCTCTGAAGTACAGGGGCTCTTCCTGGTCCTCAGCATAGGGTGCCAGGCACAGCAGGTTGGGGCAGACGGACCTGGACAGGCGCTGTAGCTGCCTGCCGTTGATGTCAGCCGTCAACACACCTTGCTTCCTTATGCTGGCCTCATCTGCCTGGAATCCCCAGAAGTGGCCGACCTCCACAACCTTCATCCCAGTCACATGGTGGAACACAGGGCATGATGGTATGAGAGCGCGGAGGACATCAGCTAACGCAGCGGCCCTTTTAACATGGCAAACAGTCCTGGATGAACTGGTATTCCGATTTTAATTTCCTGTAGGATATGTAATCCATCAACAGGCTGTGAATGATGTACAATACTGTTCCCTGCTAGGAGCGCTATGGATGGATGCAGAGTGTACTGATAGGGGACCTTTTCAACTGTGCCTGTTCTCACTCAACGTTATAATAGTATAACATACTGTGAACCTGGCAGAATTTTTGGTCATACCACCTAGTACTAATGGCAAATGCCAATACTTATGGGTAGTGATGTTTGAGATCACACCAGACCGTCTTCTCAGAGTGAGGACCATGTGCATTCTGTGGTACATCCACAGAGGGTCATGAGGACCCATGGCACCAGAATATTTGCTCTCCCACCTCATTTTGCGAGTCAATGCACAAGGGAGCCACTTTGGGCAGCAGTAATACCTGTATCACTGGGATTCATTACCTCTGTGATGTTGACAATAAACATAGGCTGGGGGGGGAATTGTTCTGGGTCAAACACGCTGCTCGTGGGCTCAACTGTGTGGTTCTCCAAGTCCACGGTCACCCTAGCATAGGAGAGCAAGTTTAGGAGAACTTTAATAGGGAATCTCTTTTTTGTAATTCCATCAGATGCTCTGGGTCGATTGAAGTTCCCGTAAACTGAAAAAACACTACGGGGACCCCAAGAACACGGTGCAAGATCAGGGTGTCCTGCTACATCTGAATGTGAAGTACTGTGCCAAACCTCTCTGCTCTTCAGGTGTACCCCAAAAACACAGCATAACTAAACACACAACTCTCCATGTCACTCTCAGGCGTACCGCGCATGGGCAATGTGCGACAGGATCCTGCAGCCAGCCTTAGCTGCCACTGCATTGCTGGGATGCACTAACAGGTCCTTCGGGAGGCGCTGCTGAGCCATGAGGAGGGCCAGGGACACCTCGGGGAGAACTCCGGTCCCCCGGGCTGAGGTCTTGTAGAACTCCATGTATGCTCTGCACAGGGAAACGACAAACCTTGGTTTGTGAGTCTGAACCTGTTTGTACTGTAGGAATGACTGAGGGTGAAAGCTGACCCACACCTCAGTGGAATCTGGATCAGGTAGGAGACTGCCAGGCCTACCTGGAGCCATCGTAGGTGATGGACTTCACTGGGCCGCACTGGCGAAAGAGTGACTGCAGCTGCTTATAGTACAGAAACCCGAAGGAAGGCACGTTTCGGACCTGAATGCAGTAGAGGTGAAAGGTACACGGGCTCCAGTAATTATGGGCTGGACTGTCCTGGCTCCCAGTGTACCCCCGGGAAGTTTACAGATACCTACTTGCACTGTCGTCTTTGGGTTGTGGCCACACAGCTCCTTGAAGGCCAGTTCTTCGTCTATTTCCCCCATGTTGAAATAATTGGGGTAAAAGGCCCCGGCGATGGCGATCTGGGACAGAGCGAAAGGCTGTGACTACAGGTGTGCGGCTGCAGTGCCGCCGTGACTACAGGTGTGCAGTTGCAGTGCCGCCGTGACTACAGGTGCGCCCCACCTGCAGGATGAACGTCTGCTTGTTAACGCTCTCGTAATCCTTGGGGGGCGTCTTTTCAGTCACACGCATGTTGAAGTGGGACACACGAGTCTTCAGGTCCTCGAACAGCTCAGCCACCTGCACGCATGCACGCACAGGTGCAGTACGTGCGTGCGTCAGTGCGCGTCTGCTCCATGAATATCTATATTCATACACATCCAGCTGTGCTCTTCAATTTAGAAAAATCAGGGGCACTATGCGGCAGGACAGGCAGGCAGATATAAAACTTTCTCTGTCCCCTGCTGAAGTCTCTGATCTTAAAGGTCATTATGCATTTCCATCCACAATGTTCCCAGAATGCCTGCTGTTCTCACCTCTCGGATCCTCTTGATCTGGATGCAGTTCTCCTTGCCCCAGTCCAGCTCATCCTGGTCAGGGATATGGGTAAGAAAACCCTCCAAATATGGCAGACAGGGTCACAGGGGACTTCAGGCAGGGGGAGCGCTCACCTTTGGATGCCGAAAAGCTCCTTCATGCCGGGAGGTGTACCACACCTGACAGACACATGGTACAGCTGAACACTCTGAACCCACCCCCTCCAAGAAAAAAGGAAAAAAAAAAAAAAAAAAAAAAACACGGAGCAACGGATTTGGCCAAATGCGCACCTTAAATGCATTGACGACTGCTATGGAATCGCTCGGGATGCCGCTCGCAAAGGCCAGCTTGTTCCTGAGCCAGATGGACAAATGCGGTGAATTGAAATGAAGTGCACTGGGGGCCATGCCCGCCCCCAGCCCCAGCCCCAGAGTTAGGGTCAGTGGCCATCTGTTACCGCTCACCGATAGCCAGTCAACCGCTGCAGGGATGGCATTGCGAAGAAGCTCTTCAGGGACATACAGGCCGCTGTCAGAAAAAATAGACCCGTGTCACTACGCTGAGTAAACTAGCACCTTCTCTACGTCAGTCACAGCGCACAGAAGGTCTTCAGATCCTTCGCTATGAGAAACTTGGTGGAAGGGATAAGATGCCGTGTATTATAACATTCGTCCAGTAGAGGGCACCGGTGTCACACACTTGCCTAAGATGAGACACTCCTCAAGGCAGCCAAACGCATGGCCCAGTACAATCAACTTGCCCAGGAGCAAGTTTACAGGTAGCTGTGCCAGCACTCGTCCCAAGAAAGTGAGATCTCCGTCGAAACGTCTCTGGTCCTCTCCTTCCCGCTCCAGGGAGAGTGCCCCTAACTGACACATACAGACAATCAGCAACTAATATAAAACTTTCTGAGTAACTCAGTTACTAATGAAGCACAAATCATGAGCAAATATAGTATCTGCATGAAATGCATCATGTTATGACCGAGTGATGATGAACTAACATGCGCTCAGTATGTAACTAACACATAGCTTCTGGTTAAGCTGTACATTAAGTGAGAGTGTACAACTACATTATTTGTCGCCACTGAAGTAGTGCAATCAACTTTCGTTGCTACAAATAGCCCGGAAAAACAAATGTGGGTTCATCCAGACGAACATGCAAACAGCAGATCCCAACATGCGCATGCACAGGCATGCAGATCCCAACATGCGCATGCACAGGCATGCAGATCCCAACATGCGCATGCGCAGGCATGCGTACCTCTTTGAGCTGCAGCACAGTCCTCTCGATGTCATTTAGGTGAGGGGGTGATAACGCGGTGGATAATAGAGATCGAGGGTCCCCCATATCCAGCAGTTTTACTTTCAGCATGGTGGTAGCCAAGGGTGACCGCTGGGCAAACCGGAATGAGGTGTGAGTTTGCAGTGAACTGACGCCGAGCGCACACCATGATACAGAATGTATCATACCAGCATTTCAGGAGTCATGTATTCTGGGATCGCAGTTCTCCAGAATTTCCTGGTCACCAGCCGGTAACAGTAGCCTTTAGACACACGTCCTGCCCGACCTGGAAAAACCCAACAGGTCCTGGAGACCCACTACACCCTGTCAATCAACCAAAGGGTTCCAGGAAGATCAAGCCACGTACCTCTTCTCTGATTGCAGCTGGTCTTGGAAGCCCAGGTGAGGCACAGGCTCTGGTAATGGGTTCTCTTATCCCAGAAGAGTTGTCGCGCCAGGCAGAAGTCGATCACTACGAGAACCAGCAGAGGAAAGAGAGGGGCGCCTCAGGACAGAGCAGCAAACCTGCGGGTCCGCGTGCACTGTGGACGGAACACACCCACCGTACTTCACGTCAGGCACCGTGACGGAGCTCTCTGCGATGTTGGTGGACAGGATGACCTGTGAAGTGAAGCGCCACAGATTTAACACAAACCAGCAATGGATGGGACAAACACCTCCCCCCCCCACCCCCCCACCCAAAAAACAGTGGGAGGTACCTTCCTGTACCCCGGAATTGGAACCAGAAACAAAGCGTTCTGCTCCTCCAAGGTGATCGTGGAGTGGAGTGGGTACACCTGCAACCTGCAACACACACAAAGCCCGCCCATGGTCAAGACACGCGGCTCTGTGGAGGCACGGGGAGAGGCTCTCTCCTCTCTGACCTGTCACACGTACCTCTTTCGCACCAGGTTGGCCAGGGCTTCCTGCATGTACTGGATCTCAGCCAGGCCCGGCAAGAAGACGAGCACACTGCCCCGATTTGGCAGGGCCACGTCACCACACACCACCACCGCAGTGCTGCTGTTGCACACCCAAGATACAGTGCAATTATCAGTAACAATCAAAGGAGCAACGGAGGCATTTAATAGTGCGGCAGTTTAGCTTCAGCGTGGTTAATGTAGCGCAGCGCCACCCAGCAGAACTGCAACGGAAGGCTGCTACCAGCAACTGGCCAGATCCCACAAACCTCTGGTCTTTGCTCTCCAGCTCATCAAAGCTTTGGATGAGGCTGACAGCCATATCGTACATCTCTGTGGTGATGCAGGGCTCCTCAATGTTCTGGTGCTCCACCTGGGACACACACAAACGTCTGCATTCATATCGTTGTGGGGACCATCCATTCATTTCTATGGGAAAAACCCTAACAATAATCCCCTACCCAGCCCTAACCTTAACCATGAGTAACCAAACGAAATAGAAGACATTTTTAGTATTTGATTGCATTCACAGATGTTTTTTTAAAAATTAGTTTCTCCTTGTGGGAACCCCCCCCCCCCGCAATGTCAAACTAACAGGTTATCACCACACTGTGGGGACATCTGGTACCCACAATGTAATATTCACTCACTCACACACGCACGGTGAAATACACAGCACAAACAACTTTGACACATCCATTCATCTTCAGTGACGGCCCCTGCACTGCACAGCCCGGCCAGAGCGCACTGCACAGCCCGGCCAGAGTGCACTGCACAGCCCGCATTACTTCTTTGGGTTCTTTAATGCTTTTCCCCCCGTACTCCTCATCCTGAAGTCAGCCCACCATATGATTGAACTTGCTGCGCAGATCATCAAGGAAGAATTCCTCGACGGTGTACGGCGCTCCATCCACCTCAAAAACATAGGCTGGGTTTACGTGGTTACGGACAGGTGTGCCGAAGTATTCTGCAAGCTCCCGGCAGTTGATGGTAGCCGACATGAGGATAACCTGGTGTTGGGAGAAGTGGTACCATGAATTCATGGAAGACAGTCATTTCAGGTATGACAGGGTGGTGCCAATCTGAAAACTGGGCAGAAGAATCAGTAGATGTCACCTGACTGAGCACACCCCAGCCCAGGGATCCCCCAAGATAATGTCCTGCTCACTTTGACATAGCGGGAGTTGGAATGGAGCAGCTTCCTCACCACCAGCAGCAGGAAGTCCAGCTCCTCAGTGCGCTCATGTACCTGAGATCCACAGGCAGGCAGCAGATCAGAAGCATATCTCCCAGGTATACCTCTGTAAGAGCAGTGGGCGAGAAGGCACGGTGGTGTACCTCTATGAAGATGGCGTGTGTGAGGAGGCACGGAGCGCATCTCTATGAAGATGGCGTGTGTGAGGAGGCACGGGGCGCGTCGCTATGAAGATGGCGTGTGTGAGGGGGCACGGGGCGCGTCGCTATGAAGATGGCGTGTGTGAGGAGGCACGGGGCGCGTCTCTATGAAGATGGCGTGTGTGAGGAGGCACGGGAGTATCTCTATGAAGATGGCGTGTGTGAGGAGGCACAGGGCGCATTGCTATGAAGATGGCATGTGTAAGGAGGCACGGGCGTATATAAAGATGGCATGTGTGAGGAGGCACAGGGCACATCGCTATGAAGATGGCGTGTGTGAGGAGGCACGGGGCGCATCTCTATGAAGATGATGTGTGTTAGGAATGTAAGGATAGGTATAAAAAAGTATTCAGCAAGTACCTCATCTATGAAGATGTGTGAAAACTCAGTAAGACTTTTGGCAAAGACCAGCTTCTGCAGCAGCACTCCAGTGGTCACATAGATGAGCCTTGTCTGGTCTGAGGCCACCTTTGTCAGGCTCACCTGGGTGTGTAGGCAGGCACGCGCGCGCGCGCGCACACACACACACACACACACACACACACACACACACACACACACACACACACACACACACACAAAATTAAGCTTGAGTAAGTAGGACAGAAGCCTTAGCAAATGGCACAGATGGAGAATGATAAACAGCAGAGGCCCCTGGGCAGAATCAAGGCCTTTCTCTCTCCTGAATTAAGCGCAATCTCTCTCATGTGCTCAGTGACACGTGCAGTGTGATGTTGCCGGAAGGCTGCTAATGGTCCCTGACCCCCCCCATGCCATTAGTGCTGTGATGTGGACTGATATCACACTGCCTCGATGCCACAGAGCACCAGGAGGAAGAGTTTCACTTATAAACAAAACAAAAAGGGTTTTTAAGACTCCGGCCCATTATCTAAGTTTGCACTGCCTTCATTGTGCTTACAGACAGCTGAGACAGGACCTTTTATCTTATTACTTCAGCACACGAAGCTGGGCACCCTCATCTGAAAGCATACGTAAACAAATGGATTAACCCACAAATCTCCCCAAAGGCTAATGGCTGAGTTCACATGGGAAGCTGAAATGCAGGCAATGTAAACACCGTTTAGACAAGACTGAAAACAGCAGGCAGAGAAGGGTACAGACGCTGTCTGACTCCGCCCCCCACCCTGCCGTGAGGTGGCCGGCTCCGCGTAGCGGAACTGGGATTACAATAAGCAGCCCAGGGACTACTTGATCTGAATGTCGAGAAGCTGTGCTGAACACCAGCAAGTATTCTGGGAGAACGGTCGCAGGGAGAAGATAATGTTGCCCAGGGTGTTGGACTCAAACAGTGTCCCCTGAGCTTGTTACGCAATAGAGCAGAAATGGACCGAAATGACCATGTTCCTCTAAACAGCAGGGAAGGTCCCGTCCATCCCCCCCCCCCAAACAAATGCAGCCCATTCAAACCCAGATACAACTCTGTGGATAGCGGAGGTGGCGACACCGCAACCGCGGCAGGGTTCGCTCATACCTGGTATCCCACCAGACCGCCAAGGGCACACCTGCACTCGTGGGCAACCCAGCGGGCGATGCTGATGGCGGCGATCCTGCGTGGCTGGGTGACCACGATGTTGCAGGGGGCGCCCTTCTCTCTGTAGTAGTCCAGGATGAACTGGGGCAGCTGTGTGGTTTTCCCACTGCCCGTGGCCCCCCGGACGATGACCACCGAATTATTCTCAATCAGAGAGATGAGCTGAGGAGAAGCCACATGATTACATGTGCATGCACAGAATGCACACTGATGCAGCGGCACAGTGTTCCACCAAGGCTGGCAAACCCCCCCACCCCCGCAACATGACAGGAACATTAAGGTTAAAATGGACTTCAGGATTACAGAGGGCTAAAGCAACCGTAGAATTCTACAGAGTGGGGCTCAGCCATATAACTGATGTGACAAAATTTAAAACGTGAGAAACTTCGAAAAACTGTTGATAAGGAACATCGCTTGATAGCATATATCACAGAAACAATTCCAAAGTATTTTACAACAGTCTTAAGAACAAACACCCAGGAACAAACCACACTGTCAGCGCTTTTCAGTGTCACACACTGCAAAAAAAAGTTCATTTTTCCAGACTCATTTATTAAAATTAGGTTTCAGCGTGCAGTCTGTTGCCTTTTTCATATTCTGAACCTGTTTGAGGGCATTTTCTCAATTCTAAGGAAAACAGAACCTTTACTTAAAACAGAACCAGAATACTTCACAATAACCTTGAATATTATTGTGATTCATTCTTGATATTCAATAAAAAAAAAAAGACTCATTTCAACATATCACCCAGCCCAATTACAGGAGTTGGGAGGCTCCCGCAGACACGATCAGGCAGCGCAAACCTCAAGCAAACGCCGGCTGCATCTCCATCAGCATATTTTAAAGCCATATCATTCTGCTGCATGAAAATTATGTTGCTTCCACAGGGATGGAAGACAGGGACAAAATGGCTGTACAAACATCTAAGAAGAATCTACAGATCAAAAAGCTAAGATCCTTTTCCGCTGCGACAGGTTGTTGTCGACACCAGGCACAGTATGGAGTGTACAGAGGCGAGGGGATGGAGGGGTCACGTCACCTGCTCACCTCCTGTCGGTTTTTGGTGATTGGCAATGAGCGGTACTCATGTGTCCCGGGGGGCTTTGGAGAGCCTGGAGATTGAGCTGAGAAGAAACAGTCACTGCTGGTACCACAAGCACCATCATACGATGCATGAGTCTAATGCCCCACCGGGGACTCGGAATAAGAGCTTTAACTCACTGCTTGATGACTTTGTGCTACTGTGAGCCCTGCTGCAGCCCTCTGCCTCACTGCTCCTAGGGCTGCTCTGCTCAACAGTGCCATCTGCTGTCCTGGAGGGAAATTAAAGCATCAAAATGCAGCAACACATTGATACAGAGATAAGTGGGCATTATTGTATTATTAATAAGCACACACTATATGGGGGGGGGGTGGGGAGACAGACAACTGGAAAAACTTCTATCCATAAAAATATTTAATAAGAATTTACAGTCTGGAAAACAGAGGCATGAACATATTTGCACACAGAAGGGGAGAGGTTTGCTTGCAGGTATAATAATAATACGGTGCTGCAGTAAACATCTGCCTGATCGTACTACAAAGTCTGCCAGCCCAGTCCCTGACTCTGCCAGCCCAGTTCCTGACGTCACACCCCACTGAAGCTCAGGAGTAGCTTGAGGCCCCCACAGCCCTAAGGGGGTGTGCTGTGGGGCTTCCATTTGTCCCAGTGGCAGCCGGGATGATGGCGCCATCCTCGCCTCTCCCCCTGCCCCCAGACAGGGATGTCTCTACCTAACAACCCCTCCCCCAGGGCTGTGTCTGCGGTGCAGTTTACACACAAGCTTCTTGCTCCCACAGAGACACACAGGAAGTCAGACATGGCTGCAGGGCCATCGGCAGTCACTCGGGGGAGCGGAGGAGCCGCACCTCCAGACCCACGCGGGGCTGCCCCCCCCCAGGGTACAGGCAGGCCCATTAAGGGCAGACAGCAGAAGCCCACAGGTGATCAATGGGTGAATGAGCTTTGCATCCCTCCCCCAGAATGATGAATCCATATGTTAACAAAACAAAAAATAATCAGCTTAATTTCCCCCAGCTATGTGAGAGACTATGTGCTCTCCGTCGCCCCCTGGGGGATCCTGGAGTTCTTGGTTAACGACTCATGTGATGTTACTGTGTACAGGAAGCCCTCAGACCTGTTAGAGGTGTGTGTGTGTGTGTGTGTGTGTGTGTGTGTGTGTGTGTGTACTCTCCTCCTCCGGTCTGGATCTGCGTGTGGACCCAACAGCCAATTAGTACAGCCCTCTCTGAATAAGAACAGCATTGGGCTCAGACCCTAGCTGACTGGACAGTCACAGGCCAAAATGCAGGAGAGGTGGGGCCTTGGGAAAGGGGAGAGCCACCCCCCCCCCCACCACACACCATAGACCCACATCACCGGTGAAATTTCTCCCTCTGCATGCCATTCAACTTCACGTCGCACAACAGAGAGAAGAGCAGAAAGGACGAGCCTAAGCAAGGTGCAGAGGACAGCAGCATCCATGCAGCCGACCGCCACAGAGCTCCACGTGAGTGTCGTTTGCCTGCATGGTCTATTCCAAGCGGCTGCACTTTCTCTGGATGGTCGTTTCCAAATGTCCGTTGGGAAATTGTCTTAATGTTGTCTGATCACAGATTCAGAGTCAGAGTCATTCACCTGGATTCTCCGGATCGTTCTCTGGGCACAAGCTCATGACACTCACCCCTGCACCGACTGCCAGTCACACAGAGCTATAAACAAGACAGCCATGTACAACAGCCCCTATGGGTCATTACATATCTGCCTGCGAGGATCCGGGATGAGAGGCATGGACTTTTCGGGCATCGAGAGAGGCTGGCAGTGACCTGGTAAGCGTAGGGGGTGGGCAGACGAGCGTTACCTATGTGCTGGAAAGAGAGGAAAGGAACAGACTTTGAGGGGTGGGGTGTGTGCATGCATGGGTCCAGCAGGGTTTGTGTGTGAACTGTTACGGCTCACGGTGTGCGAGGCTGCTCTTCTGTTGCTTCAGTTCCAGCCATTAAATGCAAAAATGTTCATCCCGCTCTCAGGACCAAGGAGCACTTGAAGGACCACGTCCACGAAGCCTCAATCTGCGTAAAACCCTGGGAGATCGGACAGGCCTACAGGCCATAATCACTGTGGCCTGCATAATCAGATACCTGCAATCCTGAGCCGGTGAAGTGGCAAAGCGGCCAGACTCACGGCAGACAGCCGTGTGCAACCCGCCAGCAAATGGAGCAGAAAAGTAAAAAACACACATCAGGCTAATCTGTCTGTGCACGAGGAGCTGTCGGCTCGTGAAAAGCGCTGACCGCCAGTCCAAACCAGTTTGGCGGTGTCTCTCTCCCAGCCCCACCATGCCCCTGTTTGGCTGGATGAAGCGGACCCGGGGGAAGGCGGAGTCCACAGCGGCGGGGGCAGAGTCCAGCTGCGTGCTCATGCGCGAGCTGTTACGGCACATGGAAGAGCGCCAAAGGCTGGCCTGTGACATGGAACGACAGCACCAGCAGACCCAGGGCATGATGGGATATCATCCCATCCCAAGGCCTCCCATTCCCCCTTCGGAACGCCGGGCACTGGAATGTCTCTGCGCCGAGGTCCAGCCTGCGAGCACGGCCACGGTGCTGTCCAGGTGCGTGCGACTCCCCGCTCCCCCCGAAGGCTCTGGTTTGCGTTCGACCTCTCCAGGAACTGCCTGCGGCCCGTTTCGTTAGAAGCATATGCAGGGATACTGGCTGCCCGTTTTTTTTCTGCAGGCCTTCAGTCAGTTACATCACCATCATTTATGAAGGTCACTGCAAAAGAGGACAGGAATCCCGTGGCATCACATAAATAAAGCAGTCATGCGTGAGCAGACTCCCACAGTGGCATTTGGGGGGTGGGGGGGCAGCGGCCATCTCCCTGGGTCGTACTGGGATACGAACGTTATGTTCTGGAAAGCCCTGGTGTCTGCTGGCAGGATCCTGCTAACCGTACTGTCCGGAAACGGAGCACGAGGCTGGACACCCAGGTTACTGCCTCTCCCACAACATAACAGTCCAGCTAACATACATAGGCATGGCTTGTCACCCCAGCACACAGGAAAGGGAGATCTGAACCGAGGGCTCAGACTAGACTCCCGCATGCACACCTGCTCCACCCTCCAGTCGTCATTTTCTCGTCTTGGGAATCATGAGAAGTCTATTTGCTCATTAACGTTCCACGCTTTCCATCTCCACCCCCAGGTGTCGCGAGGTGCTCACCACCCACAACATCCTCCATTGGGAGTTGGTGTACATCTTTAAGCAAGTGGTGAGGGACTTCCTGGACGAAGAAGAGGAGACCAGCCGCCTCCAGGTGAAGCAGGGCATCAACATGCCAACGCGCCAGGAGATCCCCACCATCTCCAGCTATGTGGACAGGAGAATGCGAGACGTCCGCCCCTATGAGGCCCCAAGGGACTGGGACCTGCTCTATGGATACCCCAGGCCCATCTAGCGCCCTGAGACATGGAGCAGCACCCACTGGGGGATCCATACTCACCTCACTGGTGTTATGTGAGGAACAGGACAGCAGTTTCTGAAAAACAGATGCTATATAATGACCACAGCACCTCCTCAGTCAGAACAGCCTGAAGAATTTATATATACAACTGACCCATCCAACAAAGTAGACCTTTACTTCCTGAAGCGTATCTGATGTGTATTTTTTCAGTTCTGATCTGATTCCGACACACAACTACTGATTACAATACAGATTCCAATACAAGTGCTCTTTTTACTTTGTTATATTTTATAAATTATGTTAAGCTAGTAAATACAGATGGAAAAAATGTATTTCAAAAAATGTTTAATTATGCTACTACAAACATGCATAACGTACTATTCCACCACGTTTGTATGTTGTTTTTGAGAAATTTGCAGTTCAATATGAATATCTACAGTATACACAAGTGGCGAATGCTTAAAATTTGAACACTATTTTTCTCCCATTCGCGTCAGCTCAGTTACACTGTTGCGATGGCAGCTCCTCTTGCATCATGAGTTCACAAGACAGCCCAGTTTAGCGACTCCCGAAATATCCATTGCTTTTTTTGTCTCGCACAGTTGCATGCGCTTTGTTGAGTGGGATTGTCCATTAAACCCTATATCCACCTCTCAAAACATTATTTTACAAAGATTGCAAATCGCTGTGCTACTGGTTTCTGTTAAAAGCGTAAATTACTCACAGATCGTCACGTCTTATTTTACGGCGCTCGTACTGCAAAGGGTATGCGCATGACGTCACAGCTGGCGGAAGTCACTGTACTCACACCCACTGAGTGGCAAAAAAGACTGAGGAGCAGTGCTAGCATTCGATTTGAATGCTGCAAAAAACACATGTAAAATGGGAGTTATTGTGCGATTATTTGTACAAACAGATTTAACACGAAATAGGAGCAGTCTTTTTAGAGATTGCCAAAAACGCATGCCCAATACCCGATCCGTCAAATAGGTCTGGATCAGCGCCGATACCGATCCGAATACTGGATTGGTGTATCTCTACTGTTAACCATAGCTGTCGCTCCAACATGCATCGTGGACCAAGGAGTCACTTCAGAAGACCATTTAAAGGCAGACTGTTTCCCAAGGCCTATTATCCAATAGAACACAACAAATGTAAAAAAAAAAAAAAAAAAAAAAAATCCTTCATTGTCCCTTTTCTCGATTATTCAACATTTCAGTGGCTTTTATATCACATAATTTGATATATATTTAGACATTTATATGACACTATAAACAATGTGGGGTAAGTTCCTTTAAAAATGTAATACCGTACAGTTACTAGTTACCTGCTGAAAAATGTAATCAGTAACGTGATCCAAGTACCTCAGAATAAAAGTAATATACCTCATTTTAGTTATTTTGTATTACGTCAATGCCAACTACAGACAGGAGTCAAAAATGTCAAAAAGATCACTTATAAGGCAACAGAACTTACGTTGTTAAAATATATATAATTATAGAATGCCGTCGGCGTAAAAACCATGAATACGTTTCCACATTGTATTTTTCCCCTCCAAATACGGCAAAGAATAACCAACACTCAACCTCACCCGTAATGTCCTAATAATAATAGCAATGGAGAAATTATCCTGTCCTACACAAGTATTTAATAACAAACGTCAACATCTCACAGAAAATGGCGTGATGTCAGCTTCGCATTCTTTATAAACACAACAGAAAACCATTCATCGATTTTAGATTATAATGAATTAATTAGTAATCTTGATTTATTATCTAAAATGGCGGCGCGCACAGATGCTCCCCAAACATGCTTTTATTTATTACAAATGTAACTAATTTGATTTCATTCCTCAGTAACTGTAACGGAATAGTTGCTTGGTTTACTGGTATCCGGATTACGTAACACAGCTATATGTATTTTGCGTTACTAACGCGATACTGACCAGTAGAAGCGAAAACTGCCAATTTCATGCTCTATCATGATGTCGGGGGAAGGAAGTCTTACACTTAGTTAATATCTCCAGAGATCATATTTTAATATTATTGCATGTTCGAGTTGGTAATCGGGATCATATAAATGTGTGTGCACCTGACGGCGTTGTGTTCCTCGTTCTCTATGTTATGTTGCTGTTCCTGCAATACACGTGGACTCATGCTGGGGCACCAACAAACCGGCCCAACACACACTTTTTTAACGTGCCTTTTACTCAACTTTAAATGAACTAAAGGCCGGTTATGCCTAATCATTATTAATGCAGGCTGGCGTAGAAGTACCACCCTGGTGTCGGTTCTGGGACCAACACCGGTGAAATCAGAGATGGCAGCCAGGCCCGTATCCAATGAGGCCTGAGACCCAGGGCGGGTGGTTGGTCGGTCGGTCGGTCGGTCGGTCGGTCGGTCGGTCTCATCTATCACAGTATTGACAGCGTCCCCTACATAAGTGGTGTAAATATTTAGCTTCATGATTTATTTTTAGCTCTTAAAAACCGAGGTCCGGACCTCATAGCTGGCTACGGCCCTGATGGCGGGGGTCCGAGCAGGTCATTCTATATGGAGGATTACCCGCTCTCGGCGCTCACTTCCACCGCCTTGGGCTCATCCTGAAGCCCGTCAGTGATTCGGATACCGGCGAACTTGGTACCGGCGGTAAACCATTCCGCTATCTGCTCCGCGGTGATCGTCTTCTTCATGACGCTTACGGTGAAACAGCAGCTCCGCCGACGACTCTTCACTGTTTCCGCCGCAAGCGACTCAAGAGAGTAAAATCAAAGGCGCGAAAACGCACAGACACGTGACGAGGTGCCGCAGCCAATGAACATCGACTGAAAGCCAGGGGGGTCCCTAAGGTCAACTCGTAGAAAGTCCCTGCAAACTGTTAATCAGACCTTAGCGTTAACTTTTGTAAAAGCACTAATGTGTATGCTCATAATTAACCATGCATTTTTATTTTTTTATTTTTAAAAGTAGCTGTTTCCAACACCAGGGAATCAGTTACTTAATTCTGAGGTGAGTCCATTTGGAATGAACATACGTGCTGGATTTATTCTATTTAGACCCCTAAATAGGATTCATTTTTACATTATTGATTTACAAATATGAATGCACGACAAATATGGAAATAACCGAAGCACTGTTGTGTAATGAAATTAAAACTTAAAAATTGTGCAGAAGTTCTTCTTACTGAAAAGACACAATGAAACACATTTAAAAACTTTACAATTTGTAATGTTTCATTGCATTTCTAATTTATATTCCATATGACAACAGTCCTGTTTCGACAGTTATTTGGTTTGTATTTATGCAATCTGTGCGATTTTTATTATGGCGTTATTTCAAGCACGCTATCTCTGTCATTAAACTTTATTGGACAATTACAGATTCACGCTTGTTTTTAATTATTATTTTTTTTATTCAGTAATCAATATAAATTACAATGACATATGTATGTAATATAACACATGAGCATATATATATATATATATATAATGGAAGGACTTGATAAGTTTATATGTTTTTGTGCTTTTTTTGTTTTTACGCTTCTGAATAGCATCTACGTATTGTGTAAATTCCACCAGAAAATATGTGAAGTTTGGTTTGGTTTTTTTCCCCCCCAATTTATGTATGTAAAATCTACCTAATAACAAAAGCAAATTAATAACATATAGATTGTTTAGCATCAACCTACTACTTTTAAAATAAAAAATACATCAAATATGCCAATCACTATATAATTTTTAAAGTTGTTCTTAATAAACTGTTGTGTACCTATCCAGAATAATCTTGCATAGATACAGTGATGAAATATATGCATAACATTTTCCTCTTCTTCCAATTTGTGTCATGAAACAGAGAAGACCAAAAGAATCGTGCTGTAGGTAGTGTAGCCGTGAGCATAGCATCTCTAATAACCTAGTTACTGATATTATCGATTACAACATCCTTCTCCGCAATGTAAATGTGAGCAAGAGTTACATCCCCATGCATATCAGTCAAACTAGCGTTCCTTAGAAGATTTAATTCACCTGTGGGGATAGCATCAGAAACCACAGCATATTTCCTTGGTCTTATGGGTATTTGAAAATTTTCTCAAAAATCCAGTGAATGTTAGAAGTTGACTATCAGAATTGAATAACTGTGTCACCATAAGCATTCCATTATTAAACCAAGAATGATAAAAAGTTGTCTTTTTAAATAAAACATCTTTGCTATTCCAAATAAAATACTTGTGTGGTGCAAAGTTATGCTTGCAAACTAAATTCCATGCAAAAAAAAGCCTGTGTACTCTCTTTACTTTTCAGGAAGTTAATGATCCATTTGATTTTAAAAGTGTTGTTTAGCGTTTTAAAATCTAAAACCTCAAGTCTCCCATTTCCCTTGGTATTACAAAATAGTTTCCCTTTTCAAATAGTGAGGTTTATTCCTCCAAAGCATTTTGTTCAGCTCCTTCATCACATTCAAAGGTACATCCAGGGAAAGAGAAACACACACTGAGCGAGATATTCCTTCAGTTCAGTTCGGCCTTCTGGTGTACCTTTTATTGAGAATTTGAGTCAGTTTGACGTTCAAAAGTCATTGCATTCATACCTCCCGACCACAAGGCGGCACTAAATCATAAACGCTTTTTACCAACGAATAAAAACCTAAAGTGACCTTCTGTAGCTTCCGGTTCTCTGTCGCAGTGTGCATCGGTCGGATTTGCAAGGTAAGTTTATAAATATAAGTAATATAAATATTAGTTAACGACGGCTGTGTTGTTTGGTATGTAGCAGTTCGTATAAATCTATGCTATTGTGCAAAACGCAAGCTATCGGCAAGGGTACAGAACGCTGTCATATTCGAAGTGATTGGGATCCGTGCCTTTATTTGCACTACATTAATTAAAATAATTTATTTTATCGTGACATTCCTGCAAAATGCATCCACGTTTGTACATATAAAACTGAATAATTATACTGGCGACGGCAGCAGCATGTAATGTAAAGGCTGTTAAAGATAAATGCGGGTGATGTTATTTTAAAAGTCCCTGTAGTGGAATTCACAGTTGAAATGGGTTTGAGACTTACAAACTGAATGTTTCCTTGTTATATTTTTTAGCAGTCATGGCAGGTCGTGCATTTGCAGCCTGGTGGTCTAAAATGAAGCCATACTATACGCAAGCTTACCAAGAGGTCTGGGTGGGCATCGGGATAATGACCTACCTGTACTACAAGGTTTCCTATGGGGGTAAGTGTTGGGAATAGGCTTTAGTCAGGCACAGAGGGTTCCAGGGACTTAACCTTAATAGAACATATTGCCTTTAATCTTTTACTGACATGATGACATTATGCCTGTTCTGTTATGTTGATTCTGATATTTTGTCTTTCTTTAAAGGCAAAAAAGCTGTGAAAGGCAGTAAGTACATCTCAGCCATTTCCTTTCCCTTAGCATGTGTTCCAGACATGCAGGTTTTAGCCGTCATTTAGTATGATTGTAATATCCTACTGACTAGGGTTTGTCCTCTCTTCGTTTTCAGAATCCGGACACTGATTTGTGACTTGTTTACCTGCCATCCTGGATGTCCGTCCCTGGCTTTCAGCAGAAGCCTGGCTGGTGCCATTAAATCTTTTGTTATGGTGACGCAGTGTTTGAGTCTTACCTTCCATCATATAAATATTTTGGTTTTCCAAAAATTAGAAGAATCAATTTAAAATGCTGTATTTTTTATGCTTAGTTCTTGTGTTATTTAAATATATGCTAGTCTGAATTAAATTGATCACAGTTGTATAGCTTGTTGAATGTGTGGCCAATAAAATGTAACATTTACTTTGTGTAATCATTTACTTTACCTTTTTTTAGAAGAAAACACAGAGGGTATATATGAAAATGTTAGCAGGTTCTGCCTCTTCTGCCAGAATAAGCACTTATTTTTCATATTATGGGTTCTACTTTGAGGCAGACCTATGTATGTGGGATAGCTATAGGCTCTTAGGTGAACATGAGACATACATTTTTTTATAACAAAACCAAAAATGTCTTTGTTTACCTGAAGGATTTGACAAAAAAAGAATTTTTGAAAACACTCCTGAAAAACAATATTAGAATTTAGTGATCAGTGGTTATTGTTGACACACCACATCACACAACAACAACTAAATGTGTGCTCTGCATTTAACCCATATGTGACATTGTGACATGCAGGAGGCAGTTAATTCAGCAAGCAGTGCTTGGGGACGGTACCTCAGTGGTAACTTGCTGGTCAGGGATTCGAACCAGCAATCTTTCAATTACAAGTGCATTTCCCTAACCATTAAGACACAACTGTCCACGATATATGCCATTAATATACATATGGTTCTAGTGGCCAGTATATATATCCCCACAACTGTGTTCAGTGTAGTGTAGTTCAGTGGAATATAGATGTGATCTCTATTTATGGTTTGCACAGTCGCCTCATACCTTTGAAGACCAAGGTTTGAGTGTCCACCCTGGCACTATGTGTATTGAATTGTGGTTCTTTAGTCTTAGTGAGTTTCATCTGGGAATTCCCGGATTTTCTCCTCCAGTTCAAAGATATGCTGTTGGAGTTCTTAAATTATCTGTAGATGTGTGTGTGTGTGTGTGTGTACGTGTATCCTGCGATGAGTTCCCCCCTACCTGGGATCCCCTTTTTCTGGCCATTCCCTGTGTTGTTTCCAGGATAGACAGGGCCCTCTCGACCCTGTATTGAATTATGGTAAGCGGGTATGGAAAGGGGATGGATGGAACAGCAGCGCCATCTGGTGGAAAACAATTAAAATTCAATTTTCATTAGCGATATATCTTGTCCATTATAATATTTTAAAATCTTGTTTTGTAATTGTTACGTATAAAATCGCGATTCTTCATGTTAGTCTGATAGTATTCATATCGTGTACCTTGTAACTCAAAATTGACCAGTTAAAATATCCACACCCCCGTGTCTCTCCCCAGGATGCTTTGCCTGCAATAACAGCGGTGTTTTATTTATGGCACAGAAGTAACCTGGTGTAGGTGTGTAAATCTCCACCGGCAGATACGTGTTACCGCCAGTATCTGCATTCCAGTCATTCCTCATGCAGCCGTGTAACTGACGAGCCGAAAGGACTCGCTTTGAAATGTTTAATGATCTTCAGATGCAGGTCACGAAGTGTATTTTGCAGATGTGTGAAATAAATCCTTCTTTTACATTATTAAGCAGTTTTTCCCACCATGACCACTGCAGTCTGAATTTCCATATGACTCTATCTCCATCTATCACTATCTGCAGAACCCGATGTAAATGACTAGTTGAGGTGTTAGTGAGTGGTGCAGAGCCGCCGGCGTCCCCTGCTGCCGGCCTGGCCCCTTCCTCACAGCCGCCGGACTTCCCGTCTTATCAACTTTCCACACTTCGCCCGCCGGGCGGCGTTTTCCAGGGCGCGTCTCGGCCCGGATCCCCGGCTCGCAGGATTAGCGCGACGGCTAACCTTAGCAGGACACTGGGGAGATACGACGACCTAATCTCGCTGATCGTGGGACCCTAAATACTTCTCTCCCGTTCCTTCTTCAACTTCCAGCGTGTGTGATAACGACCCTTCCTCCGGTCTGACTTATCCAGCGCCACCATCCATCGTTTTGGACGCATCCGGCTCGGCTCGGCCCGGCCAAGCAGCGGTGTTTCCTGCGTGAGCGGCCGAGGCAGAGCAGCTACTCGCCCTCCTCTCGCTTTGTACGCGCCGCTGGCCGCACGGTCCTGGTGTGGGGATAGTTGGGGGAGGGTCCGGGAGCAGCCCGTCATTCCCCCACTGCGGGACGGCAGGATCCGAGTGAGCTGGAGCCATGATGCCGGTGTGTGTTATGTTTTGTTATCCACTTTGGCTATTTAAATGACTTTAATCGGTGTTCCGAGGCGTGAGTGTGTTTGGTAACCGACAGCTAGTTAGTTGGATAGTTAATGGCTGCGGTGCTAAGTATAAATGTAGAACTGGACGGTGCGGAGCTCCGGGACGGTCTGCGGGGAGCTGGGACCCGCAGTAACCAAGTTATCAACTAGCAGTTATCGTTAGTTAAACACAAATCCGACAATCTGTAGGCGCGCTCCGGTGTTAGAATAAAACCGATAGTTCGCCGAAGTTTAACTATCAACGGGGGTTTGAGTGTCTCGGTGGTTGGTAATGGTGTTACCTAGTTAACTAGTGCTAGTTAAGCCGTTAGCGCGGGCGGAGAATGTGGAGTCCGCATTTAGCGCAGCGGGACGCTGAGATTTCGGACAGTTACTTTTTCTCCGCGGAGTGGGAAATTCGCTAGGTATTTTAATAAATCACTAATTACGGCGAGGTGAATTTCACACGCAATCCAGTTAGACAGTAAAGCGATGGGCGCTGCATTTTTCTTTACCTTCACCCAGAATTTCAGTTTTTGTTAATTTAACGTGGTAATAAGTTACGTAAGGTAGCCGCGCTTAATGATGACCCATTAGCGTTATCTGGGAACTCGGATACGAGTGCGGGCTGACGGGGATCCCGGTGCGACTGTACCGAGCCCGAAAGCCCCGCTTCCTCTGCTCCGCTCCGCCGCGGCGGGGGGGCTCTTGCTGTCGGCATGATGCTGTTACTCTGACATTCCAAAAGTATTTCAAACGCCATCAACCATAAAAGTCTTTTTTCCAGTATTTAACATGTTTGGCATGTGTCAGTTTGGTATAAATGCGATTTTTCTTTTAAAGGTGGCTCGACGATCTTTGTTTTATTATTTATTATTGTTTGTAATTTTTATTATATTCTTCATAAAGTCATAAAGCATATGTCTTGTCAAAATGTGTGTCAAGCACCTTGAAATGTATAGAGTTGCTGGGGGGGGGCTGCGTGGTTGGATCTGAGTGTAATAAGGCTGGTTTAGGGCTGAAGTGGCCGAATGGAGACATTGATTAGATTCCAGTCTGTTTATAATCTGTCGATCAGCATGCTGCAGTTTTGCTGCCCTAATAGGCAGCACTGGGGACGGACTGAACTCGAGGGCAGTGACTGCATCCCAGTTACGTTTCTCCTATGCAAGGATTGCCAGCAGGTGGGTCGGTGGTTAAAGACATGTTTTTGATGTCCTCCCGAACAGGGACAGTCTGCCTGCCTTCTGTAGGGAACTATGAATGGAAATTCCTTACTGAATTCCTGCTTTGTTAGATGATTCTAATAATGGCCGTGCTTGGCTACTCCACCTAGGTCACGTGGCAGGATTCTGCGCTGCTCTTGTACAGAGGTTGATTAGATTAACCATTGTTTTTCCATTGACGTTAAGCTGTGATGCTAAATCTGGTACCTTGTGTACGTCAGCCTGATTGTGATAAAGAGCTCTGCTCTCCAGACTTGGACGCAGTGACACCCCATTCGCTAGGCTTAATGAGTAATACTATTGGTCCATTAATTCCAGTTATGGCCGGTTGGCATTTTTGATTATGAGTTCAGGAGAGTTTAGGCTTCTGAGACAATTTTTGTCCATAGAGCCTTTAACTGGTAATAGTATGTAATTATAGCCCCCTTTCCAAAAAGGCTGCGACGCGGTGTAAAATCTAAATAAAAATGCAACAATTTGCAAATCATATAAAGCTGTATTTAATTGAAGATAGAACACAGACATATCAGATGTTGGAACTGAGGAACTTTGTTTTATGACATATATGGTCAATTTGAATTTGATGATAGCAACACGTTTTAAAAAAGTTGGTAAAGGAAGGAGTGGGACATTTCACTCTCAGAACTCCAGCAGCTGATCTCCTCAGTTCCCAAATGTTTACAGTGTTATTAAAAAATGAGGCCAGGCAGCAGAGTGGTAAACAAAGACCCGTCCCTACTTCTTTGAAACATATTGCTGGCTTCAATTTCAAACTGAGCACATATTTGTCATAAAACAACAAAATCCGTTTCGAAATGTGGCATGTTATCCTTGTTACAGTCTCAATTAAATATGGGTTTGTACCATTTACAAATCATCGCGTTCTGTTTTTATTTACATTTTGCTCAGTGTCCCAACTTTTTTTTGGAAACAGGGTTGTGACATGAATCCTTGACTTTATGTAAATAGAAAAATCCTTCTAGCCTAATTCAAATGCAAGACATACCGGTTTCAATCTTAGTTAACAAAGCCCGTGTCCTCCCCGTCCTTCACCTCCAGGACAAATTTCAGTACTCGGGTCATACAGGTTGTACTTGCTTAACAAGCCTTAAATGCGGCTATGAGTTATGAGTTAAGCCTGTTTGTGATTTTCATTGAACATAACACCGCTATGATGCGGTTTGAATAGTACTCCTGTGAGAACTATGCTTAGTTATGTAGTGTTCATGATTCTGCAGCTTTCTGATTGGTTCCTCCCTTAGCTGGGTGTGGCTCTGGGTTGGGTGTGGGAGGATTCTAGCCTGCTGGGCTCGATGGCACATCACGCTATGGTGTGTTTCCCCGACAGCCTTGCGTGTAGCTTGTGAGCTCACCATGCTCTCGGCCCCTTCTTAGGTCAGCTGATTCCACCCTGTTCTGTGTTTTTGCTCAGTGCTGTGGGGGTGGGAGCTGCAGGGGGGGTACCTGTGCTGTGAGGGCCAGCAGTTCCAGCTTGGATATAGGCATGTGACGACTTGGATGTCCTGCGACTGGGATTGTGAACGTGTAGGACCCATAGGTGGCTGGGCAGTTGCCTGTTGTCCTGAGTGCGGTTCTCCTAATACTAAGGTCAAGAGGATGTTATGTTTGTACACAGCCCCCACTGATGTTTCGACCGAAAGGCATACATTTTTTAGAGGGTATTTTACAAGCAGCTTGCTGTAGTGAGTGGCCTTTCCGTGAGCTGCCTGCTCATCCCTGCCGCAGGGAGGGGGACGTGGGCGTCCTAGAATAGAGCCGGCCCGACGGGAGATGGAGAGCTTCTGTCTCAGAGGACTGCCTAAGTAGGCTGCCGGCACAGCCAGGATGCCGCTGCCTCCATCTTGTTTCACCCTGCATGGGGGGAGGAGACGGGTATGGCCTCCTGTTCCCCCTGAATCACCGATGCCCCGCCGCCTGATCTGGGATCGAGTCAGTGGAAGGGCTTTACGTTTAGGTCATGTTCAGCGGCGATTGTTCAACACTGGCCGCCACTGCATCGCATTAGGCTGTGAGCTGCGCTCTTCCAGCTTACCTTCAGTCTTATGCCCTTTCCGAAGCTTCTGACAGCATGTCGCTCAGCAAGTTCAGCATTATACTAACAATGCAAAGATCACGGGGTCAAACCCCACATTGTACACACACATTGTAACCCTTCCCTTTGCTGTAAGCCACTTTGGATGAAGGCATCAGAGAAATAAATAAAAATTATAAAGATGCATGCAGGTGGAGTTTAGACACAGACTCAGCAATTGTCGCTGCGCACAGGAGGCCCACGGCCAGAAAGCACCTGCTTGGTAATGGCAGGTTAAAAACGTGGACGTGATGTGGCGTTACGTCCAGTAAGAAGATGTACAGCACCTTTCTTTGGTGTTCAGAGAAGAGGACTTCCTGTCGTGTCCCGTATCTCAGTGAAATCCTGGGGGTGGTCATGTGACTGGCTAGTCGGCCAATAGGAGTACAGCTGAGCTGACTGTCATCAGATGACCGCAGCCGTTAATGAGCGGTTGCAGAGAGAAGATAAACACTTGTGGGGCAGTAGAGTTTTCAGTGGGCGGGTGAGTGAGGTGCTCCGGTCAGGGACGTGGCCCTAGATATGAGAGCTCGTCTCCACTGAGCCGCTTCACCTTATCTGACAGATAAGACGGAGACAATGGAGTGGATTAACGGGAAAAGAGCCCTGATAGTTTGTCAGGGGAGCAGGGCTGGGGGGTGGATTTAGAATTGGGGAGTTGTGATTCATCTTGACTGGACTGGGGGTGGGGTCATCTCACCTCTGGGGCACCACATCTGAGAAGCTAAACACCAGCATCACTCATCCAGAGCCCCATCTTCTCACCTCCCTGGGTCTGTGCGTGTCGGATCTGAGGGGCGTGTGAATGTTCATGGGCTGCCTTTTACCATCTCCTGGGAGACTCCTTATATATCCATCAGCAATATTCTTTAATGTACTTTATTTGTGCTGAATTAATGTCAAGGATTAGAGGAGATCTGTGAGTGAATACTTTTTCTGCTTGAAGTTAAAACCTTCCCCCCCGCAGTGGGCTGCCCCCTGCCAGGTGTGTTTGGTACGAGGGGCGGGATGTTTGTGTGTGTGTGTGTCTGTATATTAGTGGAAGGTTGTGCTGTTTGCGCTTCCTTCCTTCCCAGCATGCCGAGGGACATGCTTCTGTGTGTCCTGCCGTTGCCCTGGATACCGTGTTGACCACCAGCAATCAGGAGGCCCAAGCAGTGAATCAGTAACCCAGAGCATCATGGGAGCCGACGCTGTTTTCCAGCTCGGTTTGGATTTTCTGTCTGCCCTTGGATTCTGTTTTGGCGATTTATGGGATGGTGGACAGACCCCCCCACTTTCGGAAAGGCTTCTACTTCCTCATGTCCTTGATCTGTTTTTTTTTCTTCTGTTCAGTCCCGTAGTTGGCACCTCCCTCGCCCCTAGGTGTCGTCCTTTGGGGCACATTCTCGTGGTGGGGGTTCTCTGTGACAGGATATCCCCTCCCCCCAGCCCATGTGTATTGCTGCCAGGCCTGGACTCTCTGGGGGCAGCGCAAGGTGAGGTGGTCCACTTCTCTGGCCTTTTGACTGTCTGTCTATCTTCGTCTGCCGTCAAATTTGTCTGTTTGTATGACGTTCAGTGCAAAATGTTCTACCATCGACACAGATATCACCTTTCTGTTTCACGTGTGATTAGCAGGGAGTTGCATCGTCTGACACAGATCTTCCTTTCTCACTCCTACCATCCCCAAAGTGGCTCTCTAACGTTAGAACGTCGAGGGACTGGGTTTGGTCCGGGGCTCGTGTTTGAAGCGCAATGCTGCGTTGACCCCACAGGGTGGCTAATTCAGGAGCTCGGAGCTCACGAGTCTCCTAACCTACATATCCGTCCGTCAGACGTCAAAGTCGGCATTATCTCTGAAAAAGTAATTAGGGCTCCGTGCAGCCTGGATGTCTATTTATAAACGAAACCCATCAGCATTAAGGTAATATGCCTGGATCTTTGCGGGGAGAGGATGCGAATGGAAAGTCCTCCTCAGTGACACGCTGCTTTGCCGGGCTCCTGCAGGGCTCGTGGCTGATGACTTGGGTTAGCTGCCCTGGGTGTGATTACTGTGTGAGTCCTATCCTCAGGCCAAGGGGTGGCTAGCTGGCTATGGGAAGTACACCCCCCCCCCCCCCTCCGAATCCCCCTCATCCTGTCGAGTGACCTGTCACCCAGCCTACACTGATATTCAGGAAGTCTTTGTAATGGGTTCCTCAGAATCCATTGGAGTCCTCTGAGGCGAGCACTGATTAACGCTGCTGGTGTCAGCTTCCTAGGTTCTGCTCTGACGTACACATCTGGGGCTATTCGATATCATGGCGGTTATGTGGGCCTGGTCCTCGCCTGTGTGTGGATCTCAAACCTTATTTCTTCAAGATGCTCTGCTGGGATCTGTGACTGTGTTTGTTTATAGGCGCGTTCCTGGTAAGTGGTTCTCGGTGACGGATACGTGACACTGAGATCACATATGTCTTTGACGGGTCCCAGAACCACCCAGGAACGACAGTGTTGAGGGTGGAGTCAGTCTGGATGGGGTTACTGAAGTTGAGACTATAAAAGTGGTATGAATTACATGTGCTTGGTGATAGTGGCTGTTTCAAAGGGGGAGGAGCTATTCAGGTGGGAGGGGTTATGTAGGACAGTGTGGACTGCTCTGTACATTTTGGCCTCTCCACTGTATCCCTGAGGATTCAGCGGGGGGGAGCAAGTGCCTGGGGAGGATGCCTATGTGCATGGCACCCCGCCGAGAGAGGGGGACCTTGCCGCAGTCGTAGATCAGTGAGGATGTGGACACTTAAGACAGCCTGAAGCGGTGGGGGGGGGCTCCAATCTGGCACTGTCACGCTGGGGCCTGACTTCCCTCAACCCGTGCCTTATCTGTCTCCCCGGTTCCGGAGGGGCTGAGTGTGACGGTCCCTCCCTCCGTGCTTATGCTCAGAGACTCGGGGGCTGCCAGCTCCCTGCCGTTCGCAGCTCCACTCCACTCCCCGCGGCTCCATGAGGAGGTTCTTTACTTTGGTGCTCCACAGCCTGGTCAGCCTCTCCAAGAGCAGGACCCGGCCTCGTAGGAGAAGTGCCCCGCGCAGGGGCTGCAAGGTGAAGCCAGGGTCGCGGTGTCTTTCTGCGGGTGTCTGTTCCTCTGTCTGCATGTGTGTGCTTCTATCCTTTTCTCCGATTAAGTTTCTGTCATCCGCTCTTGAATTAAGGCTCCGCTGCCTATGGGAGGTAGTCAGGTATACTGGACCTTCTGGTAAGTGTCCGTGGGGCTGCATGTGATGTCCGGCTTGGGGTCGAGAATCGCCAGGATAGGCGGCCATGTGCAGGTGGGCTGACCCATGCCTCTTCTGTCAGCAGTTTGGACTTTCTGGTTCTGGGGATAGTACTTTGTAGGTGAGTGTGGCAGTAGTGTCAGTGGTCCTGGATACTTATAGCTCCTGAAGATGCTCCTAGTGGCTGCGGAGGTCAGTGTGCTGGCTCGTGGCTCTGGGATGTCTTCAGTGGCCTCTAAGCGGCTCAGTCAGGTTTGTGGTTAAGCTGACTGTCATGCTTTGCCTGATGCTGTGGCTCTTGCATTGGTAAGGGACCCTTTTCTCATGATGTACAGGTTCTTGTCGTCTTGGTGAGCCAGCCTGCTTGCTGCGGTCGTCGCTCTTTGCTCTGCAGCTGTTGCACGCCCACCCCCGAGTTTCTTTGGCTTTGCCGTGACCTGCGTTTGATTCAGGTGCCACCCTGTGATCTGTTACGGTGGATCGTGTGAGGAATGTTTGATCTCCGAGATACGTTAACACTATTGAGGTGCAAATGGGGAATGCCATCTATCTTGTTACTGCTTTTTCTGGGCTGGGTCGCAGGGGTTCTGGGAACCTGTTCCAGGCAGGATCGGACACTCAGCAGGGGTACGCCCTGGATGGACTGCCAGTTTAAAACACGGGTAATTGGGGTTTCGTTTCAGTTTCCATGGAAATCAGTAAGCTGCCATGGAGGATGTCTGTAAACAATCCGTGCTCATTGAGTGGTTCCCCATCACAGAGTCCACGCCCCTTCCTCATGATTGGTCAGTTAGGTAGTACCGCATGGTTAGAGGGTGCTGAGCTGGCATGTGTGTGTATGTATGTGTGGGCATGTGCGCCTCTGTGGATTTCCTGGGTGATGTAGGCTATGTTTGTGTAGACTTGACAAGCAGCAGGATCTTAACTGAGGAATTTCGGCTTTCTGGGGGATTATCCCTCCCCATAGAACAGGAAACCTCCCCCGTCTGCCTTGTGCTCCATCTGTGAGTGTTTTCACTCAAACCCCCTGCTTTCAGACAGTACCTATCCTCTAATCAGATTGCCTCTGCACCAGCAATTCCACCACACAGGTGTCCCACCTACGCCATCTGCGAGTCTACATGGGCCTTCGCTTCTTTGAATTCTTCAGTCGTCCTGGGTCTAGAGGGCGTTGCTGAACTTCTTTTTTTGTGCTGCCCAAATGCCTGATTCCCCAGTTGGATCCCTGCACACTTGGGATCCACCTTTTTTCTGTCGTTTTTATTGGTTTCTGCAGTTGCTGGTCGTCCTGGGCAGAATGAGTGAAAATGGGATGATTAGTTGAGCAGATGCCGGGTCTCATCCAGTGATCATGTGTACGACATCTTCTAAGGCCAGTCTAATAGCACCCGGTTCAAAACAAATGCAGTGCTTAGTCCTCTGAAAGGCTTCTCGGACACCCTGGCTTCGGTCAGCAAGTTGATGCGGGATGCAGAGATATTTGTGTGGTGAGGGCATGTCACAGACTCAGAGGGAAGGTCCTGTCACAGCTGGAAGTTGAGTGCTGAGTGATGCGTGGATCATTGTTTCTGACCCAGGGCGTCTGTTACACGTCTGTCAGCCATGTTACAGAGGTGTCTTGCTCTATGGCATAGACAGATGGCATAGACTGCTCCTGTGAATCCCCACTGGTGTGTCTCTGTCTGGACCATGTCATCGTAACAGAACACCCTCCTGCCAGTCCCTTGACTCGCTGCCCTGTTCCAGTCCGTTACTTCTACCGAGTGTTTATGATTGACTGGCCATGCGCACTTTCGGTCATGTGGAGGGTTCACCTTGGTGGCTGAACTACTGGAGCCCACTAGAGCCTCATCCTTCTGTGCTTTTCTAAAGACTGGAAGTTGACAAATGACCTTTGTCCTCCTAGTGGAAAGTATGGGCAGAAGTATGCGGACACCAGCTCGTTAAAGCTTCTCAACCTGAAACCAAGGGGATTCATATGAAGTTGGTCCACGCTGTCGCTCTGACAGCCTCTACGCTCCTGGGAAAGCAATCCGTTACATGATAGAACATTCCTGCCGGGATTTGCCGCCGTTCAGGTTGGGTGTAGGTATCGATGTTGGGTTATCAGATGCTGCTCTGTGAGCTTGTTGCTGAGCACGACACACTGCAAGACTCGCTTTTGACCTTCACAGTCACTTTACACTTATCAGGGCAGAAGTGGGCAGTGGTGGCTTGATGATCAGGGAAGCGCACTTGTAATCGAAAGATTGCAGGTTCGAATCCTCCACCAGCAAGTCACCACTGAGTTACCCTGAGCAAGGTACCGTCCCCAAGCACTGCTCCCCGGGCGCTGAATTAGCTGCCCCCTGCTATGTCACGAAAGTCACATATAGGTTAAATGCAGAGGACACATTTCGCTGTTGTGCACTGTGTGCTGTGCTGTGTTATCCATGACCACTGATCTCTAAATTCTAATTCTAAGTCTGGTGAGTTGACTTGTTGGAAAGATGACCTCTTATGATGGTGAATGACGTTGGAAGCCACTAACCTCTTTTGTACGGCCACCCGTTACTAATGTTTGTTACCGGAGATTACGTGACTGTGTATCAGTAATGGGCGTGTATTACAATTAGTCAAGTCCCCTAATAGCGATGTCCACATGCTTTTGGTCATGTGATATATGACGTAGTTGTCAGGACCTCCTTCCATGTGCGGCTGTAGCGAGTGTCCTGTTGTGATGTGTTCCGCAGCCTCGTCCTCTGAGAGAACACATCTGTGTGGAGTTTTGTCTGCCCGAGTCCAGTCTTTCTGGTTGGGCTCCTATTCTGTTTACGCCTCTACGGAGTCTGACGGCAGCCACGATGCATCAGGCGTCTGACTCTTCTATGGAGATGACTCGCAGAGACTGGAAAACCATCAGCCCTCATATCCAAGGTGGGCTGGTGGGCCTGGGGTTTCCCAGCCGTGGACTGGTAAATGCAGGGGCTCCTCCCATCCTGTCAGGACATGCAGCGGTAATGCGGGTAAGCAGACGGCGCTCCGGGGGGAACGCCTTTGTGGTATTTCACTGGCTCCCGTTGTGCGAGTTCAGAAAAACATGTCATCTGATTATTTAAAGCCGGCTCCTTAATGAAATGCCTGCCGTACTTTCGGGACTGATGTAAGCTCTCGGCGTTATCGTTTTGAGTCCATGTCGTTCTGGATCTCTCTCTCGCCCACTCGGGACGTCCCGTCACTATGTTCAGCTGTCCTCCTTGTCAGCTTCGAGGAGAACAGCCACGGAACGGCCACCTGTAGCAACATGCCCTCACTCTCGATCGCAGGATTTGGGGGGAGGGGAGAGTTTGGGTTGATCCCAGCCTCCTGTCGGCCTCCCCCTCCCATCGTCAGCTGCTTCTCCTGCGTACCGCGGTTGCCGTGGTGATGCGGCCGGCGGGGACGTGCTGTGTAGTGGGTGGAGTGTTTCTCTCCATGTGTGACTTGGTCGCTCGCTCTCTCCCCTTCCCAGATGATCTTGACCGTGTACCTGAGCAACAATGAGCAGGTCCTGACGGAGGTGCCCATCACCCCGGAGACGACGTGTCGAGATGTGGTGGAGTTCTGCAAGGAGCCCGGCGAGTCTGGCTGCCACTTGGCTGAAGTATGGCGGGGCAGCGGTAAGATCCCCCACCCCGGTCTGCCGTGTCACCTCCGCCTCCACAGCTACGGGATGTCCTGCAGCTGTTTGCGCAACTTCTGTAATAATACTGAACAGCTGTATAAGCTCCCAGTGTTTGAATAAGGATGGCGCCCCCCGCTGGGCATGAGTTGTTTAAACGACCGGCCAAAACCGCAAACTGGAGCACATTTCCTCTGGTGTCCTTTTGAAGCTCCTCTGTTAGCTGTCGTTCAGAGACGGAGCAAAGAGCGTTTGAAGTTCAGGGCTGGTGTGGGCCTCTGCTGGCCACCCCTCAGATCATCAGAGCGGTGAAGCCTCCGGTGTCCCAGCGTGGGAAGTTACAGTCCATCCGCCCTGGCAGCCTGTGTCTCGGCCTCTGTGCCTCTCCCTCTCGCTGTAAATCTCCCTCCATCGGGACACAGCGAGCGTTCTGCTGTGAGACTGCTGATATTCCTCATGCTCAGTAAGCCCCCTCCCTTTCCTGAGCAAACAGCATGCCCCCCCCCCCCCCACCCCCCCCGCCCGAACACCCACGCTTTGAATGTGTACTTGTGGTTGGGCGCGGGCTGAAAAGTGGGTGGGGGGCGGCAAAGTGGG
>JAODKE010000028.1:14295667-14305733 GCA_026779605.1 Mormyrus hasselquistii | reverse complement strand
CGGTCGGCGGTGGGGTCTTTGTGTCCGTGGTTTGGTAGGGGTGTTGGGGGGGGCGGGGGGGGGGGGGGGGGGGGGATGCGGGCTTCTCTGCATGCTAAAGGCGGCGCTGGATCCCTGCTGCTGTATGACTGCATGGATCACAGCCCTAACCCTCCAACAGGACCACCGACACAGGCAGATTCTGAGGCCGTCTCCTGGCATCATGCTCGGTTCGGTCCCATCGGATCAGAGCCTCGGTGCCGCTGCTTGGGCGGCTCCCTGACACACGCCTTGTTTCTGAGAATAGGTGTGAAACCGCGGGATCAGGTGACAACCGTGAGTGCCGGGAGGATCCTGGGTTCAGGGTCAAAGGCATGGCTTTGGAATGTGGGCTGGGCTTTTTGTGGACTGGGCTGTCGGGACACTCCGGCCAGCACTGCCGTCCGCGAAAGTGCCGTGAGCTGTGTGACACGGGGGGGTATGCTAGGAGTGAGTGTGCATGTTTGTTTTTGTTGCATCAGCGCTTTCTGGTTCGAGTGTCTTAGCACCAAATTGTGAGCCTCTACCTCCAGAGGGTTTCCCAGGTCGCTGTTTCCTGACTCTTAACTGCAGGCTCCCCTCCCCTCCCCCCCCCCGCCCCCCCCCCCCCCACTCTGCCCCCAAGGAACAGAGGCTGCGTTACCTGAAGCAGCAGGAACGACGGCAGCAGCAGGCCCAGGCAGAGAGTGAGAAGCTGCAGCGACTGAAGGATAGAGTGGACAACCAGGAGGCCAAGCTGAGGAAGATCCGCGCCATGAGGGGACAGGTGGACTACAGCAAGGCCGTCAACGGCACCCTGTGTACGTGTGGGCCGCCGCGTGTGTGTGTGTGTGTGTGTGTGCGTGTGCGCCCCCCGTTACTGAGGTGTAACTCCAATGCCCCTCGCTGCACGCACAGCGGCGGAGATCGATCACATCAATGGTGTCTTCGCGGAGAAGCAGCAGCAGCTGAGGGCAGCCATGCTGAAGGTGGAGCAGCTGACGCAGCAGCTGGAGGAGCTCCGTCAGGGCAAGTTGGGTGGCATGCAGGCGCCTGGCACTGCGGCGCTGGAGCTGCGCCGCCTCTACCAGGAGCTGCAGGTGCATGGGCATGTTCTAGGAGGCGGGTCCGGGGGTGTGTCTCAAGGTGGTGGGGTTAGGGGAGGTATCTTGGGAGGAGGGACTAAGGGGTGGGTGTTAAGGAGGCGGGACTAAGGGGTGGGTGTTAAGGAGGCGGGACTAAGGGGTGGGTGTTAAGGAGGCGAGGCTGGTGGAGTGTCTTGAGAGGACTAGAGGTGTGTCTTAAGGAAGTGGGACCCTGGGTTGTTGTCTCCGGGATTGTGGTCCTGTCCTGGGGAGGGAGTCAGGGACATGTCTTGGGGATGAGGGGTTTGGAGCCTTGTATGTGCCCGACAGCGTGGGGCGTGGCCATGACACCGAGCCGCTGTGCTTCCACTCAGATCCGAAACAAGCTGAACCAGGACCAGAACAGCAAGCTGCAACAGCACAAGGAGCTGCTGAACAAGCGCAACCTGGAGGTGTCGCTGATGGACCGGCGCGTCAGCGAGCTGCGCGAGCGGCTCTACCGGAAAAAAGCTGAGGCACGTCAGAAAGAGAACATCCCTGTAAGGCTGGGCCGCGGCCCGGGGAGCCAGCACACACAAACACACGCTCAGCTCGCCGCGCCACCCCACAATCCCGCTCATACTCAGCCCTCCCCCAAACAGCTGAACAGGGCCAACGGTCCCCCCTCCCCCCAGCTGGCCCCGGGGACCATGGGCCGCGTGGCTGCCGTGGGACCCTACATCCAAGTGCCGGTGCCGGGCCGGCAGGACGGGGGATACGTGGTGCCACCTGAACCCCTGAAGCCGCAGTCACTGGGGGTGACGTCCGCCATCAGCCACGCCCGCTCTAAGTCAGGTGAGCACCCCCCACCAGTGTGTAAGTCACAGCAAGGTTTCAGTGGGCTTCTGAACCATTATCAGGCAGATAATTTCCGTGTTTGCCCTTCCACAAGAGGGAGCTGGTGTACATGCCCTATTTGGCTCCCTATTCCGATTTTTTAAATTTTTCCTTTATTTCTTTACTTTCCCCATAATCTCTTATGATATCTGTTCTTCTCTTCCCCCCACCCCCTTCCCCGGTGGTTGTCTGTAATGCTCGTTTGTCATTGTTATATTCCTCTGGGGGGGCGTTGTGGGGCAGAGACGGAGGGCCGCTCTGGGAGAAAGCCATGGAAGGTCTCTGATTTAGACACCATAGTGGACCCTCTGTCGGCGGCGCCGGCCGGCAACGTGTCCCGTGAGTCCGCAAGCGCAGCAGGAGAACACCCAGCCTTAAACAGTGTGGGCGAGAACACCTGCCCCCCCCCCCCCCCACCCGCTCTCCCATCAGCCATCAGCACAACGATATGCCAGCGTGTGGAGGCACACGCTGCTGCTGTTGCAACACAAACTTCACTTAAGGGGTGACGGTTATGTAATGAAACGGGTTTAGACATCTGCTCTGTGCCTGGGGGGAGGCGAGCTCTATCTGTTTGGATCTGGCCGCACAAACCCACAGACTTTGCAATTAAAGCAGCCCTGTTCATTTCAGAGCTGACTATGTTCTAAAAGACGTGTCGTGTTGTCATGGCTGGCAGCAGTGGGGATGTTGCTGGCGGAGCAGAGGGGTGTTCTGATCTCTGTGCGTGTGCACCGGAGCCCCCAGTAAGGTTCGCTGTTCTCTCGTGTTTGTCACCCTCACCTCGATAAAGTCTGGCTTCATCTGCTGTCCTCCTGCATCCACGCTCCTTTGGTCCATTTCGTCTGTAGACTTAGTGGGACATGGCTAACAACAGCTTCATGTGTCCCTGGGGGTCATTACTAACGTTTGCCGATTCATTATAATTAGCAACAGGGGTATTTTTAGTTGCACAACTTAAAATCCATAAGATGCTCTGGTATGGGGGGGGCAATTGATTTAAAGGTCTGTGAGTTGAATGTCCCTAATGAGTGGGTGGGGGTCGAAGCAAAATGTCTCAGTGCGCGTCTCCCTCCCTTGCCAACAAGGGCTCCCTGCACCAGGTTTCCGGAACAAACGTTCTGGTCAAGTGGAATGGGATGTACAGAGGGGCAACTCCGGATTGCGCGGAGGGGGCGAGGGACGTACACAGACACACGCACAGACTCCAGTGATGGGGGCCAGAAGTCCTCCGGGCAGGAAATCTCAGAGTTGTGCCAGGGCAACGGGAAGAATGTTGCCATAGCAACAGAGGGACTGCAGCCATTTGGTTCTGGCCCGCTGCACTGGTTAATGGGTCATATGACAGGCGGCCCCCCTCCTGCCGCGTTAAACGGCATTTGGGGCCCTGTGGCGGCGGGGAACACGCTCCGTTAGGCTCGGGGCTGCTAAGGCCACAGTCCAGTGCAAATGCAGGGACTGTCGGTCACCTGTCATGCCGCAAGCCGTGGCGTTACCGCTAAATGACACGCTCTCCTCCCCCAGCTAACGATGCCAACTGGCCCACACTCAGCAAAGGCACCTGGAAGGAGTCCAGCCTGGAGGCAGGGGTCAAGGCTGGCAGCCCTGGGCCCGTGGGCACCCCCACCATGGCTGTGCCTACTGACAAGGTAAGGACTCTGAAAGCTGGTACTGCCCATAAAAAGCCTGCCTCATCATAATGGTTAAATATGGCTGTATGGTTATAGACTTATTATAAGTCTGTTGTGTCACCACTGCTCGCCCCCTTATGGTCACATGGTGAATACATTTTGCCCTACAGGGTGTGGATTCAAGTAAGCTGTCCAAGTCGCTGCCCCCTAGCTACGGTACCTACCCCAGTGCCGGGCTCATGTCGTCAGCGAATTCCACCAGCTCTCTGGAACGCCGCAAGGACCCGCCCCCACGACCTCTAGGTGCCAATCAGACGTGGCAGAGATCGACGACCTCAGCCCCCGGGTCCTCTTCCCAACAGATCCAGCAACGCATCTCGGTGCCCCCAAGCCCCACCCTCCAGCCTAGCTCGCCGCTGTTCCCCCCAGCGGAGCGGCCCGATCCCCCGTTAGCGGCAGCCGTGCGTCCATTCGTGCCTGACAAGGGTTCACGCCCCCAGTCCCCCCGAAAGGGCCCCCCCACTATGAACTCCAGCTCCATTTACCACATGTATCTACAGCCGGGGGCAGCCAAGAGCCACAGTCTGGGCGGCAAGCCGGCTGTCAAGGCGGGTACGGGACTTTCATTTCAGTATCTGCACGGGTAGACCCTATAATGCTGCCGTTTACTTGCTTAACTGTTAATAATTGCCTGTTTAAATACTGTCACGTGTTGCTGGATATCTTATATTAACGGTTTTTGTTAGCTTGATCTTGACAAAGGAGGCCGGCGACCATAGGTCAATATCACCTGCAATTCGCCAGTCATTTACGATTCTTTGCAAGTTCCAGTCTATACCAGTCCTCGGGTTTCGGAATGACTTATTGCTTCTCCCCCCCCACCCCCATCCCCCATCATGCAGTATACGGGAAACCAGTCCTGCCGCCCAGCTCCACGTCTCCTTCCCCACTGCCCTTCCTGCAGGGGGGGGCAGCAGGACAGGCAGAGGATGCAGAACGTGAGGATGAGCCTTACAATGCCTCAGGCGAGGCCGTGCCCCCAGACTCAGCCCCACCCTCGGGCTCAGCTCCGCCCAGTGTGGACACCTTGCCACGGCCGCTGAGCCCCACCAAGCTGACACCGGTGGCGCATTCGCCGTTGCGTTACCAGAATGATGAGCTGGAGGCCCTGCGGCGCCGCCTGGCCAACGCCCCCCGCCCACTGAAGAAGCGCAGCTCCATCACGGAACCGGAGGGCCCCGGAGGGCCCAATATCCAGAAGCTGCTGTATCAGCGCTTCAACACATTGGCGGGAGGCATGGACGGCGGTGGTGGTGGCATGCCCTTCTACCAGCCCGGCCTGCCCGACTACGTGGGCGGACCTATCACCGATGTGGACAACAGCAATACGGCCAATGCCAACGTGCCGGAGGCCCCTTCGGTGTCTGCCGTGGCCCTACCAGAGCCTCCCTGTCCCGTGCCAGACGCCAACGACAACCAGCCACCCCCTCCACCCACCGGTGACCCTCCGGCCTCGCCACCCCCTCAGGCTTCAGACACCTCCCAGGATGAGAGCAACAATAATCCCCCCGGGCCCTCAGACTCGGCCCCCAGCCCCATCCCGGAGGCCCCATCCCCCGAGGAGGCCGGGACCCCACCACGGGCGGCCACGCCCCCCTCGCAGCTGGCGGTGAGTATGCACTGCTGCGGTGTCCATGGTGACCATCTGTTTGAGTGTGTCCCACGCCTGACCACGCCACCCCCCCCCCCCCCAGGGGAAGCGCACCAACCTGAAGAAGGCCGACTCGGAGCGTACGGGTCACGGCCTGCGAGTTAAGTTCCACCCACTGGCCCTGCTGCTGGATGCCTCGTTGGAGGGCGAGTTTGACTTGGTGCAGAGGATCATCTATGAGGTTGCCTGCCCCACCTTGGCTGCCCTGTGTCTTTCCTTCCAGTCTTTTGCTCCTCCTCCTTTTAACTCTGGTTAATGTGACCCCCGCGCCCCCACCAGGTTGAGGACCCCAGCAAGCCCAATGACGAGGGCATCACACCCCTGCACAATGCCGTGTGCGCCGGCCACCACCACATTGTCAAGTTCCTGCTGGACTTCGGCGTCAACGTCAACGCTGCCGACAGTGATGGCTGGTGAGGCTACGACCAGCACTTATTTCGCCGGTTGCGCAGCCTCGCCCCCTTCGCTGACTCTGTCCTTGCATGTCACATGACCAGGGCTCCGCTGCACTGTGCCGCGTCTTGCAACAGCGTGCACCTGTGCAAGCTGCTGGTGGAGTCAGGGGCCGCCCTCTTCTCCACCACCATCAGTGACGTGGAGACAGCGGCTGACAAGTGCGAGGAGATGGAGGAGGGCTACCTCCAGTGCTCCCAGTTCCTCTACGGTGAGTGCTGCTGGGAGAACTGGTGGGGGTGTGGTGCGGGTGGCCTTAATTGGGCCATCCCCATCTGAATCCCTGGCTTCTCCCGCAGGTGTGCAGGAGAAGCTCGGCATCATGAATAAGGGGGTGGTGTATGCGCTGTGGGACTACGAGGCCCAGAACGACGATGAGCTCTCTTTCCGCGAGGGCGATGCCATCACCATCCTCCGAAGGCAGGACGATACGGAGACCGAGTGGTGGTGGGCCCGGCTCAATGACCAGGAGGGATATGTGCCCCGAAACCTGCTGGGGGTAAGGCTGGGGGTTTGTGGGAATGTTGTTGCTTGGCTTTTGTGGGTGTGGCTTATTCCTTTGGGGTGTGGCTTGGTGTTTGTGAGTGTGGATTACGGTTTGGGGGTTTGTGAATCAACTGACTGTGTATATGTCCTTGCAGTTGTATCCTAGAATCAAGCCCCGGCAGCGTTCCCTGGCTTAACTCCTCCCCCTCCCCGTCGAGTGGGCGGCGCCGATGTACACACGGACCTGAGGGAGGAACTGGGTTCCACTGCTGCCCTCTCTGTGTCGGTGTCACCTCCCTGCAGGATGGGGTGGGAGGAGAGTGAGGAGCATGTGTAGCCTCTGAGGACTGTGGACCATGCCTGGACCATGAACTGGATTTTACTTGCACGTGGGACTGATGGGGGTGGGGGGTGTTGTGTGCCTGGCTGATCTCCTCTGGGCTGAACCAATGGTCCTTCCTCCTCCTCCTCCTCCTCCTCCTCCTCCTCCTCCTCTGAGTCGCAGTGGGGCATGGATGTGGTTTGTGTGTCAGTGAAGGTTTCCTCTCCCAAAACATTAGAAGGGGGGGCAGAGAGTGGGTCTGAGCCGGAATGTTGCTATTTGTGTGGTATTGTAGTGCAGAGCAGAGTGGGATGGGCAGGCAGGCAGAACTGTGTGTGAAGAGAGAAGGACCTTGGGGCTGGTGTAGCCATGCAGGGACACTAGGATGTGTAGTAGTGTTAGCATCAAGGGCAGGCACAGTAAAGGCTGTGTGCTAATGTTAGCATGAAGAAGAGGCCCAGTGCAGATAACTTGTGTTAGCACAGAGGACAAGCACAGTACAGCCTGGGTGCTAGCAGTAGCAGTACAACGGGGCACAGGAACACAGTGTACACAGAGTTAGCATTAGCATTGAGGACAAGCACAGTACGGCCTGGGCACCAGCATTAGTGTGGAGCACAGGAACAGTGTGCACAGCATTAGCATTGAGGACAAGCACAGTACAGCCTGTGCGCTAGCATTAGCATGGAGGATGTGCAGTGTAGGTCGTGTGTGTGTGTGTGTGTGTGTTGGTTGGCGTGCTGTGGAGGAGGGAGGGGGAGGGGCAGTGGGTGGTTCTGCCAGAGAGCAGCCTGGATTCCCCTGTCAGGCCCAAGTCAAGGGAGGGATGCAGTAACTCATTAAGCTACAGCTTTGTGCGTGAGAACGGAAGCACTTCAGCAGACAGCTAAACGTAACGCTTTGGCGCTAACAGAGCAGCTTGGGGAGCGTTCCCCCACAGCCTCGTACCCGGGCCCTACACCCTTTGTTTTCTGTGCTGTGTAAGATCTCCTCACTCTTTCTGTAAATACTGCAGAGGTCCAGTGTCTGCCACGGGCCAGCGCAATGCTTATGCAACACGTTATGTACATGAGCGCAATAAAAGCTGTTCCCTGGCACGAGCTGGAGTGGACTCTGTGTTTATCCCTGTTGGGGGGAGGGGGTGGGCGTGGTTTAACCTATGTATGTTTGATGGGGGTGGGGCTGAAAGATAACTAATGTGGATGAAGTAATGGTTCACCACTATTCAAGTAGGGAAAAATTTATGGAACCCTTATAATATTACTCTGCTCCACATCAAGGCTGGAATTCAAAGACGGTAAGTTCTGGGACAGGGGTGGGGTTGAGGAGTTAAATATAAATTACCAAAAACCAAGTAGGAAATTGACCTAAAATGTAAAAATATCGGTATATTAGGGGCTTGTCCTTATGTTTACTTGCCGCACGTGCTCAGGATTGTAGGAACCGGGTGGCTTCAGTGGACGTGTATCCTCCAATATTAAATGTGACTTCATTAACCCCCCCTATAAACAGACCCTTGCATTTAAATTGTGCCCCCCGGCCCCCAAAATCAAACATGTGCTAACCCGTCACCTGGCACATCTGCCTCACGCGTGTATGCGGGGTCCAGCTTTTTGACGGTGCGAAGGTCGTGGCATCTGCCCGGTAATCTGTCTCTTCGGCTCCTTTTTAAGCAGACTAAGTGGGCGGTGCTTATTAGTCCCAAATAAAGTACGATGTTTAGTTCTTAAGATGAATCCGCTTTTTCATCTCCCACTTAATAATAAGACTTTGAACCGGGGAGGGAATAACTGGCCAGACCCGCTCATTACACCGGAGACGACAAAGACGCGTTGCGTGCTTTGCTTTTGCAAGTGGGTGAACGGATAACTGAATTCCTATTTAACTGTCATCTAGCAATCTGCAGTTCTATGCATTATTGATTTTTGACCTAAATACAATAGGAATCTCTGACGCATGTGTCTAATTAATGCTTAACCGAAACGCTGAAACTGAAAATATAGTGAAGCGTTTGTACGTGTGACATAGAGTCGCTGAGAAATGTCGCACCTTACAAGTTTCCATGTAAACACTCCTCTGCTGGAAAGTCTGGACCTCTCAAAGAGAGCTGGAACCCGAGTGTACATGAAGATGGAGAATGCCCAGCCATCCGGCTCTTACAAAATCCGGGGGATCGGACATCTCTGTCAGAAGGTGAGCTTGATCCAGCTCCAGCTTTATGATTAAACACTTGCTGTGGCGCTACTTATGATATACGAATTTTTGCATTAATAAAGGAGGCGATTCACAAGTGCTAAACAAATTACAATAGTCTCTTTCGATCAATAAATAAAACGGTTCTACTAACGTTTTCATGTTCTATTTTGTTTCCTAACCAGGCAAATAGCGGCACCTGCTGCTCAGCTCTGATGATTACACTTTTAAGTGACCGTTTAATATAACCGCAATATCGCCATCTTGTGGGAGAAAAATATATCTGCCTGAACCTGGATTTTTATTTACTGCAGATATACTGAGATACGCAAGATTTTGCTGTCAGATGCGTGACACGCTCCGTTCTCTCTTCTGTAGATGGCAGGCCCTGGTTCCAGGGGTGTAGTCTGTGCCTCAGGTTTGTCTTTTACTTTTACACACACACACACACACACACACACACACACAACGCTTGATATTATACCACGAATCTCTTGTAACGCAATTGATAGTACCCAAGTCCAATGCAACACAGAATCGCAGTTGTATTTGCGCGATTTTCAGTCAGAGAGAGAAGCACTACGCGAACTACGGCGGCATACGGGCTTAGCGATAAACCAACAGGTATTCAAGTCAACGACAGTGCTGTCCAATTGGTGAACGATTACTTCTTTTGAACCTGTTTTCAGAGAATTCCTTAAATCGGGTTTCAGATCTAAAAGAACTGACCTGTGCAGTGAGTGGATTTACAAACATTCTAAAAAGTCTTAAATTCTAAAAATCCAAAAATGTATTTGAAATGCAGATAATTACATTATTGGCCACTGATATCACTATTAAAATTATTAATTTAGTTTGGTGTTACTAAGTTTTGGAGGTGCCTTCAAAACTATCCATTGTGTGTTTTAATATGCTATTTTAGTGAAAGCAGGGTTTTTCAGGAATACATTAGTCCTGTTGTAATTGTGTGTGTGTGTGTGTGTGTGTATGTATATATGTATATGTATATATCCCACTTTGCTCTGCACTACAATACCACACAAATAGCAACATTCCGGCTCAGACTCACTCTCTGCCCTCCCCTCCCCCCCTCTAATGTTTGGGGAGAGGAAACCTTCACTGACACACAAACCATATGGAGAACACAAGAACTTCCTTTTAGTTCTTATTGATTTACTCATAATTTGCATATGTTCTAATATTGAATTGTGGTTTTCATGCTGACAAAATATAAATTTACTACTCTGATGAATAGCTTTAAACATTCCTTATGACTGCCAAAGACTTTTGCACAGTACTGTGTGTATATGTG
>JAODKE010000028.1:14282746-14293887 GCA_026779605.1 Mormyrus hasselquistii | reverse complement strand
TTTATGTTCTATTCTGAATAAAATATTAGAAGTTGGCACCTCCACATCATTGCATTCAGTTTTTATTCACGATTTGTGTAGTGTCCCAACTTTTTTGGAATCCGGTTTGTAGAAGGATGACATAGACATGCAACCTAAAGGCAGCTGGCTCAAGTGTCAAGCTGTGACCTCTATCCAGTGTCTTTAAGAAAAAAGTATTTATCTCCAGATGTGTATTTGGGTACGAGCCCTGGGTCTTGTGGCTGCTGTGTGTGCAGATGAAGAGCGGGTTCTGGTGGAGCTGTCCTGTGGCGCCGCTCTCGCGGCTATCTACAGTGGCGTGATCCAGCGGCTGCAGGCAGAGGGCCGACTGCCCCGCCTGCTAGACCCCATAGTGATGGTGGTGTGTGGTGGCAGTGGAATCAGCATGAGCTGGCTGCAGAAGCTGTCTGACAAGCTAAGGGGCTGAGCCTGGGGAGCAGTGCATCATGGGAATGTGGCAGACCTTCGAATCGTGGTCCACGTGCTGGCATTAGCTGCACTGCAGATCAACAGATGGCTCCATGCGCCATGTCAGTGCTGTGCTCTGCCGGTCAAGTGTCATCTTATATCTGTAAGGAAACTGGTTTGAATAAAATGGCTTGCTACCAATTGTTTGAAACACAGCAGAAATAAATTGTACATCCACAAACACCTATCCATTGTTGTGTAACTTTATGTTATTCATTTTATTTGATATTTTTCTGGATTCTTCCTTGTGGATTAACTGACTGAAATGTTTTATTGTCTTTAGCTGGTATTTATTAAAATGCTGCATTCAATTACAGTTAATTCTGCTCACCAGCAGGTGGCAGTAAAACGCCAGTTTCTCATTCCAAGTCGGGCCCAGGAAGCTTGTCCAGCCTATTTGCCCTTTGTCTACAGTCGCTTTACTTTACACAGAATTCGAAAACGAATTTTTCTTATTTCTATGACTATAGTCCAATCAATACAGTTGTTTTAAAAATAGCCCCGTTAACACCTGATAATGTTCCCAAACAGACCATCAATGTGAACATGGCAAATAACAACAATGGAGCAAACTGGGAGTAATGGCCGTCTGGGTGGTGTGTTGGTGGGGGTCCAGTTAGCCGGACCAGCTGGTCACAGTACAGGATTGGGACGACTGGACCACTACCTGGCTTAGCTTGTGAACCAGTATTTTTACATTTTAATTTTTAATTTTAGTGTTTATTTTAAGCGTGTTCATTATCTTAAATTTTTCTTTGAAATCCAATTTGATTTTAGTTTTTAGTGTGGTAGTTTTTATTTTAAAGATGTATTTCTATTCAGTTTTATTGTATTTTAGTTTCAGTTTAAGTTTTATTTACGTAAGTTAACCTCTAGGGATCTCTAGTTATAGAGCTATTTTATCCGTCTGATCTTTAGAGAATCTAACGTGAATACACATTGCACATTATGTATTAATGTCCTCAAAATGCACACCACCATGTTCTAGGTATTAAAGACGAACCGTTATGTAAGCTACAGTGAAAGCTTTTGGCTTGCGCATTAACCTGAACAAGTAAACAGCACAATTCTAAAACATAAGATAAAAAAATCATAATATATAATAACATTATTGCATTGAAAATGTTCAAATAATGAAAATAATTGCACTACGCATGGACCTGTTTTCGTTCCTGCGCATGCCTAATGGCGCTTTTCCACTGCAACCAAGAGCCAAGCCGTACCCGAGCTGTGCCCGAGCCATAACCACATTGCCATGGCCCTGTGTTGTCATGCGCTTTACGGCTGCAGACTGTCGTGTACGCGGCAGCGTGTGTTCGTTCTACGTTTGGCTGCGGTGGCGGATGGTTGCGGACAGCAGTGATACTCCAACAAACCACCAGGGGGCAGATATATCGCAACAATCAAGCGGCGGCTTAGTAGTCATTTCGCTCGTTCCGCTGTTTGACTCGCAAACTCTCGGCTTCTATAGAGTATCCAACTTAAAATATAAGTACAACAATCATTAATGTGTGTATATCAATATTAAAGTAAGAAATGTGTTCTGATTCATTGTTTTTCAATAAAATGATAAACTATCCAGCAGTGCTGGATACCAGAGCCTTTACTTTAAATGCTATTAAAAATAACATCGGAAAGTATTTCACTTAAAAAAAAAAAATCTATTTCAGTATGTTTGAGAAGTTTTATGGTTTTTGTTTTTTACTTTCAGGTTAAAAATATTTTCTCTTTGTCCGAGTTTTAGTTTTTGTCGATAATAACCATGCCGAACATCCGTGCGTGTTGGTGTGGCCTCCAAGACCAGGGCGCGCCCTGAATGGCCTGCCCTACAGTGGCTGGAAGCCCTCACCAGTGTCAGCATCACCAGCATCAGCTCCTTGACCTCTGCTGACATTATATCTGTTGGACGGCCAGGGTGCTGGGTGACGGCTTCCCTTCCTCGCCCAGTCAGGCTCCAGCCATCCAGGGGCAGATGTCAAGCTCTCCGATACGATCGGATGTTTCAGGCTTTGCGGAGGATGCGGCAGCTGAGCTAGTCTGGTGGTGGATTCTTTCTGAAAGACTGTTCTTCTTCTCCAAAACAGTTTGATTGTCTGCGACCTTGTCGACAGAGATACTGGCAATAGACGACACGACACGTGACTGCTGCCCTCGGAATCTGAGGCAACGTGGCGGTGTGTTTCAGCGGGCCGAGGTAAACGTTACGTGAATGTGAACAGCCGATGATGCACGTCTGAGCCGTGATATGCGGGCGGTAAAAACTTGCAGGAAGTTAGACCCGGGTGGGTGCGGGCCTACCTCCATCCACAGGGCCAAGTCTGCCCTCATGTGTTCAGTGTACCCCCCCCCCCCCCGGAGGAGAAGGAGATGCAAAACTGGAATGAAGGCTTGACATCTAGCACACAGGACTGGAGGGACAGGTAGGACTGGTGAGGCTGGTTGGATTTCTGCCTGCTTTTTGAGCTACATTATATGCACTACGGTTCCCCTCACCTGGGTGGAGTCAGATTATGAAGACTTTGCTATGTTAGATCAAGATGGTGATTCTCCACCCAACAGCGTCCCACCTCCGCGCTTCTCCTGTCCCGTTTCGGTCGAGGTTCCAGCTCATGCTGCATCAGTCTCCCATTCAGCACCTTATTTACTGTCTTCCGGAGGTCAAAGGTGGTCGTCATGGTCTGCAGGCGGTATGCAGATAGCAATGGCATTCACCTATTGAGAGATGCTTTATTACGCACGATCTGACTCCGCTGCCACCCGACGAGGCTGCTGTAAACGGTGGCTGTGGGGCAGCTAATGCTGGAGACGGTGATTCACCAGTGAATTAGCAAGATGGATATGGGAAAAAGATCAGCGACGGAGGGAGCTGAAGTAGATGAAAATGAGTCTGTTTGTTGACTGATTATCTTCACGCCAAGCTTGGTTTCGCGATTATACCAAAACATCACAGCAGGTCTGAGGGGCAAACTCGTCCTAATTAAAGTGGCAGATTCCTGCCTTGCGGGCAATGTCCTCACTTTGGCATATGTTTCTCTGAGTAGGAAAAAAAGGCTTTTGGAGCACCGTCATTGGCTGGACGCTTTTAGACAGAACATCTGCAGTGCGAGAGGCGGTTCTAAATTTAAAAAGGAGAAATTTTAGTCTGCGATTTCCGGTGACTCCACCCTAAACTTAGCAGCCCCGATGTAGAAGGGTCTAGAGTACATTCCAAGGAACCTTAAAACACTAAGCTGACATTAAAATGATAATCAGATTTAAAGGGGTCATATTTTGTAGGGGAGTATTTAAGAAAAGATGATCGTGTCAGAGCAACCCGGTTCCCCGTCATGCTTCAGAGAAAGAGCTGTGTGGTGACATGGAAGACCCCCCCCTCCCCAGCATGAAAGATGAACCATGTGCACCCCCATGCCTCTGCGTTTTGCCGACTCCTCTGACATGAGGGGGGGGGGTGTCACAGACTCGTGTGCCGTCTTACTTGACCCATGCATTTGAGAACGAGCCATTGCCCACAGACAATGTGGGCCTCTGTGAAGCTGTTTCCCTGCTGACCGACCTGCGGATTTCAGTCTAATCCAATCGCACCTCTGGTGGCACCGACCAGCTCTACAGACGCCGTATGGAAGCCCTTCAACTTTGTTAACCGTAATTTAATAACACGGGAGGAAGTGACTTCAGCATTAAGGGAGTGTTTGAGTCACAACAATTCAATAATAATGCGACCAGCAAACGGAGAGGGTTCATTAATCCAGTGTACTGTCCTGTTTCAGTTCAGTATCAAGGAGTAGCAATGTGGAGGGTGGTGAATCTATCACATCCCTAACAAGCCTCCCATTTTAGTTCTGATTGTGGGCGTCGTGTTATCACCCCTCTGCTTTTTGTCAGCCGAATGAGTCGATTTTGCCTTCCTCAGTGCAGCCTTGTCTGTCAACGCAGCTCAGGAGAGCAGCCTGGTTTCCTATCCTGCCCAAGGCCCCCGCATAGTCAGCCAGCAACAGTCTGCTGATGTGTCATAATCATGCTAAACCTAGATCCTTCTCTGTGATATGATCCACCATGTTATGATTCTAATGAGTGGATGGAGACTGTCGATACGGAAACGCTGTAAAATGAAGCGTGCGGGTGGGTCACAGCTGGCTTCCAGTTGGCGTGATCAAAAGCCCGATAAGGGTGGAATGGAGTTCAATCATTCAGCGAAGGCACTGAAACAAAAAGGTGAGCGAGCCGCTCACGTGTCGTTTCACCGCTGTTCCACACCTGCTAGTCTCAGCTGAAAGGTGATGGTTAGCTCATAAATATGGCCGCAGGCACAAACTACAGGCGTGGCTCTCAGGGGAGGTCAGCCATAAGGCCGTGCGATATCTTGGTAAAATAGAACAGGCCTCCCAGGATTCTGGGGGCTGACAGGAGGCGCACCAAGCTCAGATAATGGGTGGCTAATTTTCAACTCTGCAGTTTGACTGAAACACAAGCGATCAATCACAGTGAAGCATTTGCAGGACTCATGATAAAATGGTTTGACCTTCCTGATAAAAATAGAAAGAAAGGAGACACTTCCATGTGGATTTTTAGACGTTTTCTACACTGATTGCTGTTATACATTAATAATGATGACCTCAGCAGCCTGGGCTGTTGGCCCTGACCCTTGACCTGCCTGCCCTTGGCCCTGTCATTAAGCCCTGCTCTGACCAAATAGCAACACTGATGTATTGGCACTGACCTCGATAACAAGTTCTCCCCCTCCTTTGCCCCCCGAGCAGCTCAGCAGAAAGGAAGATCAGCATGTTCTGTCCACCATGACCAAACCCCAGTTTATGATGTGCTGTTGTGCCATTAGCCTCCAGCAGGGGGGGGGGGGGGCTTCTGTGCTGTTCCAGAGCTTCACAACAGACTTGTTAAGGAGACTAGGGGCTCAGGCACTTTGGGGAGGGGAGAGGAGTTGGACTGTAGGCCAGAATCCCATGGTGTACTTATGTAGATGATCCCCACCTGAGCCACGATTCATTTTCCATCAGCAGAATCCTCACCAGCTCCTCTGGGACCCCTTGTCATTCCTTATATTCACTGTATTCAACACACTGGTTCAGCTAATCAAGGTGAACTTTCAGAAAATTAAATGGTTAGAATCTATTTGTATGATATAACACAGGGGTGGGGAACCTGATCTATAGAGGGCCGGTGCAGGTTTTTGTGATGACCTCTCAATCAGCCAATAATAAAGCAGTGGTTCTCAACTCCAGTCCTGGGGGCGCACTGTTATTGGCTGATTGAGAGGTCATCCCAAAAACCTGCACCGGCCCTCTATGGATCAGGTTCCCCACCCCTGTGTTATATCATACAAAAAGGCTCTAACTATACAAAAAGCTGATCCAGTGTGCTGTTGGTGGAATAAAGTGAATATAAGGAATGACAAGGGGTCCCAGAGGAGCTGGTGAGGATTCTGCTGATGGAAAATGAATGTAATAAGTAGCCAGTGAATTATTGAACGGATGATGGAGTCAGCTTGTAAGTGAGTGAATTATCTGAGCAGAATCCCTGAGCAGAAGATGCAGTCAGCATGTGTGTAAGTGAATTATTGAGTGACTGAGTGAATCATGGATGGATGGAGTGAGAGAAGGAGTGAGTGCTGACATTGATATCTATACGTGAAGCCCCCACCCCTGTTTTCAGTTCCACTTGGCCTGGCCAACATCACATGAGGATGATAATGGACTCTCTTAAGTCTGGACAGTGGGGGGGGGGAGCTCTCCTCAAGCAGCCAACATGTCCAGACTGACTGTACTGGACACGCTGCATGCGGAATCACGTGGCTTGGGTGCAGAGTGGTGCGTGCTGTGCTGCGTGGGGGCCTGAGGCTGACGTGGAAGCTGCTCTTTGAAATCTGCCAGGCCTACAAGCCCCTGCTTTGTTTCCTAATGAATCGTGTGACTCAAGCAAAATCTTTCTCTAATCAGCGAGCATCTAACCCTTTACAGCCACATGTTGCATTTTCTCTGAAGATATGCAGTGTGGATCAGTCTATCCAGAGCTTATTCCGTGACAGAACCCCCCCCCCCCCCCACCCCCGCCAATCAGCAAAATCATGGGGAACCCCAATATCTGGGGCCAGCACTTAAGTGCAAAAGTCTCACTGTCAACCACCCTGCTTCCACCAATCCATTTCTCTGGATTCCTCCATTATGTTGGTTTTTGTTGTTTAGCTGTTTAGCCGGCTTTTCAAAGACTTCATGACGCAAATTGAGCTAGATCCAGATTCCTGAATACCTTTGAGGAGGGGCTGGGTCTTGGGGCATGGGGAGGATTTAATTTTGGGGGCTGGGGGCCCTACCTATAGCCTAAAATGCTGCCGTCACAACAACAAAATAAAATAAAATTGGGCCCCTCTGCAACTTGAGATCCTGTGCTGCAACCCAAGTCACAGCCTTGGCCTCCGGACCGATTTCTGCGAGCTCTGCTGTAGTGTCTCTATCTCGGCTCTCGTTCCAAACAAATGCTGTTAAGCACGCTCCCGTGTAATTTGCAGCACTGTGGAGACTGTCACCCTGCTCTCTTAGACCGTGTATGTTAATGTCTCTCCCTTATCCACATTACATACCACAGAGAGCCGCTGTTTATCCAGGCGTGGCTGCTGTTTTCGGGCTGGACTTTTACTAGTGACCATCTCCTCCAACATGCTGGCAGCCTCCCCTGGTTACAGCTCCATCCCTCAAATCTTGTGGTTCTCAATATTACGGTCTGTGGCTAGACTAGTGTCTCTTTGGCACTGGCCTGCAGCTGGGTGAGCGAGTCCATAGGGCAGGGCCTGTCCCAAAACAGCCAGCCGCCATGGCCTCAGACTGTTAGCTCTGCCTTAATTCGATTAAGATCAGATACTAGACAAAAACAGCAATGGAGAGACAGCTGTGCTTCCCCGTGTTGAGAAACCAATGAACACAAACAAGAGAGCAATTCAATGAGTCAGTAAGAATCCAACAAAGAGTTAAACACCTCTGCATTGTGCAACACTAATCCCCTCATTGCAGGAGGGTAAGGTGTGATCGAAGGTTTTAAACATTACGTTATTGCAGAGCCTCTCCAGCAGGGGTCAGAAAAACACCTTTGCTTGAATCAAATAAAACTTCATGTCCTTACCGCATCATAATTGTATTATGCATAAGTGCATTTTGGGAGAGGACTCAGTGTGAATATATGTGTGTGTGTGTGTGTGTGTGTGTGTGTGTGTGTGTGTGTGTGAGAGAGAGAGAGAGAGAGAGACTGAGAAATCTTGCCTTAGAGGGAACATTGTTCAGTACTTCATGTAGCCTACTTGTCTTGTGAGGTTAGGTTTCCGCTTAATTGTTACCTAAATATTTCAGTAAAATAGCACTATAGTCCCACAGGACCATGACAAGGTAGGGTCGTCGGAACCATACTGTATCGTTAGGGTCGTGCATTCATTCGAAGCACCGGCAGCAGGCTATAAGACCCAAAAGAACTACAACTCCCAGAGTCCCCCGCGGTACATTATCGCCAGTCCATGCGCACTATTGTCAGTGCGAGGGATGATGTCACCTGCAAAAGCCGAGCAGTACCTTATTGTGCTGGCGGAGATTCCTGGTGCGAAGGCTTCGTGCGGTTCGCTTGGATGATGGGTTATTTTCCAAGGTAAGGACGGTGCAGCCGCGGCCGATGGTTAGATAAGTGACAGTGTTTCATGTTCTTGTTGCAGATTACACTGTGTGTCGATCATTACCTCCCACAGAATCTGGGCAGTTAACCTGAAACCGTGTTTTAATGGGTGGGACGGAGACAGTGCAGATGCGAGCGTGAGGTATCGCCGGACATGTGGAAAATGCTTTTCTTTTTACACCTGTGCCCTCTAATGTAATTTTTTACCCCCCACCTCACATTGGAATTTAAAAAATTCTGGTTGCGTTTTAACGAGGTGCGTAAATTGCGGGTGGATATAATTTTTTATAATTGAAGTTCATGGTGAAACTTCGTACTATGTTTTCAGTTATTTTGCAATCATGGTCTATCTGCCTTCGGGACAATCGAAGTTGCAAAATGTGAAACAGCCGGACTTATTGAGGGAAAAGTCACATAATAAGCCGTTTTTAAAAGGATTTACTGTCATGAAAGTGAAAATGAAGACGAAGGGTTGCAAAGTATTAAAAGTTTCTTTTAATTTACGTGAACCGTACAGACTGTCCCTTGTGTGCACGGGCTGTTCGCGTTTCCCTTTGTACCGTGATTTGTGCACTTGTAGGTAAACATTCACCTCGTTAGTAAGGCGTTTATTATTTTTTTTTCTGGGGAGTAATTAGTTATTTAGTTCATAGCTCTTTTCCGTGTATTCTACCGGAAAGGCGTCTGCCTGAAGGTGTGGTCTTTCTGATAATTTCATTTCATCTCAGTACCTCATCTTACGTGAAATGAGCCTAACATGCTGAGCAGGAAAATTGTTTTAGGTCACTATTGAATATTGATACTCTGCGCCTACCTGCTCGTCAGTGATGAGGGTTGAGCCCACAGCATCTGATCGGTTGGTGGTTACTGACTGATTTGGCTTTGCTCGGCCATCATATACCTGCAGTGTGACTGTTTTAGGATCAGATGGGACAGTGTGTTCAACATGCACCTGGGTCTGTGATGACTGGATCCAGCGGAGGGAATCACCAGCGTTGGCGTGGGCGACTGGTGTACCCTGCTTGTGAAATCTGGTGCGGTTCACCTGCGCAGCCCATGATTTCAGTGCCTTTGCCCTTTTTTGAGTGTCTGCCCTTGTCTGTGTCTCTTGCATGATGTCAGAGTATAACCTGGTTGTCTGTAGCGCTGGGCAGGTGGGCACTCGTCAGCGGAGGGTTTCGATCGCACCCCCAGGCCCCTGCGAGCTCTCCGCAACCCTGCCCTCATGCCCGTCACCCGGTGCCCTTATCTGCTGAATGCTCTGCGCTTCTGCTGGCCGGGATGGTTCCTGCTGGTGCCCTTCTGAGCCCAGCTGGGAGTTCATGCTGCCTGGTTAGCAGGATCTCCTGGAGAGCTTGTTTGGATTCTGCTGACAGGAGGAGGCTCTAATTAACGAGGCCGGGTGGGTCAGCGGGGAGCCGCCTCTGCTACGGGGAGTTTTACCGCCGTGCCAAGCAGAGATATTGGGGGTGACTCCTTTGCTTATTTTTTTGTGTGTTTAGTACATTATCGTCATTAACAAGCCGCCCCCCCCCACCGAGATTGCCAAGGATTGGCATGAGGGTCCAGTGCTCTGCCGCGATGGGGCTGCTGGTGAGGCCCCTCCCTGAAGTGCGTCAGTCACTGTGCAGTTTGTTTAGCGCATAACTGTCTGTAATTATCAGGCTTTCGGCGTAATTCGCACAGGCGAGGGGAAAGGCTTGTCGCTTTAAGTTTTTTTTAGGACCCCCCTTCTGCAAATTTCGTCCGAGCTGCCACCTGGCTGGCTGCCATTGCCCGTGTCCGCCGTCGCTCTGCAGACCCTTTGAGAGCCACGTGGATGAAACAGACCCTTCTCATCTGAGCTGGCTGGTTGCCAACCTCCCAGTGGGGGCTGCCTTGACGTAGGCTGAGGTTCTCCAGGATTAAATAAATGCAGGTGGAGATGGGGGGGGGGGGGGAGGCCGCCCTTGTGATGAGGTTTGAGGGCACACCCGTAACTGGAATGCCGCACCATATATTAGTGTTTGTGAGAGGAATAAGCGCCCCCTTGTGGTGCTTATGTCCATAAAGGCTTTGACATTCATGTCCTAAACACACGCAAGCACATCTCCCTCTCCGGAATCATGCCTGTGGATCAGGTCAGGGTTGGCTGCCAGAAATGCGTTTTGGGATCAGTGGATCATATGGTGTCCTACCTGGATGTGGTTATTTGTTCCTATCGGTTTTTAATCGACGCCTTGTGCACTTCAGAGCCTGCGCCTCTTCTCTGTTTCTATGGCAACGGGCAAGGACGTTGCGGTAGGGGTGAAGCACTCACGTTTGCCCTCTGAAAGCCGTCAGAGGTGTTTCCTGCGAAGCAGTTCCTGATCCGAATGGAATTTTCTTTGCCGGGTGCTTTTTAATTTCTCCGATTTTCTAAATCAGAGCTCCTGTCCGACCCCCAGCCCGTTGTGTGTTTCCATCCCTGAGGAACCGCCATTGAAGAGCTCCGCAGCGGGGCGAAGGGGGTGCCCAGCATGGTTGGGGAGGAGGGTGGGTGGGGGGGGGGGGGGTACGCCCCCCGGGTGGGCGAATCGCGATAAGGCGTGGTGGGGGAAGCTCCGCAGTGCCGTTGGGGCACCTGCCAAACAGGCCGATGTCGGGGGAGTTGAGCGGGGGGCCGCGGCCCTGCTGACGCTGCCGTACCAAGTCGCCGGTGCCATCCTGGGAGCCGCGGTAACAAAGGGCCGGTGTGGCGCTCTGAATGCACCATTCTCTGAGCTGCGCACACCAGCAGGGGAGCACAAAGGGCCCATTCCCTGGAATTCATGCCTGGCCCCACCCCCTGGTGGTCCCAGTCGTGGCTCTGTGGCCCCGTCTGTCACGGTGGTGGTCCTCAGATGGGGAGGAGCTGAACCACCCCCCCCCCCCCCCCCCCCCCCCCCCCCCCCCCCCCCCCCCCCCCCCCCCCCCCCCTCCTCCTTTATCCCCCCTCTCTCTTTCTTATCCTTTGTTGGTGGGGTCCC
>JAODKE010000028.1:14269220-14282646 GCA_026779605.1 Mormyrus hasselquistii | reverse complement strand
GGGCACAATTATTGCTTCCTGTCATATGCTGAACTTTGCTCTGTTTTCCTCCTGCCTCTCCTCTCCTCCCTTCTCCCCTCCTTCTCCTCTCGTCTCCCTTCCTCCCCCTCTCCCCTCCTCTCCACCCCCCCCCCCCCCCCCCCCCCGGCCTCACCCTGAGCTCCCATCCTCCCACTCGAGCCTTTTTGATATCAGATCTCATTGTCGCTTTATTAAGCTGTGGGGAGTCGCTGCACGTTCAACATTTCAACATAGATAATGAGTTTGAATGGACCCCCCCCCTTCACTGCACACAAACCTCATTCCAGACCGCCTTTGCTTGGCCACCCCGGAATGTTTCTGATAGCAGGGTGTCCCCGTATCCCTCTCAGTGATTCTGTGTGTATGTGTGTGTGTGTGAATCTCCATCTTCCTCAGCCGCTTGTCTGGTGGTTAGTTGGTATTCCTCCAGCGGCGACAGCAGCTCGCTTTTGTGGATAAACGGGCCCCTTGACCTTGCTCATTGTGCAGGGTTAGGAGGTCGATCCGTATTCCCAGTCTTAAATAGTGGGACCCCTTTCTTTAAGAGTGGAGGGTGCCAGGCTCCCCCATCGAGGTGTCCCATTGGTTGACCCATAGGCTGGAACACCCCAACTCTTCATCGTCCCCCTCCCTGCAGGTGATGTGGGCCAGCTGCTCGTCAGGGCCCTCCCCATTGGTTGCCGAACACCCCATCCCCCATGTCAGCCCCCCGCTTTGCTGATGAGGAGGGCCAGCTGCTTGTCAGCGCTCCTCCATCTTCTCAGATATCCAAATGATATTCCCTGAAACCTTTCCGTCTTGCTGATCCCCTAAGCACCGTGTGGGATCCCGGCCGCTTGATGGAGGATGGTGATGTCCTGCAGCACTCGATTTCGGTTCCTTCATATGCTTTGAAAATCTGTGCAGCGGCCTGAGTTCTGCAGCCAGGGGTTTAGCCCGTGCAGTGTCCAGCACTCACTTCGGAGACGTCATTGGTTCATAGCTTTACTCCGAGTAGAGACAGGCCTGCGCATTCATGCACTACAACCGGTCCATTCATAGCCACTCTGGGGTCTAATTTGGCTCCATTTTTAGATAGTTTTTTATTTTTAATGTCTTGTTTATGGAAATGAGTCTCAGCTACACAATGAAGACTGTGGTGCAGAACTGCCCAGTTTCGGTGTGTTTTTGTGGATTGGTTCTTCAGTTCTGTTCCAGTCTGTGTTTTTGAATGCCAGGCTCATCTGCCTAGACCTGCCTACTACGTCCAGCCATAGTGAAGTGTCCATTCACTGCTGTTGTCCGGCTGTCCCGCTCGGCTGCAGCTGCACCCGCTGCATGCTCATCGACGTCCCTAACAGGCTCCGTTTGCATGCGCCTCTTGCCTTGTTCTCATCCTGCCCTTGCCCCTCGCCTTCCCGCATCACTGAGGGTTTATGGGTGTTCGGTATGGGATGCACTCTGGATGCCGCATCCTGACAAGGAGCCAGCTCTTGCGCTGCCCACCCATCTGGGATCCGAGCCGCCCTCTGGTCCGCGATGCAGCTGGGGTGCCGTATTTTATAGGTTTACCATGAGTATTATGGCGAAATGGCGTTGACATAATCGGCGTAGGGGATTATATCTATGTCAAGAGCATAGTAACGCAAAGTTTGGACTAGTTGTGTTAACGACGAGGGCTGGAAATGAACAAACTCAAATAAACAAAGTGCGTTGTTGGGTCAGATCCCGTCTCTTTTCCATTTTGCGGTTGCCTTTTTACTTACGGAGAAATAACAATTTGCCTTTCTTTGTGGCGGCTGATCATCCCGCTGTTCTGTGATGTTTAACAGACCTTTCAGGCTGGTGCAGTGAACTGAGGTTTCTCTTAGTCTAGTACTTATTTGATTAACAAATGCACTGACGTTATTTGCCGACACTGCGATTTTGGAACGATAAGGCACACGATAATTTTGTGCTTGAAGTGACTTCTGGGACACAGTGGTGGTGGGGAGATTGGTGTCCGTCCAGCACCCGTGTGATGGCACTGCTCTTTAGTGAGCTGTCCGCCCTTGTCAGATGGACCAGCTAGCATTAATGCGAGCGAAAGACTAACAGTCGATCTAACGTCCTTCCTCGACTCGCCTCTCCGTCAGTCTCACCTCATTCCCATGCACTCTCAGCTTTTCCGTGATGGGTTATTTGCTCCTGGGGACAGAGTAAGATCCCACAGGGCCCAGCGTCATTCTAGGAACAACTGTATTTGTCAGGTTAGGAAGGTGTTGCTGAATTTTCCTGTCAGATATACTTTGTAGGAAGTCTGGGTGACGTCAGCCCCACCCGCAGTATTTTGGGAGTCGTGCTTGTAAATTTCCTCCAGAACATTTATGAGAGTAACGTTTCCCTACCTTCGTGGAGGGGTGGACTTACTCATGCTGTCCTGAGAGAAGGTCACCGGATCCCAGTTGGGTTGTCAGTTGACTCGGGTCCTTGGTTTGGCTTCACTCCACTGGGCCAGGATGGGGTGCTATCTCCGCTGCACGGAGAAGGGGGGCTGGTCATCACATGGGGATGTCCCCCAGCCGATCCCTGGCAAGCAACAGACTGCAACATAAGCCGTCAAGGAAACGTAAAGAAACTCTTACATTAACGGTTACAGCTGCTTGTGGGTCCCTGTAGCTGAGGAAGTACAGGGAGACTCGTTTTCAAAGTTCAGGGTGTCCGGAGAGTCTGTGGGTGGGACAGGGGGGAAGTCCTCAGTGATTATCTCCGGTCTGGCAGTCAGCAAAAGCCCAAACAGGCTTGTATGGCTGCTTTATTGTGGGCGGCGTCCGAACAGAACCAGGAGGTCCAGAGGCACGCTGAAGTTCACTTTCCCGTGAACCTGAGTCGTGGTTTTAATTATGTGGATTTGCCTGCCCAAGAGAGACAGCGATAAGAGGTAATTAAAGCTGCCTCTGGCTGGAAAAGAGGTGGGACTGAGGACTGGGATGGACTGGGGCTTTCCCAGTCAATGTGTTGGGTACCTATAGATGAGGTCTGGGTGTGGCCCTGTGGGGCCGTGTTGGAGGCGGGTTTGCTGTTGGCTGCTCTTTTGACTGGATCCACATAAGTGGCTGTTTAATTCTCTCCTTCTATTAAAGACGTGGGCGGGAGTCTTTCAGTTCTGAGATTGGGGTCACATGAGCTGTGATCTGTTATCGCACAATTCCGACTGTGCTCAGTCCGTTCCACCCAATAAGGTAACCTTTAGCATCATTATTGTCCAATTAACTTCATACTATTTATAGTTTATTTCCAGTCATGATTGTTTACAGAATGCTGTCTGATACAGTGCCCCACATCACTGTTGATGTGTCACCATTGGGGATTCCCCATAGAATGCCTCGTCTTGGATGTGGTTCTTGGGGTAGATCCTGTGTCTGGGTGCGATCATTGCTGGAGTCCTGGTGAAGTCCTGGAGTTTAAAAGGCAGTGCTAAGCCCAAGGTCCGATTCGAGATACTACAGGAAGTGATTCTTCAGGGTGAACGAGTGGTCGTGTTGCCAGTTTGGTCGTGCCTCACCATCACAGTAGGGCCTGTTTTTGCAGACTTTGAGTTACAGAGAGAATGTGATTCTCCTGCCTGGTCATGTTTGAGAAAAGGTAAGAAAGATAGTAATTATAGAGAAGTAGATGTACTCTGTCCCCTATTTGCAGGTCCACAGTGTGTGCAGATGCTCGATGTTTGTTATTGCTGCAGATGAGACTGTAAATGTGATTCGCGGATTGTCTGAATTTGCCGAAATGAGGGGGAGGATGTTCTTCCGCCGTACGAGGTGCCGCGGCTGAGCCCACATCCTGTCATTCTGTTTACTTCACCACTTTGAAATTCGGTGTCTGATTTTCCTGGATTTCTGTGATTGTTTCCCTGCTGCCACTGCCTTGACTTCTGGATTTCCACAGAGACTCCGGACACATTCCCAAATGCAGGCGGCGCGGCGCGCCGCAGAAATGCAACGCATGTGATGTCACTCCAGCCACTCCAAGGGTCACCTCGCGGTGTTGAACTGACATAGTGGGGAAAATTAGTTGTGGATGTGAAGTGACATTTGGGCCTGGTTCTGTCCCCGGACGTCGGCGCCCTCACGGGCCTGTGGGGGGAGACGATGCTGGTGTCAGTGCCGCTCCTCAGACCCCCTGTCCTTCCGTCAGTCTGCTGCAGCTGAGCCTCACCTGACCAAAGCGGGAAGAGACGTTCGCATGCAGACAGACACCTTTCTCTACAGGTTCTGTTTCATTGTTACTTCTCCTGTCGAAGGGATTGGCTGTAAGGGAAGGTGGTTGAGGTGTGGCCGAGTGAGAAATGCTCTCCCGTGGCTCTTCCTCTTCTTGTCAGTCGGTGACGTGGTAATTTGCAGTCTGTTTAAAAGTCGTGAATCCTGTCTATCAGCAGCGCAGTCAGAGTCAATGCAAAGAATTATGAAATCATGAAGTATGACTGCAGGACTGGCCCAGCCCTGGGTGACCTTCGAACCGGGCTGTTGGTAGATTTTAGAATTTTAGAGAGCAGTGATCAAGCTTTATCTGTACGAACCCTGGTTTTCATTCAAAGGTTTCAAGGTATCCGATATTTTGGCCGTATTTTCAAAAGCGCAGTGATTTTGATATTTTGGTTCTCCATGGTTAAAATTATAAATTTTTCCAATTTTGCCAAAAGTAACTGCTGCCGTGAACCGAAAATACCACAGTATTACCATAATGCGGCCCAAGCTGGTTTCAAGGTAAACCTCTAAGTTGGGTCGTCATAGTTGTATTGTGTTGCTTCGCTGACTATGTAGGTTACAGTGACGGGGCTGATTCATAGGGGGGGGGGGCTACAGGAGTGAGAAAGGTCAGGTACAAACAGTCAGAAAAATGGGCAGTGGGACCTCATTGGCAAGGTAGCGCAATGCCATCTGCACTTCGGAGTCACTCATGGGACAGCTGTCCTAATAGAGTGCTGCCCCCAGTGGTGGGAGGTTTTGCTGCGGTAGCCAGGGCTAAATTTAAGGGATTTCTTTAGACTGGAGACCTCAGAACGATTGCGGTTCTTTTACAGCTCAGACAAGATGGTGGGCCTGATGTTTGATATTAAGGCAGCACTGATTACAGACTTGACAGGGAGGAGCCACTGGGCTGTGGTGGGATTGGGGGGGAGGGGGTTCATTTCAGAACTGGCCTTTGATTTGGAGGGGGGAGCTACAGCCTGTGGTTGGGTTGTTCCCATTGGATATGGCTAGGATATAGTGTGATACCTCCATGCGTGCTGTGGTGTGGTCATACACAGGGACCCTTTAATCGGTCGCACACGTGCCCCAGTGATCCCATGGTGATGATGTTATGCCTCTGAAACGCTCGCCCTTTGTTTTAGCACTTGAAGCCGGGCTTGCTGTTTATTATGTGTTTGCCATGTGATTCGGTCACGCATCACTTTTGTTGCTTGTCGCAATGCTCATGGATTTTCTCTTCAACGCGAAGTTCCAGCTGGACTCGGGCTTTGTTGGCCGATGGCCGGTGTGTGGTGTGGGGCAACGTTCTTGCATCTGAGTGGACATGTGGACGTAACGCGCGGAATTTCCTCAACGGCGTCTCCGTGAACAAGTGTCAGAATTGTTTTTCTCGCTTAGCATCCTGTTGATTAGTTTTACACTCTTGTTTCACATGGGATTTCTCACGGTCGAGAATCTTTCGAGGTTCCTTCAAGGCTCCGAGAGCAGAGTACCTCCCAGGTTGTCAAACCTGCAGCCGCTGCACTGGGCCGGGACTCCGCCCACCCGCCGCAGGCCCCTGTTCTCTGTGAATCGCAGCCTCCTCGGCTGCTGCTTGTGCTCCTAATCCCTTGGGTCACCAAGGTTCTGATGTATGACAGGTGATCCTGGCCTTGGGAGGGGCTGAAGCACAGATGTGGGGGGCCTGTGCCCTGCCTCAGGGAAAGGGGGCAGCTCTCGCATGCTCTGAACTCCCCCCTGGCCGGGAGGGCGTGTGGGTGCTGACTGGATGGATCCCCTTGGCTGCATGCCCCGTGCCTGGGAGTCTGTCTCTGCCGGCGTGGCTCAGGCCTGGCATCCTGCGCTGCCCTTTGATTGGACTTTAAGTCTCTCAATGATAAACATGAAATATCCTGATAGTAATATTTACATGGTTCGTCTTCTTGTTGCCATGGGGACTCAGTTTCTCACTGTGAGCTGGAGAGTGTTCCAGTGTTTCGAGTTAATGCTCATGAAGAAACGGGGAGGGGGGTGGGGGTGCTTGTTGGCCTGGTTGAGCCGGGAGAGACGTTACCATAACATCTCATTCTGCGGCCCCCGGCGGTGTGGACGAGGCGGCCAGCTTCGTGACACACATGAATCGCGGAGAGCGTGCTCGCTCCCACACAGGCACCTTGAAGACACTCAGGATGTTGGCCACCTTAAGCCCTTCTACTATGACTAACCCTAAACACACAGCGCCCCCCTCTCCGCCCCCAAAGACTACAGGGGGCGGTGACTTGACTACACTGCGTCCTATAAGGATGCGGGTGTTAAAAGTGGGCGTGCCCTGGCTGCGGTGGCTCAGCGGAGTCTGCCTGCAAGAGGCCTTTTGTTCTGGCGCTGAGTGAGATATGTCCGGTGCCGGCTGAGTCCGTGGGGACGCGCGCACGCCTGTGAGCAGCGGAGGGCGCTCTGCGGGCCGTCGGGTAGAAGCTTTTCCTCGCGTCTGTCGTCGGAGATGTATGTACGTACCCGTGCTCCCCCCCGTTTAATGTAGCTGCTCCTCTTGGGTGGATGTTTGTTATGGGATTTTGGGTCATTAACCAGGAGGTGACTGTGACCTTGCCCGCATGTTTACTTTCCTCCCGCTAGCATCTGCCAGTGGGTTATGAAAGCTGGTAACCTTTAACCTGGCGCCCGCTCGCGTTTCTGTGAAAGGTATTCTCAGGAAGCTGGCTGTACGCGGACTGTAACGTGAGAGCAGTGGGTCGGGTTGGTGCCGGCGAGCGCTGGGCCTGTGATAGCAGGCGTGTGGAGGGAGGTCGGGCGGGGCAGCGTGACCTCGCCACAAGTTGCGTCTGGGGGTGTGGCGGTGCTGATTGGCGGCTTGGTGATGGCGTGCAAGTCACCTTGAAAATCCAGCCCCCCCTCCCCCACTTCTGATAGGGAGGCTGTCCTGGGAGCCACCTAGCCACAGATATACCCCCTAGCTCAGGGACAAAGAGCTCAGCCATGTGCTTAATCTGCCCCTTTTCGGCTGAGTGAAGGCTGTATTCGAGGGGGGGGGTGTTGAATTACCGGCTGGGGGGGGGCAGAGGGCAGAGGAAGCCCCCATGTGTTGTCGCATCTGGAGCGAGCTGGCGGTGCTGTCCGGTGCCCCGTGGGGCAAAGTCAGCTCACAATGTCCCAGCTGCGTAAGCCTGGCTTAGCAGGTCTGTACCAACTGAGCTGACACAATTTGACTATTCACCCCACCACCAGTATGTAGTGTGTCCAGCCTGGGGTGACCATTAGGTACTCCGAGATGGGGGTAATGGAATCGACCGCGTCTTTAAAAACACCCCAGCTGGGTCACAGGCGCTGCCCCTCGTTCCCTGTGCCCCCCTGGGGAAGGATGGGTGCCCCCCTATACACCCCTAGGAATTATGGGTAACACATTGCATCGGTCTGCTGGCCCCGATTAGCAGGAATGCTCGTCTGGGCCTCGCTCTCTCTTTACGAGCCCGCCGGCCCTCTTCCTGACAGACTCTGGCGACAGTAATGAAGGTACGCTTCCACTTTACTTAATTAGATGGAAAAATGCGTCCCCCCCCCCTCATTATTGCGCAGCTTTCTCGCTCTTTCTGCCTGCATGTTTGCTGTGTCACATTATTCTGCAGCAGAAGTGTTGGCGGCACGTAACCGTGGTGTGTGTGATACACACGCCCCTTTATCGACATCCGCTCGGTTCTGGTCCAGCCCTGAATCCATCTCCCCCCGCAGCTCCCACCTCCTCCTTTATGAAGCTCTAATCCCACATGGCATCGACTCCTCACTCGTGACACAGCCTCAGTGGACTGGCTTTGCAGTTCACTGTTTGGCTGCTATTGAGTGGCTGGCCGGCGTCGTCGTCGCTGTCAGCAGCCCGGAACAGGGGGCGACGAGCGCTGCTTCCGGCGTGGATCAGGCGCGGTATGTTTAGCCGTCAACTGCCAGCTGGTGGATGTGCATTTCTGAGGTGACAAAGGCTTGGGGCAGGTGTGCGAGGTGCAGCTGTGTGTTTATCATTCCTCACAAGTTTGTGACACGTCGGACACGGTAGTTATCAGCTCCGTACCGACAGACGGATGAATGAGCCCCTGTAGAGGGAGCTGGGCGCCCTCTCATTCCAGGATGTCTTGGGGCTTGTGTAGGTGCTTGTAAGAAGCCAGACTGCCGCAATGGCGCCCTTTTACATGTTGTGTCACACGTCCCGCAGAGGGTAACCCATCTGTGGAACACGTTCGACAGCTGCGGAATGGATCGCATTCTTGAAACGTCTGTCATGCGTTATGGAAGAGTCGCACGCCACCAGCAGCCGTTTCCAGTTCCGCCCTGTTTGGGAACAGCATCTTACTCACTGATGATTCTCAGTTGCAGTGAATTGTTTGCCAAAGCAGGTATGTTGTTTTGTAGGAGAAACCTCTGGGGTTCATTCCTGGTTATAGGCGTTTTCGTTAAAACTTTTGGGATTCCCACTTTGCTCTTCAAACTTTGAAACGTTCTCCTGTTGAAATTCAATGTCGCATTCGCGTGTGCCCCTCTGAGACTTCACCTAGTGAGTAATTTGCCTGTATGGGGTGATGTCTAGTCCATGTTCACCCCATTCCGTGTCAGGTGTCTGTTCAGTGTCTTGGCCTGGCACCTGGGCTTCAGCGGCCCTCTCCTGACACCGTTCTATAATTAGCTGTCGCTCTCACGACGCGCTTAGTTGGAGCGAGAGCACATTGAGTGCGCATTCGAGTTACCCGTGAATCAGTTTTTCCACACTTGTCCCTTGGCAGTGGTACAGCCAAGCCCAGCACCCCGGGCTCCTAACCGGCATCATCCGCTTGTTCTCCTGAGCTTGGCTCCACCCTAACCAAGGGACCAACCTATGCAAGCTCGACCCTGGGGCGACAACCTGCACACAAGCAGGAGGACATTTGGTCCTCATTCTGCTCTGCTCAGCTTACGGCCCTCTGGGGGATTGTCCATCTATACCGTCATGATCGTGGTGGTTGCAGTTAATGGGCGATGTTGGACGTTCAGATGCGTGTCGGTTTACTGAGTGATGGTCTGCTGGGGGGGTGGAGTTGCCATCTGGACTTAATATGGAGGGGAGCAGCTTCTACCCAGAGTTCAGTTTGCTGTTCCTTCACCCGCACAAGACGTCAGGGTTGTGGTGGCTGTGTGCAAACTCTGAGAGACCAATAACTGCCTGTTGGAAGGACGCTGATCCGCCAGCGCGAGCCTCTGGCTCAGCATGTGAGGAGTCGTCTCTCATTTTATGTATTTGTGTGAGAGAGTGAGTGACTGCTTGGGAGTTGGTTTGCTATGAGCTATTAGGTCTGCTTGCCCTTGTAAAGTCCCAGCGGTTGATCTTAGCTTGCTCTAATCCTGGTGATGGAGATGACTGTTAGGTTAGTACCCTCTGAAAATATAGAATAGAATAGAATGACTTTATTGTCATTGGACATTCCTTGCAGAACAGTCCCTAGGAGATGCGTGCACACACACACACACATATGAGTCTGTCTAGTGTCCTTGAACTAGAGGAATCGTACAGAGTTTGAGGGTGACTGAATTAGTTTCTGCATGCTTGCAGTACTTGTTACATGACCTCCTTCAGTGCTTCAAAACCATTTCTTCAGGTTTTGAAGCTTCAGTGTCGCTGTCTGCTAACCAAGTGTTTTGTAGTCACCTTGTAGTTGGGTCTGTTCAGTTCACCTGAGGGGATGCTTGGCATTTTGTATGTTGAGTTTCATGATCCAGGAGGTTCATCACAGTTGTTGATAGTCTAAGAAGTGGATTATTTAAGTAAGGAGAGCATAATATTTTTCTGGAGTCTGTCCAGTAGGATCTCCCTAGGTTTGGCTTGACTTTCATCTTGGGTCATAAAGGCCTCGTGGTTCTATGCTGTTCCCTCTGGGGTCACTGGGGGTGTCAGCTGATTTATGAGAGTCGGGTGCATAGAGGTGCTGGGTGTGACCTCAGCTATGTGGGCGGAGCCTCAGCAATGCCTCCCCGCCTCCTCGCTTCAAGGTGTCTCGGCGGAGCTTGAAGGATGAGTCTAGGCAGGTTTGTCAAGCTGAAACGTTGCCTCCTGCACCGTCTGCCTCCCGAGGCACGGCCGCACGCACCTGTGCAGCCACGCATCGCTGCTCCCCCTTTGAACCGAGCCTGTCGAGGAAAATTAATCGCCAGCCCCAGAAAAGTTGGTCATCCTGTGTGACACGTGGCTGAGAAATGTGACTGTCAGCCCTGCAGAGCTCTTTGGCTCTTCTGCATTTCTGCCCGCAGACCCTCAGTCCAGCGACACACACATACACACATACACAGACACACACACAGAATTGTAATTACATCTTTGTGGGCAGTGCTCATTCATTTTCATGGGAAAAATGCTAACTAAGTTTTTGTGTGTTTTTAGCTTTTTTGATTGTAGTCACGGATATTTAGGAAATTGAGTTTTCCCTTGTGGGGACCACTTTCCCCACAAAGTAAGGTATATCTGGACCTGAGGCAGTGACGGCCATCCTGATTGGCCAAGCCTGACCTTGGCTGATAAGCAAGTGACAACTAGCCTGTCGGTCTCTGGATGCTTAGGTCTGCTTAGCACATTGTAGAGGGCTGTCCCTCCTTTTTGTCCTAACCACCCCGTGTTAACTTCTCCTTTAATGTACAGAATAAAAAGCAGTCTGCCCAAATAAGGACACCGTCAGCCATGGCTCCGGCTGTTGTCTGTGCTTTGATATGGAGAGGCGGAAGGAAGCCCAAACCGCAGGTGGTTTGTCTGTTTCGTCTTGACTGAGCCCTCATGGAATCTGCTGGGGGGGGAGGCGGTGAGATCAGGGGGTAAGTGTCGGCTCATTGGACAGCTGGTTGCACCCCACCCCTCCTAAGCCCGCCCAGCCAAGCACTTTATAAATCTCTGGCCTGTGGTCTTATGTTGCCCCCCGTATCTGGGAAGCTAGTGGGTTTTTTTTTTTTTTTTTTTCTTCTTCTCCCCTCCCCCAGATCAGAGGCTGGTAGCCCATTTAGGAGGGTGCATTCTGGGTGTAAACGACCAGGATGTTCGCACAGAGGTGTCGAGGTGCCTTGGGGCGTTCAGGCAGGTTCAGACCGTTTCTGCGTTCTGCAGGGCGCCCGCTTGTGTCGGTGCCGGTCGAGGTGACGGGAGGTTACAGGAGTGGATGTGGAGCTGTAATGGAGCAGAGCCTGAAGCCGTGAGCTCGGGGGTCTTGTTTGGGCTCAGTGCGGAGGGCGGTTTTGTAGTCAGAACGAGCCGTTCGCTGCTCTGTCTAGTGGGATGCCGCCATCTCTGAGCGCCGTGTGGTCTTTGCAGCCTCCATGTCAGGAAAATGTGAAGATGGTGCTCAGGAAGGAGGAGCGACTGCAGCTGTTTGCGGGAGGTGTGTTGACAATGCGGCCCTGCAATCCCTACTGTGCTCCTGCTACACTTTATTTATCCAAAAGTCATTTTTATCTCCATCTGTTGAATCATGCGGAAGGATCTCTGACTAGATGTTTACTTTCTATCGTAGACAAAATATTCCCAAATAATCTTCAAATGCTTATTTTTCTTGTTGCAGGTTTTCCTGATTCTCATTAAGTTCAGAATCAAAACTCTCAAGTTTCTCATCACAATTTCTAATGTGATTCGTGAATGTTTCATTATTCAGCGGTTACCTTTGGGTGTTCTGTGTAATCCGGTGCACAACACGGTATTTAGTTTCAGGCATAACCTTTGTTTACCACGGCTGTAACGTGCCAAATACTATTTAGTCGGTAAATAGGGCAGTCTGTGATAAATGTGCCATTTTGTCATGTCAAATATGCTTTTGAAAGAGCTGTAATTTGCTGTGATGACGTAGGCCTATTCATCAGTGTATCGTGACTGTTCCATTCACCTGCCGATGTTTATCCATTCCTGGTTTATCAGTCTCTGAGCGAGCTGCCATATCTCTGAAGGACTTTCCGAGCCGCCCTTCACGTAGGTCACGTCAGGCCGGTCAGGCCTTGCTGGCCAATGGCTGCAAGAGCAGTGGGCGCTGGGAGCTGGAGCCGTTTCCGCAAGGTGAGATGGCAGAATGAGACGATCCTCCCAAGGCCCGGCGCGGCCTGAAGCCTCTCACCAACACCGAAATCCATCTCTCCACCCTGTCACTCCCTATCTTCTGCCACGCCAAATATGCCTCCGCCTTGCGGCCCCTGGCTGTCCTGGGTATTTCCGTCAACGCCTCATGCACTTTCCTCCCCAGGCATGTACACAGAAACCCTGTATTGCCTCTTAAAGGCCTTCGGGCACGCACATCTCCTCCCACGCAGCTAGAGAAGAACTTGCCGATATTGTCTGCCCCCAGTGTCTCGCTGTGTCTTCATCCCTAATATGGTCTTGCAGGGATTGTAGTCTCACATGCAGGTGTATGTAGCCGCTTGCCAGTCCTTTGGCTGTTGAGTGGCTGTCATTGTGTACGTATGAGTCACCATTTAATGTAGGTCCTGTTTGCTGCTGTTTTTTTTTTTTTTGAACTCTCTGTTTGAACCTAACGGTGTCCGATACCTCGCTAAGAAGGGCTGTCCTGTCGATTAAACTTTGTGCCGTTGGATTTACGGTTTTCAGTTTTAGGATCCTGCTAAACAAACTGGTGTCATCTTTGGAGGGCAGCCAAGGGAAAATCTACCGAGTGGAACGGCAGGGATGGTGAGGATGAGTTGAGCCGGAGGGAAAATAAGTGTTATTTCTGCTGCCTTGTGTTCCGGAGGAGCTGTGAGTCTTGGAATGGAGCACTGCCTGCTGGAAGGCCTCTCACCGTCTGCTTCTGACACCTCGTGCGTGTTAGTTTTTCTTGCCCCAGCGCGTGTGCTCCGGTTGGGTGGCCGAATCTCTGGAGGCCCCCTGCAGGGTCACAGGGCTCCTGCTTTTCACCCTGAGGTACCACCGAGGAGTTTCCCAGCTGTGGGCATCGTCCTCATCTCGGGAAGCCCTGTTCCAACACCAGAGTTCTACTTGTTTTTTTTTTTTTTTTTGGATGTGGCTAAGAACGAAATTCCATGTCTTCCAGGATTGTCTGAAATGGGATCTTGGTATTTATAGAATATGATGGTATTTATTTATTAGGCATGATGTGAGAAAGAGGGAAGTAAGTCCTGGATTGGCAGGAGGGGGGGGGGGTGGTCGGCGTTTTAACTAGGGACGTGTTTTTCTTGGCTGATCTCAATTGCGCTATAATATA
>JAODKE010000028.1:14245193-14259699 GCA_026779605.1 Mormyrus hasselquistii | reverse complement strand
CTGTGGGCCAGTGTGGGCAGAGCAAACCAACACTAATCCCACATGGGGCCAATGCGGGTTGGCTCACGTGGGGCCCGCAGCAGTTTTGCCCTTTGGGGCCCCCATGTGGGTTTTCTGTGGGCCGGCCCACAGCGGTCGTAAGTCCACGATGACGTGTATACAGTATAGCAGGATACCGGTGTTCCTGTTGTCATGTGTGTGTTTGTCCGTGTCTTCCATGCACCCTGTACGATCCTCACGTGTCCTTAGCTGTGTATAAATCGACCACCCTGTATGCACTTTGATGACCAGTGTCTAGCCTTCCCGACTCTCCCTGGTTATATTGGGTTTGGTGTTCATTAGGTGCCTGTCACAGTCCTATACAGGACTATAATAAACAGTGCATTTTGTTCCGGCAAGCAAGTCTCCTTGTTTTTCACTGCACTCTAAATGTCTCGGTCCGCTCAGCACTACAATAATGTCGGTTAAGTAAATATGTCGCTAATGAGCTAATTATACATTAATAATACAATAAGACATGGTGCTTAAACCATAATGAAATGTGTCAGTTATACTGTGAAGCTCCTTGTAAACGATTTTTATAATGATTAAGATACACCTTCTTAAAATAGGAGTAAACGTATTTTATTACCGTAATGATCAATAAGGCATGTTGCTATGGAGCTAAATATACAGTAGTAATCGAATAAAACACGTCAAGTGAAACAATTACTAATAAATAAACGGTTATATACACTACAGTATGTTGCCAATAGTATTGGGACACCCCTCCAGATCATTGAATTCCAGTGTTCCAATCCCTTCTACAGCCACAAGTGTATAAAATCAGGCATCTAGACATGAAGACTGCATCTACAAAATTTGTGAAAGAATGAGTCACTCTCAGGAGCTCAGTGAATTCAAGCCCGGTACCGTGATAGGATGCCATCATTACGACCACAATGGTTCTGACTGTCCGGTCATAAGTGGTTTGGTCGTCAGTCGGCTTTGATAATATTTGCAAATATGATCATATGCATATATCATATGTACTGCATAATAAAATTACATCATGTTAGATTTTTTAAACCTTCTAATCACCATTTTCTTAGTTCACTGCTGCTGACAGTTGGGGCAGAAACTGTCATACACTCATGTGGGATAAACCTCATGCTGCCACTCGTGCCTCAGTCGTGGCCACATATCTGTGGTCTCGGAACATCGTAAAGTTGATCCGTCGCAAGTCGCATAGGTTGTAAGTCGATGACAAGCTATATGCATTTATAATGTAATAATACATGTTGGTTATACTGTCGAGAGAAACGCAGGGGATTTTCATGATTAATAAAAACACACTTTAAAAACGAAAACATTTGCAAACGTAGATCATTGATATGAACTCTTTCTGGCACAGTAAGGGTGCGCTTGAAACTTATGGGTTACCTTGAAACTGCATCACCGGCCAAACAGCTGAGCGATACGTCACAGGGAGAAGAAATTTGGGCGGGGAACAAATGATCATTTTCCTTTAAATTGCAATTAAAATAGTCAGAAATCTATATCCTATGGACAAAGTCTGACTATTTTGAAGACAAATACAGTTAAAATTTGTTTTTCCGATATTACATACTGTAGAATAAGCTTTGCCTCTTAGTAGAAACCATTGCATTTGCTTGTTAAATTGAACAGCCAGTCTTCAAATTGTCTTTATAACATAAAACACCTCTTTTTAAAAAGAGCCAGGCATGTGCAAGCAATTGAACAATGAGAATCTCAACATGGCCACAAGCTAGAGAGCAGAACACAAAAGCATGAGCATCATGGAAGAGCAGCAGTTAGCTCCCCCCTCCCCCCAACACCCCCCCCCCCCCCCCCCCCCCAAGGACACTAGACTCTAAATGCCTGACTTTTGCTGGGGCTATGTAAACCGTTTATCCTGTTTTGGTCATGTGGACCAATCAGGTTTTTGGGGGTGTCTCTAATTCGTGTGCTGCTCCTCAACAGGCATGGTCTGCTGCTTCATTTGCTGTAGTAGCTGGTAGGTTCCCAGGTTCTGCAGAGAAGCAACGTCTCTGGAGACCATCTGCGAGCACGCAGAAGTGATATATGAGAAGCTCTAAGGATTGGGGGTTTCTGGCCTTTCACTGTGGGTGGTTCTGCTGAGTCTGTGAATCAGGCAGCTGAGTCACAGCTGAGGTAGAACTCCTTGGGACAGGAATGTAAGAAGTTTCCTCTGTCACTGCTCCTCTTGTTGTCAGGAGACACCAACAGACAGCCTAGGGGTCATGTTTGGAACTGTTGTCTCATGTAGACGATTGAGCAATATAGGAGGAACTGTGTACCATGTTCCTTAATTCTTTTTTTCAGTGCTGTGTTTGTGCATGTGCTCATCGAGTGAAGGTTGAGTTGATCAGTGTTGGATTCTGTGGATGAGCAGGCTTGTGAGGTGGCCGCCAGTTGCCTGGGAGATGGTGAGCTCTCCCCCTTTTCCAATGACCATGCGGAGATGACGGTTCAGTGCTGTATTTCACACGCAGTTGCCACCGCTGACCTCATCCCCGGAAACTAAATTTCAGGCACCCCAATCACTCCCTCACGTGACTGCCTCTCCTCAAGTATCCTAGGAGATGAGTCTTCCTGGTCCTTCAAGGTTCCTGAACTCAGTCCCCAGGTGCCCTAGATATCTATCCCTTCCCCCATCAGTCTCAGATCTCAGCAACCCAGTTTATGTGACCAGGTTGGAAACCTCATTCTGGTCTTGCTCTTAAATCTCTGCCCGTCAGTGCAGTCTTGGTCAGCAGCACAGCCGTCAGTCTTGTACAGTTCCCCCATCCCAATATCCTCCTAAAAAGTGATTCATGGGACAGCCTGGCACTGGTCTGGGAACTCGGCACCTGCTGGAAGCAGCGTTTTGCATTTGGACATGTTTGAAAGGTCTCTGTTTGACTTGGTGGGAAGGTACTTTGAAAGCAGATCCGACCATTTAGGGAGCCACGGTGCTGAAATGTCGAACCCGGACCATACCGCCAGCTGGGACCAGATTACGCTCTAGTTATGAGTGTAGGGGTCGTCCGAAGCATAATGCTGGAGCCTGAACAGTGGGGCTAAAAATATTTTTAAGGATTGAAAGTGATCTGGTGATCTTGTCTCTCCATAGTCTGAAGTTGGTCTGAAGTCCTACATTTGATAGACTGGAAGCAACATGTGACTTTGTGCTGATCTGAGTTTGCGGTCCAACACAAATTGCAGCGTGATTAATGTCTTGGCTTAGCTATAGGCAGCCAATGCTCTGAAGTGGGGATGGCTATCTCTCTAAGAAGCACTGGTCCAGGCGGTATTTTGTCTTTGACTTGCTGTCTGGCTACTGCACAGATGAGCATGGCTCCAGTCCATTGGTATCAGGAGAGGAAGCATGTGGGTTTTCCAGAACAAACAGGACGAGTGCAGCCCACACAGGTGCAGCTCCCCCCCCCCCCACTACTTCATTCAACAGCCATTGTATTTAGCAGGACTCTGATCACTTCCCCACTCAGCTGCACCCGCACCCCTGAATGCCCGTTTGGGTTGCACCGTTCCTCACTCATCACTCTGCTTCCTGCGGCATTGAGTGTCCCTGTTTGCTGCTGTTGCACATCCATTGGCATGCAAATTAACTATACACTGTTCCCTCTTGTTGACACACGGAACATTTTAGGACCTTCAACAGACACAATAAACTGCAGATGTAGTACGAAGTGGCGGGGCACTTGTCTGCCAGTCCCGCAGCCGGACTGTCCACCTCCAGCTCGCAGCACTGGGGATCATTTAGAACTTGTGCTGGGTCTGGTCCAACTCCTCCATCCAACATTGCAGGAAAATTGCAGACCCCCGCTGTAATACAATGGCTTCGGGACTTGGTTTTGGACACTGACGTGTGTTTCGTCTGTTTGCCAAGTCGTTCGGTCTTGTTCTTTGGCCTGAGGAGTCTCCTTCCCCCTCTTAAATGTGAATGTAGACCAGTCTGTTATTGGTCAGTAAATTACAGCACAGCTGTGGGTTACGGCCACCTCATTGTGCTTTGCCAAGCTTTGCTCTGTAAGGGTGTATAGGATTCCTGTCTGGGAAGAATGTTCTGGAAGTAAATGGGAGAAGAAAACACCACAGTAGGCCTGCCCTTGCAGTGTGTACCTCAGCCAAACCCCTGAGAAGCCTTTCAGGACTGTGCGCTCACTCAGAATTCCCCTTGTCTGGAATCTCTTCTGAGGTATCAGTTTAGAATCAGCGTTTACCCTTTAATATTATGTTCGGTGTATCCTCCGCTGCGTACATGCAGCAAAGTGTGCACCTTTATCCTCTGTGCGTGCAGTGCAGGATGCTTGATCTCTGACCTCCTCACATTGATACTCGTTGTTGTAAGCCAAGCATGTGAAGTAGTCACTGAATGCAGTTTCGGTTACGCTCAGGAAGCAGATCACCAGGTCTGGTGGCCTTCAGGGTGCTGGGGCGCTGCCAGCCTTTGCAGGAGAAGTGACTTCCTGGCTTTTGCTGGGAACCTCCTGCTATTATTCTGATTTGACTTCTTAGTGTGGATGAGCTGATTCAGAGGGTCTAACTTTCAGAGGGTCAGAGGGCTCTGTCTGGGGTCCCTTCTGCCCCCCTGTCGCTGTGGCTCATGATTGGCCTTTTCCCTTGTTCTTCCTAAATGTTATTGGAGCGGGTTGTGGCTCAGAAGGTTAGGACTCTGTGCCTGTGATTGGAAGGCTGCCAGTTGAAATCCCATTGCCAGCAGAGTGATTTCAACTTTCGGCCCCTGAGCAATAGCTTCAGAAACTGGGTGACCCTGCTCACTGTTGAACATCGCTTTGGATAAAAGCATCCGCTAATTAAATGAAAGGTGCTGTTGGTGTCAGAGTAACCAGGAGATGAAATGGTAGAATGACCCAGTCTTGTTGGAGGATGATTGGCTGAGCTCTGTGATGACTCTTGAAGTCCATTTGTTCCCTCTAATATAAGAAAGATACACAGAAAATGTATGTTGCTGTAAAGTGCTAGTATAACATATGCCATGTTCAGGTGAATGTAGTTTGTCATCAGGAATAAGGAACGCATCAATGCAGGTTCTTGGAGTGTCACTGAGGACTGGCATTCAGTTGTCCTTCTGTGATTGGCAGGCACTTAACGGAGTGTGAGGGAACTGGGCCTAAAGCACCTCCACTCCATGTATAAAACAGCCAACATAAAAGCTTCTGGTTTTTATTTTTAGCCTGAGATGTTTTCGTTCAGCAGCCTGTGCTTGTCGCTACAGCGTGATCCTCACCTAGAATCTCCCAATCCTTATTTTCCAGGAGCAGGAAGAAGACAAATCGGCCACAAGCTGGCCAGAGTTCTACATTGACCAGCTGAACTCCATGGCTGCTGTGAGTATGGTGGCCTTCTGGGTGTAGCAGAAGTCCCAGCTGGACCACCCCAGGCCTGTTACATGATTCCATGATTTTCATTGGCCATTTAACAGTTTCTGTCATTTTATTGACCTATTTTCCTGCTTGTTGTAAGTGGCTCATAACTCAGAATTTGAGGGAAATTAAAGCTATTTAATGCGATTTACTACCCAACATGAATGAGCTTGGCTAGGGGTGATTTTGTGGGTGATCTGATGGAATTTCACTGAATCCTGGGTATCCAAAGACTACATTTAATAGACACTGGTGACCACTGTGTGTAGAGACAAAGGGCTTAGCATGATTGGCAACATTACGGAGCTTAGTGTATCTTAGCTCTTTTGCTAGTTTCCCAGGACACCTAACCTGAACCTGTTACCTTTCATGTGCGTATTGTGAGCTCAGAGACCCTGTTTTTATGTAGTCTTGATTGAATCAACAGAGGAAGACTCTCCTGGCCCTGGAGAAGGAGGAAGAAGAGGAGAGGAACAAGACTATTGAGAGCTTGAAGACAGCCTTACGGACACAACCCATGAGGTATTTGTGTGGCTGGGGTGCACTCATACACAGTGCGAGGTGTCCAGCAGCATTTGACACATTAGGGGTGTGGGATGCTATTTGGTCCCCCCTCCCCCCCCATATGAGGGAGACCAAAGTATTGACCTTCTGTTTGGAGGCGCAGCAGCAAGCCAAATGAGCCTACAGTAATGCACACCTCAGCTGGGGGTGATCTCTTTGGGGTTCGTCTGTGAGGAGGGTAGTTAACTGGATATCAGTGGGGCTAGAGACCTTTGAACAGGGATCTAAAGAATTCAGGGTTTACTGGCAGTTTAGGACCAACCTCAGGTTTGCATGGGTGCTGAAATGCGGGTTGGCATCTCATGTATAGTCGAAGGTCTTTTCACCCCCTCATAAGGAACAGGCACACTGTTTTCCATGGGCAGCCCAATCATGATTCCTGCTTTCATCACTTATTCTTGCTGGAGCACTTTTGATGTCTGTCACAAAAACACTTTCTTGTGTTCAAGACTATTGGTGTGGAATGATCCACTTCATATTTAGTCCACAGTGTAATGTGAAGCGGTCTTAAGCAGGTACCTAAGAAATTAGATCAAAAGCACTTTCTTAAACGGCCTTCTTACCCTTCAAAGGTTTATCTAAAAGGATTTTGACCTTCAGTTCCTTAAGTCAAAAGCATTTCTTTGCCATTTTCACTCTTGACTTCAAACAACAATCCACCAGACATTTGATAATAATTATTCAATACTTGTCCTCCAGGTTTGTGACCAGGTTCATTAACTTGGATGGATTGACGTGCATCCTGAACTTCCTGAAAAGCATGGACTACGAGACCACAGAGTCACAGATACACACCTCACTCATCGGCTGCATCAAGGCCCTGATGAACAACTCGCAGGGCCGGGCCCATGTGCTGGCACACTCGGAGAGCATCAACATCATCGCACAAAGCTTGAGCACAGAGAACATCAAGACTAAGGTGGCAGTGCTGGAAATCATGGGTGCTGTCTGCCTAGTCCCCGGAGGCCACAGGAAGGTCCTGGAATCCATGCTACATTACCAGAAGTTTGCCTGTGAGAGAACACGCTTCCAGGTGGGGACCTTGATCGATAGCACATTTAGTTAAATTGGCCCAATACTCTGCCTCTTTAAAGTAGTGCTAGGGTGAGGCATAACCTATGGGACTTGGTCCAAACACAGAGACAAATGAACCGATTGTTAAGAGCTCTATTTTCTGTTATGGACAGACCCTGCTGAATGATCTGGACCGGAGTACGGGGCGGTACCGGGATGAGGTTAACCTCAAGACCGCTATCATGTCTTTCATCAATGCTGTCCTCAGCCAAGGAGCGGGGGAGGTGAGTACCCGGCTGCCCATCATTTCCTACACAATAACCCACTGTCTCTAAAATGGCCCTGACTTTGTTGTATGTTTTGCAGGAGAGTCTTGAATTCCGTGTCCACCTACGGTATGAGTTTCTCATGCTTGGCCTTCAGCCTGTCATAGACAAGTTGAGGTCACATGAGAATTCCACGCTAGATCGGTAAGTCTTGCCACAGTCTCCTAATTTTCCAATTTTCCTCCAATTCAGTGGCTCTTGTTAAACCCCCATGTGACTTTTTGCAGGCATCTGGACTTCTTTGAAATTCTAAGAAATGAGGATGAGTTGACCTTGTCAAAGCGGTTTGACACTGTGAGTATCCACCTGAGTTTTTTTTTTTTTTGCAAACTCATTGAGTTGAAGAGTGATGTCACTGTCCTTGCGGTATTAGATACATGTGGACACTAAGAGCGCTACCCAGATGTTTGACATCATCCGGAAGAAGATGAACCACACAGATGCGTACCCACACTTCATGTCTGTCTTACAGCACTGCCTTCTTATGCCTTGTGAGTGTTTTGCTACATTTGCTATAAAGTACTCAAACCAAGATCCCAGTGGTCTAAGTGGAGCCTGAGATTAAGAGAGTAGGGTTCAGTCCATTGTGGCTCCTGTGTCTTGTGCCAAACTGTCGAGCACCCATCTTCCACTCCTCTAGACAAGCGCAGTGGAAACACGGTACAGTACTGGCTGCTTCTGGACCGCATCATACAACAGATGGTCCTGCAGACTGACAAGGGTCAAGATCCTGACATCGCCCCATTGGAGAACTTCAATGTGAAGAATGTGGTGCGAATGTGAGTTCCAGGGCTAAAACACTTATGATGCGAGAGTAGTCCTGGACCAGGCATGTCCTACCTTGTCTAATAAATACTTGTATGTGTAAAAAGCGGACTGCATCCATAAATCCTGCATCAGAAATGAATGTCAACTGAAGGCGGGTTTGAAGGGTCTTCAGTTTTGTAAATACGGCATTAAATATTTCGGTTCACTGCCTTAAACTTTTAAGACAATAGTCACAGTTGCAAACAACTAATAGGATATGTATATCACTTTTGGATATTGAACCCATATTCATAAACCATTATGCTCCTTACTGACTGAAACAGTCTCCACTTATCCCAGCCTCATGTTCTGTATATACAAATTGCTGCCTAAGCTTTATTGATGAGCAGTGTCCTCTCTGCATTAACTAGATGCTGCATATTCTGTGGTATTGATTGCCTGATTGATTTCATGGCTTTGCATAATTAATGGTGCATCCCGGCGCAGGTTGGTGAATGAAAATGAAGTCAAGCAGTGGAAAGAGCAGGCTGAAAAAATGAGGAAAGGTTAGTGAATGAAGCTATATCTTGAATGATTTGTTTTGTGGTGATGGCGTTTGTTTTGTGTTGGGATTCCTGTTTGTATGACACGTGGATGACCTGTGACCTCTGGCTCTGATAGAGCACCAAGAGTTGCAGGTGAAGCTGGAGAAGAAGGAGCGGGAGTGCGACGTCAAGACGCAGGAGAAGGAGGACATGATGCAGACGCTCAACAAGATGAAGGAGAAGCTGGAGAAGGAGGCCAGTGAGCACCGCATGGTCAAGCAGCAAGTGGTTGACCTCTCCTCTAGGCTGCACGAGCTCAGCACTGTATGTCCACCTCCCACAATCCTTTGCAACTCTCTGGGGGGGGGGCACGCTGTCTGCAGGCATATTCACTCATGTATATCTGCATCAGCTTCAGTTAACATTATGTGAGAACCACATGAACAGCCTACCCAGTCTTCATCCACATGTGACCGTATATATTGGTTTTGGTCTGTCCCTGATTTTCTATGCCTTTCCCAAATGGCCCATTTACCGATGTTCATGTTTGCACTATAGGGTTTGTAGGCTTCTGTGTTTAGAGCTACTGAGCAAAGCCAACGTCCCTGATCCTTCACTGTGGTTTCTCTTGCACACCCTTGCATGGTGGCATTCCAGCGGCCGCCTCCTGCCGACCCGGGAAGCTCGATCATTCCTGGAGCCCCTGGTGGACCCCTGCCCCCCCCTCCCCCAGGGGCCATGCTACATCCGCCGCCTCCACCTCCTGGAGGTGGCCCGCCGCCGCCGCCACCACCCCCTCCTCCGGGCGGGCCTCCACCTCCTCCTGGCCCTCCTCCCCTTGGTGGGGTCCCACCCGTTCCTGGGGCCCCCCTGGGGCCGTCTCTGAAAAAAAAGAAAATTCCCCAGCCGGCCAACCCCCTCAAGTCATTCAACTGGGCAAAGTTGGCAGAGGTGAGTGTGATCGATGGGATCAAAGGCCAAAGAATTTCTGCCAGCTCTGGCGGTTGTTTGCACTATTTATGCTGCTGTTGCCATTTGTGTGGGTATAGGCAACAAGGGTGTAGGTGACAAGGGTGTAGGTTTGGTGTCAACACTGGTAGGGACCAAATCAGCTCTGATCCCCCCACCCCCCTAAACACGCACAGTACTCCCACAGTATTGGTGGGGATACAGTATGTCCCTCCCCTCCATACCCAAATCAGCACCCTTTGTTGTGCCAATAACTGATTTAACATTATCATTATCAGTCATTTATTTATTTTTTTATTATTATTCACTAATTCGTATTTCTTTGTCCAGCTCTTCTGCTCCCATCACTGTTTGCTCTAAACATCTGCATTGTGTGCTAATGTTGTCATTTCTTTGTTCATTTTTGTTTGTGTATTTGTTTATTTGCACTTTTCCTGTCTGTCTCTGAACTTTATAGGTATATGTTGTTTTACATGCTGAATATGGCTGGTATAACAAAGCTCCACTTGAGTCTTGAAAAATGCGTGAAATTGAAAGATATGCGAAATACACAAAATTATTTGATATCTCTCTCATGCATATGTACTTGTTAGGTATGGTAAAGGGCCTGTACATCCTAATGTTTGTTTGTTTGTTTGCATAAATCTCAGTGTTTTCTTAAACGTCTCCATAAAGTCATATATCAGTATCAAGTTGAGTTTAAAAAGGTTAACAATGGGGAAGTTAAGTGAAATATCTTTAGATGGGGTTGTGTTAAGATCCATTACTATTATTAACACCTTGTTGTTTCTTCTGTTTTAATGGTGTCATTATGTGAAATAATATAAATTGATAATGAAATAAACACACTGTCTGTTCTAATTTGACACATGGTTTTTTCCCTTCCAGAACAAGCTGGAGGGCACTGTGTGGATGGAGGTTGATGATGCCAAAGTCTTCAAAGTCTTGGATCTGGAGGACATTGAGAAGACCTTCTCTGCATACCAAAGACAGCAGGTAGAGTGTGGTTGCATCCCACTTGGTTCTTGTGTACAGGAGGGCTGCATGGTTCCCAGTCCCAACATAAGCATCACAGTGACCAAACTGTCTACAGGACACTTGTGCTATCCTGAGCATGCTATTGCTAGTTGCCATGGTTACCCATAAACATGCATGTTCTGGTGCATGTACCAGTGCAGCTGACTGAGAACAGCTTGGCTTCTGCTGAAAGGTCCCAAGGTGCTGGCAGCGTGCTTTGATAATGACAGAGGGCCATCTTACACACACATGAGTGCTAGTCTGTTCAAATCTTGACTGATCTGTTGCTCAGAGGCGCTTGATAAGTACTTTGGCGGGTTGTGTTGTGAAATCAGATTCCCGCTGCCTCTTGTTTGCCTTTGGAATCTGTCCCTAGTAAAATCCTTGCTGGTTTCTGCACGGACACCCGTAAGCGTCCATAACTCTGTGTTGGGGACGTATGCTTGCTGCTCATTTTAAAGCTCTTTCTGCTGCAGCAATGACAAAATTTCAATTTGAAAAAGACACTTGTTAACTCTGAAAGAAGGTTTACTGGGACAGTTTCTGAGACATCGTGCCAGAAAACTTATCCAGTTCCACAACTTGCTCATAATAACATGCTTATTTGCCTTTATCAATTTGTGGCTCAAAATGTAGTAACTGAATTGAACGTCTGGACCACATTTTGCCAGTTATGTTTAAATTGAAACATTCAGAGTTGTGGTAATGGGGAAGTTTTAACGATAGATTTTTGTTTTCCCCTCATTAAAGCAACAGTGATATTAATGATTGGTGTCATGCTCACCCACGGCTCCCTGCTAATTTGTTTCCCACAAGTCTTTGCTGTGGTCATCAGTGATTGCTGGCTTTTTTTTTTTTTGCCAAACTGCACTTTCCTACTAATGAGTGCCTGCATTCTTCCTGCTGCCTGCATTTTTAGGACATCTATTTGGTCAATAACAACAAGCAGGTGAGTGACTGCCTCTGACCCAGTGCCCTGTCCTCGTCTGTTCCCGTATTCCTGTGCGGTCCGACTTGTCTCCTGTCTTTGTGTCACCCCTGTTGACGTCTGCAGTGGATAAGATCTCTGCAGTTTGTAGGTTGTAGCTTATTGTCTGTTTGGTTGTAGCTGAGCCAGGCTGCTATAAGCTGTATCCCAGCTGGCCTGTGGGATGGGGGGGGCATTATGTTTGGTACAGTTTAACCCCATCTTTTGGTTTATTGGTTACCACTTCAGGATGTGTCTGTGTGCAATTAACCAGCCGCCAGGCTTGTGGCACTCCAGTGATTTTTCCACAAGCAGCTGGGGTCCTGAGGTGGTAAACGCTCCAGATTTCCACATGCTATAAAAGCGTATAGCCTGACAGGCCCCCAGAGTCCCGCACATCCCCTTTAAATGGGTTTCCTCTCCAGTTCTTTTCCACCCCCCATCCAAAAAAGCTAGCTGGTCTGTCATGTTTGTGCGTTTGTGTCGTGTTTCTCTGTGAGTATTTTGTGATTTTTCTGTAAATGAAATACTCATATTAGTCTGCATGTACCTGGAGGTGAGTCATACAAAATGGTACGTTACCCCCCCCAGTAATAATGACCAGACGTCTTAAGGCTCACTGGATACCATGCTGCCTAATCCCTATTGTGTTCTGTTAAAGTCAAGTTCCCCTGAGTTCAAGTAAATTCATGATGTTTGACATATACCCAGAATGCTCATGGCTTGGGACAAGTATAACATTAAGAGAAATGGGAGTGGCTGTGTGGCTCCGCCCCACCCTGCCCCGCCCCACCTGTTGACCTTGTGAGAGCTCCTTAACATCCTCCTGCTCCATCCTTTTCTCCCTGCAGAAGGAGACAGATGATGACACCCTGACCTCCAGAAAAGTCAAGGAGCTATCCGTCATCGACGGGCGACGGGCCCAGAACTGCAACATCCTGCTGTCTCGGTGAGAGTGTGACTCGCCTAAGATGTGATGTCATCCGCGTTTTAGTGTCTAATTATCCTCCTTACTTCACAATTAAGGAATTTTCTTTGTTGACATTGTCCTTCCTTCTCCGTTCCCCAGGAAGTCGTTTTTCACGTCTGTCAGCACATTTTAACATCTGTCTGAGCCAAGAGCTATCTTTAACCTTTTCGTATGGGGATGAACTTGGCCCAGCTTCGTGTACTCTGGACTTAGTCACGGCGGTCCCTGGTTTCCATGGCAGCAAACATAAACAGAGTGCTGTGTCTGTATTGTTATCATTAAGTTTTGTGTGTCCTTATCCTACAGCTATGACTTAAACCTGGAATCGCATCCCAGTCTGTTAATGCACGTTCCTGGGAATGAGGTTTCATTAGTTCCTGAATTTGTGGTGTTAAAGTACATCTTATATTACTAAGAAAATATATTATGCATTTATGTCCTGCAGTTACATTTTCATTTTAAAAATATGCCTGATCTTTAAAAAAGTTGTTGAAGGAATACTGGATGTCGTTATGTTGTGTTAAATAAGTGCCTGTGTTTCTGATTGGATCAGACACTGCTGTGTAAACCATGAGCAGTGAAACTGTGCGATAGGTCATCAGTGAACCTTTTCTAAGCTGCTATGACCATCAAACACCAACGGAGATTTTAAACTAGTCAGTGTTTAGTCACTCTGAGCCAAAAGCAACCAGCCAGTGGATTTAAACTGGATGCCAATTTCCTCAGTCGAGTCTGGTCTGGCATCAGTTGTGAGCTGTAGACCTTTCTGCTAAAAAGACATAAAAGCGACCACGATTAGACTTTAGCTTGTGTTTCCCGTTCAGTTCTGTGCCATAAAGCATTCCTGTTATAGAAAGAGCCAGCTTATTATCTGGGTTGCTGATGTCAAAGTTTGATGTTTAGGGTTGAGGTGGGACAGCTTGGGAAAGTGAATGATCGCGTGTGTGTGTGTGTTGTAGAGAGCTGGGGGCTCTGCTCTTTGCCTCTGTTTTATCCTAAATCTGTAAACTGCTCTTGAGGGCTGGAAAATTACAGCGATGAGGGTGGGACGCATGTGTGTCTGGGGTCTGTGTTGACTGGGTGTGACTAGATATAGCTGAGGAATGTATGATCTGCCACAGTGGGGTTGAACAGGAGGGTGAGTGGGGCCCATTTTCAGGCATCGATGTGGGCGGGGCCAGTTTCAGTAGAGCTAAAAGTGGTGCCCATTTCCAGTTAGCATGTTGGCTCTGAAAGAGAGGGTGGGTGGGTTCCTTGTGGCGAGGTGGGACAGAAAGTATGTGTTTTTCTATACCCTGGATGGGCATCTTGGCCCCTGACCTGCAATTGTGGATAAATGTGATCATGGCTGTCAGTCTTCAGGCACAATACCAGAACAATGTCCCTTAGGGTTCCATGGAAGCTTGGGTGGGTGGATTGAGCGAGCTGTGGGGCCCTCAGGCAGTTAAATTACCCCAAAAGCATGGTTATGTGCTTTATTGTAGTGATGCTGCTGAAGTTAAGGTCATATGGATGCAGCCATTGTTCCTATTTGTTTTCAACAGGCCTTTTTTTATTGTACCTCTGTTGCAGGTTAAAGCTGTCCAACGAGGAGATCAAGCGGGCCATCTTGACCATGGATGAGCAGGAGGACCTACCTAAGGACATGCTGGAGCAGGTGGGTCTTTGCCGGCACTTATGGTGGAACTGGGGGTGGGAATTAAAGATTTTAATAAAAAATTAAGCGGGACGACAACATCGGTGTTAGAGTTCAATGTTCACTAGCCTGGACTTCGCAGCTGAGACCTAACTGGAGATCTGTGAGTATCTTTTCACTAAATACATATGCTGACACGTTCCCCATCAGCTGCTGAAGTTCGTCCCCGAGAAGAGTGACGTGGACCTGCTGGAGGAGCACAAGCATGAGCTGGACCGCATGGCCAAAGCTGACCGCTTCCTTTATGAGATGAGCAGGTAGTCCCACCCCCCAACCCCCC
>JAODKE010000028.1:14215551-14232170 GCA_026779605.1 Mormyrus hasselquistii | reverse complement strand
TATATATAGATGTGTATATATATAGATGTATATAGATGTATGTATGTATGTACAAAGCAGAGTTTATATGTTTATCTGAAGTACTGTAAGGTGAGGGACGTAGTGCACGTGCATGTCTCTGCTCACGGTGGAGCTGGTGTCTTTAGTCGACGTTGATAAATTTGACTGTCTTGAAAATGTCGTTTTGGAGTCGTCTGGTTCAGGTTTCGTCTCTTTAATCGACTGTGGACTAAGTCCTCGTTCTGATGAAATTGTCTAACCTGTGAGAGGGCAGCGCTGCCCCTGCGCTGTTCCTCAAGGCTGATGTCGGATCTGTTTGGTAACATGGGGACTGGACGTGCCCAGACGCTTTACTGTTCACACCGACTCACAGGTGTACGTGTGTACGCAAACTGACATAGGCGATCTAACACGATGGCTTAGATACTGGATAAAACTGAATTTGGAATAGAGTTAAGTGTGTGGAATACTGACACAAGCACTGCTGGTTGTGATCTTTGATGCGTAAGAACAGCAGCATGACATTGGTGTTTGCCTCTCTAACAATATGCTGTGTGCATGGTCTCTTTACACGACGTCGTCTTGTTCCGGCTGCCGCGTCTGTTTTGGTAATTTTTTTTCCCCTCTCTGATTGTTTAAATAAGAAAGACTACGAGTTTACGTAAGCAATTCTATTTATGATTTTAAAAAAGCGGGTTATCTTTAATATTTAAAGAAATAAAATTACTCTGCTGTAACTGAAGGAGAGTTTCTCTTTTCTTGTGCAGCACACTTGACCATCCTAATAGAAATGTCTGGGTTTCCTGTAGAACAGGGGTGGGGAACCTGATCCACGGAGGGCCGATGTGGGTGTGTGGGATGACCTCAGTCAGCCAATGACAGCGGGTCCCCACGACCGGATTTCAGAACCACTGCTTGATTATTGGCTGATCGCCTGTCCATGACATACTAATTCTATATGGTAGGATCCTATTCTATGGTGTTATGCTTCATGCTCATAACTCAATGCAGTCAGACTGGCCAGGTGTGTGATTTGCCTGCAGTACGTCTTAACAGGGAAGCCGCACCGTCCACCTGTACCCTCAGCTTGTCACCAAGCTCTTCAACCTTGTGCTTCCGCTCTTGCACCTCTAACCCAACTTGGTTGATGGCTTGGAGAACGGTCTGGTTTGTCTCTCTGTGTTCCTGAGGTAAATAAAGTTGAGGGATTTGTAGTCAGGACCAGCCATGAAGATGTTGCAGATAGGGGAGAGAAGCTGGAGAGCCGTGATGCTTACCTCCGTGATCGAGAGGTCTGTTTTCCAGGCATCCAGGACACATTCTGTGGCAAAAAATGTCCATATGAGGTTAAATAGGCATGACAGAAGTTCTGTAGAAGTTAAAGGTAGGGTGGCTAGATCTTCATAGGTTTGTCATTTTGGTCACAGCTGCATGTTGGGTCACTAATGCGTGCCAGTGTTCACTCTTCCCAATTATGCAAGTTCTCAAGTTTGCACCCTTGAAAGAATCTTTCGAAGTTGCTACCACTCTAAGGACTCACCGTCTAAGGACTGCAGCTCGTGCCTGAGATGCGCTGCTTCTCTACTGCGTCTCTCTCTCTCTCTGTTGGTATTGCGTATGTCTGCCTTCATCTGCTTAATGTTCTGTAAAATCAAAATAGTTGGCAGTAATGACAATAGCAGTGTGCTGGCCCGTCCCTGCCCCTTGTCTGAGCCGTGCGTCTTCTCACTGATCGCAGCCGGCCGTTCTCCAGGTTGACCTGTTCCAGCATCACGTCGTCCTCGTAGCTGCTCTTCTCCATGGTCCTTATCTCCAGCGCTTGTGCTCTCAGCAGTTGCACATGTTGAGCGTTCAGCCTTTTTATCTTCCGTTTCAAGTCCTCCTGCTCAATGAAGTTCATGCGCCGTTTTCTCCATGTTTGTTTGTATTGCAATGAAATGCAAGTTGACCAAAAACATCAATTCCACAGATGCCCCCTTCAAGATTCCGCTTTTATCAGATCTTTTTCTTCCTTTTAAAAAAACTCGCCTATGATATAAATCATAGATCAGAACGATTCTCGTAAATATAGTCCTCTCTCGGTTTACATGAATATTCTTTATCCTGTTTTGTTCTGCTGTGTACACTGTATGGCCAGAAAAATGTTACCGTTTGAAATTAAATCAGCAAGTACTTAAGAGCCAAATGACTGCATCATTATTGCAGCTCGGCAACATTATACAGCAATAAAATAAAGTCAGCTGAGTACCTCAATCTACAGAATGGCCAGTTATTCCATCAATGGGTTTTCTCCTCCCTAATGACACGGGCATATTCAGGACAGGAATTCATCAGATGATTCATCAGGCATGAATTGTCAGAGTGGTTCAGGGAGCAGGAGGCATAATTTTCGCACATGATTTGGCCACTAGAGTCTTGACCTTAACCCCATGAAAACATTTTTGGGATGTGCTGTAGGTCACTTTATGGAGTGGTTCAACTCACCTGTCATCAATACAAGATTTTGGCAAAAAATGAATGCAAATCTGGATGAAAAAAATATTATATAAGCACCCGGAAACAAAGGTGTGGCGAATGTTCACTGTAATCAAACCTAAAGGCGGTCCAATAAAATATAAAAATTGTGGTGTTTTTTGACCAGGCAGTGTATGTTCCTGTATATATTTCACTATACATGTACATGTGACTGGACACTTATTTGATGTACTTTGTGCAATGGAAATTCTGCATTGGTTTCAATCTCAATATTATCATTTTATGTTGATGGAAATCTTGCTTAAGTTATGTTTAGATGTAACCTTAACCGTTTAACCGCTATGTGCATTCTATAAAAAATAAAAAGTCTATGTTTACCAAGTGATGTGAAATGGATGTGTAGACATGCCAATGAGAGAGGAACGCACCTTTGGATTTAAAAGTGCGTCCGTTTCCTCCATCAGCTGCTGGACGGACCTCTCCAGCTGGCTTCTCTTGCAGTTCAACTCTGAAACCGTAACCCTGCCATGAATCCCTTTACTACAGCGATGGTGGGCTCAGTGTGGACAGATTACCACGAGGACATAACTTGCTTTTCAGACAGTTCCCGAGCTATTCTGCGGGGCACCTGACCCGCAGCACGCCATGTGAACTCTGCACAGGACACCGATTTCACTTAGAGCAAGTCACAGGTTAGCAAGGGGAAGTGTGCAGATGGTGTAGAGATGTGAATAGCATGTGTCATGATAAGCAGTGCTGGACTGCTGAACCTTCAAGGTGTGACCTCCTTGTCTGCCTGGCGGTCTGCTCCGTGTCATGCGTGGCCTCCACCTCCTTCAGGACAGACTCTTGCACCCTTAGTTCTTCTTCTTTCTTCAGCAGCTTCTCCTCTACAGATTTGGCTTCTCTCTTAAGGAGTACATTAAATATGCACATTTCAAATGCAGCCACCCACCCAACCCAGGCAAACATAATTGGATTCCTGTATTAGAAAAGACATTTATGTAGTAAACAAAATGTAATTAACAAACCAGTTCTGTTGTGAAATAAAAGCAAGTATGTCTGGGTAAATTTCAGTCTGTATACAAATAGCGCATTTTTTTTTAGCTTCTACGGATAATGAGACATTCCTGCTGGGAGGGGTATGGCAATAGTGAGTAAGGAAGTAGCTTTATTTTTCTGTCTGAGCCCCTACCATCAATTCTTCTATTGCAGCAGTGCCAGAAGCTTGCATGCATTCGTACTGCTCCTCTGCTATCTCCAGGGTCTTGCTGAGGTCCTCACCTGAAGGTTCCATCAGCTGGTTCTCCTAGTGATTGATTTTCTGATGTCACTTCTGTGTGTGTGTATACACAGTACTGTACAAAAGTCTTAATCACTCAAAGAAAATGTTTATGGCTATTTATCCTGGTAGGAAATGTAGAATTGCTCAGAAAAAAAAACTATTTAACATGATAATTAATGGCAACACAATAAAAAATTTACAAGAATTTCATCTGTTCTCTAAAGTTACTCATAAACTGTGCTTGGGTTCCCAAAACTCTCCTTAGGGGCACCACAGTCATTTCTTGTTTTAATTAATTTATTCAATTAATTAAATTACTTGATTTGTTAACTCAAAGGGGTTTTGATTAGCCAAACAAGGTGGGTGTCACTTCGAGTCACAGTGAGCAGGTGAAGCGGGCGGGCGGGCAACGAAGAAGGACTGGCAACCAGGGGTTTTAATAGAACCGGGAAGCACAAACAAGACATTACAATGACAAGTCTGGGGAATACAGACAGACACGGACTAAATACACATGACAAGCTGAACTCAACGAGCAACAGGTGGGAACAATCAGGTATAAACACAAGGTAACGAGGTGGGCGTGGCAGTGGGGTAGTGGCCTAGTCAAAAAATACATGGGTGTATTGAACAATTATTGCAAATATTGTGGTGATTTTAGGAGAGGTTTTGAAATGGCTAATCTAAGATTGAAATATTGTATGTTCACGTTGAACATTTCTACTTCATGTAGTTACCATGGTGATCTGAAAAGCTTGATATATGTGCTTTTATTGGTGTGATACTGAACTCTAGGGTACAACTGTAGTAAGATATGAACCACAAACCCATCAGTTTGTCCTTTCCATATGAATAGTTTATATACAGACAGCCGCCCACTTATGTGAGAACTGAGAAGAAGGTCTAACCTCTTCTTGTGGATCTACCTGTTTCTTTTTGTTGGACTTGATGGCCTCAGTGATCTCCCTCTCATGTTCCTCATCCGCTTTGTGCAAGTCTTCTGAAGATCTCCAGATCACATCTACTTGGCTCAGCACTGCCTCCCTAAGCCAAAGAACTGGGTGTGACCTCTCAGTTGTGTGTCTTCATGATACTTTCTAGGGACAAAAGGGCACCTGGACCTTTCTTTCTTTTCCAGCTGGTTTTCTAGCTCAGTGTTTCCTAATCCGGTTCTTGGGGACCCACAATTGGTCCAAGTTTTTGCTCCAGGAGCTGGAAGGGAGCAAAAATGTAGACTGTCTGTGGGTCCCCGAGGACCGGATTTGGAAACACTGCTCTAGTTCATCCACATTTGGATTCCACTGGTTTGCAGTCATTCTGAGGACAGTAATGAATTTATCATGAGATGGGAACGGTCATCTGAGCACCTGTGAATCAGATCAAAAATCAGGATGGTGAACAGATCCCTGGGTCATGGGGATCGAAGGACAGAATGGAGCAGTTTTATTGCTTTCAGGATACGTCACGCAGGCAAGTGAGCTGAAGACGAGCAATGGCTTGGATCTCTAACTGGAAAGAACCACATCATAAAGCCACGAGAAGCAGAACAATGGCTCGCACTTCTATGGTTGGGGTTTTGTGTGTGAAGGTTGCATGTTCTCCCCATGTTGCCTTGCTTTCCTCTGGCAGCCCAAAGACACGCAGTTGGGATGGACCGTAACAAAGCACATTTACTTGAGTACTGTACTTAAGTACATTTTTCAAGTATCTGTACTTGAATCTCAATTTTTCTGGGAACATTACTTTTACTTCAACACATTTGAAAGACAGGCATTGTTCTTTTGACTCCACCACATTTCTGTGAAGGTTCTTGTTACTCATTCATTTTCTGCATTAGCTTTGAAGTCAGCAGATGAATTTTCTTTTGTAAAATACAATAGGGCCGTATTATGTTCATTACAGGAGAAAAACCAATCACATTGTACCCTTGTGCAGTGACTATTCTACAGGTTCTACAAGCAAGTCAGTGCATTCAGTAGGTTGCTTCAGAGTCATTAGGTTCTGTAAATGCACTGTGTTCAACAATGCATTGCAATAAAAAAGAAAATGTATTTCGGAATACTTAAGTATTTTTAAAAGCAAGTACCTCTCTATATTGATATGCCAGTACATTAACTCAGTTAATGTCAAGTAAAAATTTGTCTGAACAACTCTCACTTGTGCTGGAGTAATGTTTGACCAGGAGTGTCTATACTTGATTTAAGTAATGGAGTACTTTGTCCACCTCTGGTTGGAGTACAGTAAATGGCATCTCTAAACTGCCTGCAGTGTGTAACTGTGTGTGTGGGGGTGTATGTGCCCTGCGATGGACTGGCATCCCACTCTGGATGTAGCCCAGCCTTGTGTCCTATGCTGCCCAGGATAGGCTGCAGGTAACCCCCATGACCAAGGTCAGGAGAAGTAGTTGGAAGTTGGATTGTTGGAGGTATGTACATGAGCTTGTCTCTCAAACTCACCTATCCTCCAAAACATCTACACCCTCCCTGTGTCAAACTTACATGGTACTGTGCCAGCCAGTCATGTAAACAAACATGGAGATAAAGAAATAGTATTAATATTAATAGTAAGAGTTTCATAATCCATCATCCTTATTTTTATAAATATGGCAATGAGAAGCATTTCCCTCAGAAATGGCTAACAACAGGATGCCCGTGGCAGTAAGGGTGACATGCCCACGGTGAACGTACTGTCTGGTCATGCTGGGGTGAGACTTCCAACGCTCATCCTCTGCTTTCTTCTGGGTGTTCAACAGCTCCATTGGGTGGATGAGAGCCTGCTGATGTGCCTGATTGGCATCCACCAGCTCCCTCTTCACCTAAAGCATTGGACACACCCCTCCTGGGTTATGACTAGACATCTGAATACTTACGAGGGTCAAATGTGTTTCTTTCAAAGCTCTACTCTCTAGTATGATACTTGTATACAGTAAAAAAAAAAGTGAGTCATACTAATAGATTCATACTATAACTGATAATTGGTTTAATTAGCTATAGATACTGCATGGCGTCGCATGAGTCCCTCATCTATTTTGGCCTCCTTGTATGCTTTTGAGAGTGAATCAGGTCAGACCTTTCGACCGCTCACTGACACTGTGAACTCTTGCTTCTGAGAACTGTCTGTTCTTTTAAAGGTCGCCTCTCTGCAGACGCCCTTTGATGGGTCGTTTTTAAAAGATCAATTTAACTAAAGAACAGAGGCTCCTGGCTCTGTCCAGAAATCGATTCTGTACACCTTAGACTCAAGGAACAAGGTTTGTGTTCTACATGTCACCATCACTTTTACTCCTTTTTACTGCAACTATCATCTTTGTGCCAGTGTGTTGTCATATTGTGAAGGACGGATCCGCGGTATCGTGCGGCCAGGCCACAAAGCCGGTCCAGTTTCACAAAGCTGACACAGCATACTACTGTCAAGAGCAGGTTCACGGATGGAAATGTTTCTAACCTGAAACTGCTTCTGTTGGACCTGAGACTTCTCGAAAGTCCCCCACAATTCATCTAGCTTCATATTGTGGAAAGACCTAATGGAACAAGTCAGGATACACAGGACCTCTTTAGAAAGATCAAAGTGGACTGAAAACCAGTGAAAACTGGAACAGGACTGTGCAGTGAATCATTAAAGGCGATCGAAGGAGCTCTGTGTGTAAAATCAGCCAAAGGAAGCATACTTCAGACTGCCAGGCTGCTGCAGCAGCTCCCTCTGTGACTCCCCCAGCTGCCTGTCAAGGAGCTGAATCTTGGTGTCCAGCCTGGATATACTCCGCTCCATGTGGGTGATCTGCTGTGAACCAGTGAACATGAGCACTGACCGTGTGATACCTGACCACTATGGGGGTAGGAAGTGGACTGTGCCCTAGATCAGGGGTGGCCAAACTTATCCGCAAAGGGCCGGCGTGTGTGCAGGTTTTTGGGATAACCTGTAGGTCAGCTGTTCAAACCCAGGTGTGAGGACTCTTCAGCCAATCAGTCCTCTAATTAGCAATCTAATTAGGGAGTTGCAGCGAAAACCCGCATACACACCGGCCCTTTGCAGATGACATTAGCCACCCCTGTCCTAGATAAAATAGTGACCTTGAAATGACATTTGTATCACACAGTGTTATGCTGGTCTGATGAGTCATGCTTTTTTTTTTTTAAAGCTCAATAGAATAAATACAGCTCTAGAAAAAAATGAACAGACCAGGGCAAATTTTTTATGTTTCACTCATTTCAAAATTTATGGGTATGCACCTGTGTAAAATATACATTCTTTTTTTATTGCAAACTACAGCCTGGCCCTTCCCTATTTCTCATTGATGAAGGGCGTCTTCTTTGCTTTTTTTCTTGGGAGGAGTGGCGAACTAAATTTTCACTTACAAATTAAGTTTAAAGGCTATATTCTCGTTGGTTAGATTGACAATACGGTGATTAGCAAACGGGTGCTACACTACCGAGTTCCTTACATTTCCGTTCGCTAGCACGATCGCCTTTGGAAGTCACCCAGCCTTTAACACCCCTTTTGCAGTCTTGACTGAGTACATCATTAACATACGTTCAGTGAAGCATCGACAACGAAGCGACACGCTGACTGTTGTTTTGCTGCTGATACGGCGCACGTTTTACTATAAAGCAAACTAAAAAGTACTAATTAGCAAGGGGTTTGTTCATTTAAGGCGATGCGCCCACGTCGGAATGAGAAAAGCTATTGGTTTTCAGTGGGAACGAACTGATGTACATGCTGACCATACGTAATTCAAAAGCACATTCGAGTTAAAAGTTTTTCCTAATAATTAACTGAATTATTTCAGTTACACCGCTTTCCATATGGACTAAACCTTTAGTCGGTATGGTAACTATGGTGATATCTCCAGCAGCAAATTAACCCTCAGGTACTAGGTTCGTGAATATTCTGAAAATCGATTCTTATGTTAAAAATGCTGCACTTTATTCAACTGTACATACCCCCGTTACCACTGTACCTTTTCCTGTCAACAGCATCTGTCACTTGCACCTTAACCACATGACACTTTAATCATTATTACGTATACTGTGAACATTCTGTGGACTTATAATTTTATCTTATTTAAATTTTACCTACTTTTTATATTTTATTTTATTATTACGTTATATTTTATATTATATTCCCAATGCTGCTTTCTTATATGCATCTGCTGGTTTTTGTTTCAACGCTATCTCGCTGTACTTGTATAGTGACAATAAAGACATCTATTTATCTATCTAAAATATCGATATTAACCTGTTAATATTTGTTAAATATTAATTTAACAGCATGATATGAACTACTACAAGGCAGGGCCGCTCCCTGCCGTTTTATCGTCAGGGTTCGTCCAACACCGAATATCAATATCGGCGATGACAGCTAATCGGTTCGAAATGAAAATCAGCAGTATTGTCCGTCCCTACCAAGTACACTGCGCTCATACTGCCTGCGATTTTTGGCGGCTGAAATCACCTACTCCCAGGATTGCAGTTTGACACCCCTGCTATAGACCATGTGTCCTCTTGCGCCCCCATGCTGATATAAATCACTTTTGCACAAACAAAATGTTGAGGAGTTGGGGAAACCGGACTTCTTAGATGGAACTTTAACACAATACGCAACTTTGTTCAGGTAATTTCTTCCTCCCTTCCCAGTAACTCCGACATCACTGTTTCGAGCTCCTGCAGTTTTATTTCTTTCGCTTTTCGGCGTTTATCTAAAATAATGTAGAGGTATGTTTGTGTGGAAAGCATGTAATTACGCGCAATCAAGATCAGACACTACCACTTACTCTGTTTGTAAGTGTTTGCTTCCGTTCCGTAAACTTGCATCTTATTTGAACCATACAATCTTTCAGATCTTCCTGAGCTTTTTTTCCTTGGCCAATTTGTTTCCATAAGCTCTGGTATTTTTTATTGGTGTCGTTGATAAATATTTGCTTGCTTGCTTTCTGTGACCGGTCACAGTGTGGCTGTTTGATAGCATCTTCTTGGCTAGGTTTCATAAACTCTCCCTCTTTCCTGTAAGAAAACACGCACAGTTAATGTCTAACCTCGTTACTTCACGGTGTCTCTGCAGGTCATAAGCTGGCCCAGCCGCTTCTGGTCATAAATCTTTTTTACATCAAGGGTTTCGGTCAAATTTCGTTGTCAATCACACGTTATTTCTATGGTTAAACTTTGTTTTTACCGGAGCCACACTATGAACGCATATACTTTGCATGAGAACTTTATTTACTGTATAAAATATTTTAAGGACATGTGTGTTTAATATTATAGGCCCAATGTAACGAACAATATTCTGTATTAATAAAGTACTGTATGAAGTCTACATGCGGATTACTTAAAGGAAAGATGCATTTAGTTGTTGAAGTTCTCGCCTTTTCTCCATGTACTCGATGCCCTGCACTGCGTCCTGTATCTCCGCCTGCAATGGATCTATAAGGTCCACATTGGTGTTTGTCGCTGCGGCGCAGAAAGGTAAATTATCAATCTGGTAAACTGTTGCACCTCTAATAGGAGACTGGATACACATCATGCACGTGGTGCTGGATTCCCCGGTGTCTGCATAGATGGGAAAACGCGCCTGATCATGCGCTGCAGTTGCGAAAACCGCACAGCATTAATTCACACGTCACACAGACTAGATTAATGGGCTGCATTTTTGTACCGGCAATTTCCTCCGCGATGCGCTCTCCGAGTTGCGCCACATGCAGGCGCAACTTGCTTGTCCGTATGCTCTCCACCTCGAGTCGTTCGTACGCCGCCCTCCTAGACGCTTCCTAGGGAATATTGCCGGAAAGCGCTTGCGTATGGCGGCGATTAGGGTGGAAAGGACAGGGGCATCAGTGGGGAAGAAGGGGGCTCACATTACCAGTTCTTTCAGGGTGGCTGATATTTTCATCAGGTGGCGGCTGACCTCCTCCCCGATCGAAGCTTTTTCGTTTTTTAGTTTTTTGTCTGGAGGCATGAGGGCTGCCTCAGTTCGATCAAATACATTGACACTATCATGCAAAGCACAATTTATTAAATAGGCCTAAGCATTTAATGTCTGAGCGGCCAACGCGTACTCACCCAACTCACATAAATGTTCCACTACAACCAGGACCGCTGGCTGTCCGGATAGCAACCTCGACGCCATGCGGCGAGTTTACAGTTTATATCTTACATTTTTCTGATCGGGAACGCCGTACACGCTCGCCCTCGAGAGCGAATCAATGTTTGGTTGTCCTGGTAACTGGTGCACGCCCCCACCGCATTTAGATTTACCTCTTGTAACTGAACGAGCGTTCCCGTTATGAAGGGGGGAGGTATGCCTTTTCTGTTGGAAATGGCTCATATTATGTAACTATGTACATTTATCAGTGTACATTTATTTGGGGGAGCTAAAGCACCCACAGAACAGCCATAGCACTGTCAGTTTTGCTGATGCCACCCCCAGGAACAAAGTTTCTTCTACGCCGTTGGGTTCTTGGAAAATGCCCGGTATGCCAGATGGCCGGTCCAGTCCCTGATAAACCTCATTCCTGGAAACCAAAAATTGTTTCGGTTAATTTTCATATAGTTTTTCAGCATGCCACTAAACCGCGGTGCGTCTTTAATACTGAGGAACCGATAGCGGTAAATGTTCCTATATATTAGTGTTTCCATTTATTGATCCAATGACGCTTAGACCGAGGTATCAAACCGCAAAAATCTGTTTTTTTATATAAATTGTACAACTGCAGATCTCTTTATTCAAAAGATAATACTCATAAAACATTAGGTCGAAAAACTAGAGTTTCCCCATATAGGATTTCCTTGGGGATTGTGTAAGAGTTTGTCTGCTGGGGGGGCAGACACATACTGATCTCACACAGCTGTTCAGTGGCGACTCATGAGGATCAGCTCTTCTGGGTGTTACTGTCCTTGTACAGTGATGACTCAAGCAGCCGATAAATCGCGCTCCCCTTTAATCAGCGTTTCCCAAATAAGTCCAGCATCTCTGTGATCTGCATGCAAGATCACCTTCAGACAGTTACCCGCCCTTCCAATCTATGAGTCACAGGGAGCAGCCTCAACCAATGGTCCTCCATCATCCATTCGACTAGAGACCTTTCCAGTGCCTCACAGTTTATAAGAAGTGTGTCTGGTTCTTGTGAGACGCTGGGAAATCGCAAACACCCAGAAGTCTGTACTGAGAAGGTCTCCTGATGTCTCAAGTGAAAACAAACAATAAAAAACCACCAGGTGGCAGCAAAGCGCTACCGACACGAAGCCCTGCTGATAATTGTGCTGTCATTTCCGAATATCCAAGCTTAACTCCATTAAAAATGATTTGCTACCTGGAATTTTGGATAAAAATGTACCCGTTCTGTATTCAGGTGTGCTGTCAGGGCAGGTTCTCATACGCCTGAGGGCGGAATCAAACCTGCGGTTGATTGTGGCTTTAAAATTATTATTAGTTATAGAAAGCCAGTGTTCTCTGCTCCCAAAAATGATTTTTGATTGCACACGAAACCGATTAAAGTTGAGTGAGTCAAAATCCTTCTTGTCTTGAGCTTAGTGTAGATTAACCCACGGGAAACGGCGCTGGGTGTATCTGTATGCTGAAGCGTAGCGCTAACTCTAGGGATTGTGTAACCTGCATACCGAATACCGAACGTTAATGGACTTACACAGGTTTTTTTTCTGCTGAAGCTTGAAATGCAAACGCTCCGAAGGCGTCCCTACGGAGCCTAGTAGAGGCCATGAACAGTTTTGCTAAAAAAAAATCATTGGGCGATATACTAAATGTACGCACAATTTATCCTAACGTATCCACGAAATACTAATTCGAGTTTACGAAATCCCTAAACGTGCGTACGATTTACTTGTATACTTGCTGTCGATTAATTAAGATGCGCACACTTGCTCACTGCGGTGAAGTCATTCGTATATAATGTGCAGATGCGCGCATACTACAGTATTACGGTAGCAAATGCATTCGCTCAAATCTTTGTAATAAGGCATAATATGGCCCCCATTCCAATTTGAGACCGTTGTTCTATATTTCACAAGTAGTCGCACAAATATTCAAAGTTCTATGGTGGAAATTAGGGGTTATGACAATTAAAATCTACACCTATATACTGTAAAAGCAAATACGTGTATATACCATATACATCTCTGAGCAATTCTAATAATGCAATGTACGTCCTCCGTTTCAGTTTAGCGTTCTGCTAGATTTGTCACGTCACCACGAAGTATCAAACCAACGGTGAAAGTTAGGGGCTATGGTAATCTAAATATTTATACTGCCGATGGTAATATTCTAAATGTATACATATCTGAGCCTTTATACTAATGCATAATGTCCTCCATTCCAGATTTATTCTCCAGTATTTTTAATGGACGAAACCTACGCTTTGTGGTCGTCTAGTTAGCATTTCATAATTTGTATTGTATTAGGTAGTTTTTAAAATATTTATTAATTTAACTTTTATTTTAATTCAGTAACAATTTATTTACAGCTAGTATTCGCGCGCTTAACTATGTATGAAAAACCTGACCACAGTCTCAATATTCCAGCTGACTTTGCGGCCACAAACTGCAAAAAAAGGACGGCTTAATTCGAGACCTCGAAATAACACGAATAAAAGTAAATTGTGCGCACATTTTAGGGTTTTCCTGAGCATGATTTAGTATTTCGTGGGCACGTTGATCTAAATTGTGCGCCCAATCTCGTATATGGTTCGAAATAATTTAAAAACTGTTCTTGGCCCTCCAGGGCTCCGAACGTCCAAGACCAGCAAGAGAAAAAACACGCAGAGCGGGACAGCACCACGCAGTCCGGAAAAATCCCAACAGGGGGCGCTGTTGTTTCGTTGGCCGTCGGCGGACAAAAGACAAACCATTTCAGAAGTAATTAGGCAAAGTTTGAGTCTTGCAGCTTTTGGCTATTGATTTTTTTTAACCACACTACCTCGGAAATGTCTCCCCCCACCCCCAGGACATGAAAAACAAACTGCAGCAATTGCCCATCTCAGTGAAACTACTCCAAGAGCAGGCATCCCTGCCACCACCCCCACTGAGCTGATTAGCTGACAGGATGGTTTGGTTTTATGAAATTCGGCTTGTCTTGGCTCCATCATAGCCTGCCATATTACTTGTCTGCAGAGCGACTGGGCATGTTGAGCCGCACATGTCCTGGTTTAGCTGTGCTGGGCTCTTTACAGACATCCATTTGAAGTCAGTATACTCCGCTACGGTAAGCTAATGGTGCCGCGGCATGGCGCAGCGATCTGAGAATTTACTGGAAGGTTGAAGATCGTGTCTCCAAAGGACACACTGCACTTGATTGTATAAATTAAATGAAAATAAATATATTTATCTGTACAACCCAGAATACAGGTGATTATTTATAAATTAAATCTGGAGTTTGCATATATACAAAAAAAGTAATAAATCAGTTTTGACGGAATATTGTTTTTTTTTGTCAGTGAGCTGGCAGTGAGACAATGGTAACCTCTAACTCATGCTCATAGCCCTTCTGTCCCAGTTGTCCAATTAAAAAGCAATCAATACTGTCAAAGCTGGCCTGGGTATGAAATAAAAATATTAGGCCATAGAAAGGGCAGCGCAGATATAAAATAAATGAGATTTGTTGTTGTCTGGAGGGATTACAGAGAGGAAGCTGTGGACAGCTGGAGGCTGCACATGTGACCGTTATCTGCTGCTCTCTGCTTGGCCTTTGGGAAGCGGGAGCGACAGCCCAAGGTGTCGAGATTGGGACAGTCTGACTCTGAATCTCTGAAAATGGTCAGGGCCTGGATCAAAGGCCCCTGCTGATCTTCGAAGTGCGTCCTGGGGCGGTTCCTGACCCAGAATCCTCGCTAGGCCGTGACAGGAAACCCCTCTTTCAGCCTCATAATCTGGGCTTCAGTGCCTGGTGACACTGATTTCCAGAAGCTCCTTGCTTCTGCAGTGTATCGGCACAGTGTCTGGGACTGTACACATTGTTATATACATTCTTGTGTGTGGTGGGGTCCCAGCACCTGCCATCTTGCTGCCCAGACGGAACTGGGGCTGTTGGCACTTAGCAAGGGAGACAGGCTTATGGTCAGCCACCTATCTTTGGGTCCTTCTCTGGGTAAGCTGGATCCTTCTGCTCGTGTGCACATTGTGTAGCTGTCTGCTCGGGGCATTCCGCGCTATCAAACATGTTACTCAGGAGAGCAGGTTTTTATTACTAGTCTGGTTTTTGCAAACCGTAGAACCAAAATACCATCAACAAATATGAAATACAAAAGAACGACACAAACACTTGGTGTATATGTGTATGACAAAAGTATTGGAAGTAGAATCTATGGAGCTGAATGACACAGTGTGTTTGGCAGAAAAGCCTCTAAGCACCGCTGCATGTTGTTGGTTACTTAGATTCTGCAGCTAATTGCTGCGATAGTGCATTTTTAAGTCGAGGTGTCTTACTTACACAGAAATGTTCTGGGGGTGGAACAAAAAAATGATTGACTTAGAGAGATAACCATTCAGATTTTAGAGGAGGTGGGTCCAAGTAACTAGAACATGCAGGACTAACCAATCAGATGTCTTGGTCCTGCCTCCTCTAGTTGCTTTGATCCACCTCCTCTACAGTCTGATTGGTTATCTCTTTGAACCAATCATTTTTTTGTTCTGCCCTGAAAACATTTTTATGTTGGTAAAACTCTTACAAGCCTATGAAATGTGTTATAGAGGGGAAGGCTGGTTCATCTGATTAACGAGCTTTTGGATCGGTTTTCAGCAAGCTGTCTAAACTATTTGCCAGTGCACCTAAAGTAAGACAATCCCTACAATTAGCCTCTCAGTATTACTATGCATGTATGTGCTGGGTGCAATATCACGCTTCACTGCTCCCTGATGCTGTGTCTATAAAACTGAACAGAAGTTTATTACTCGAACATTTCTTTTCCATCGTTAAATTAAACATGCCTACTTGATTAGCTCATGTAGGGCATAAATATGATTCATCGAATACTTGAACGCTCTGAGTTGTTTCTCAATAATCCATAAGTTTGTTTTCTTCTGACTTTCCACAAACTGTAGTACGCAAGTCTACAAGCATTTCTTTAGGTTGTATATTTGCTTAGAAATGTGCTTGCCCGTTACTTCGAGCACCACGCTGAAGATCCTCTTGCCCCAGTTTTGGCTTAGTGCCATACGCCTCTCCGTCGTTGCCATTAGTCAGTGCACTCAAGACGTGCAAAGTTTAACCCTTATAACACCCATCAGCCGCTGTCAGCCTGTCCTGCACAATTGCTTATCAATGGACGATGTTCTGTAGTTCAGAGATCGCGTGCGTCAAGGTTCTTGGAGGAGCTTCTAGTTGTTAAACTGTGTATACTGCAGTCATATGTGTTACCAAGGCCATAGCGCTGGAGATGAACAGGGGATGTGGCCTCCTTGTCTGAATGAGACTGAGTGGACACATTACTCCACATCACACTAGACGGAAACCTCCCTGCGCTGTTCACCTTTAACTCTGCCCTTGGTCAGCTTGCACAGGGTGACCTTTATTGCGCTTTCAAGGCAGTCCGCCCGTGGTGAAGCTGACGATTGGACCCGAGTTCTTGTCCACTTTGCTAAGCCAGGACCTTTCTGTGTTTAAAGAGCAGGACTGTGTCTTGCTGCTCTGTATAGTGAACTGTGTGAAGAATTCTAACATTCACAGCCAAGCCAATAGTGGCGGTTCTTTGGAATATTGCATTGTGTGAGATATATATGTGTTGGTGGGATCCAGGGATCAAGGTCGTGATTTCCTGCTCTTAAGTCCTTCTCTGCAATCTGCGGCCTATTGTTGCTTAATTACCTATAATGAGAGGTTTCGCGGAAACCGGTGCTACTATTTGACTTTGTGGTGCCGG
>JAODKE010000028.1:14200949-14215451 GCA_026779605.1 Mormyrus hasselquistii | reverse complement strand
AATGTTGGTGGGATCCAGGGATTAAGGTCGTAGTTTCCTGCTCTTAAGTCCTGTTCTGCAATCTGCAGCCTATTGTTGCTTAATTATCTGTAATGAGAGGTCTGATGGAAGCCGTTGCTGCTATTTGACTCTGGTGCCTGAGTCATTTCGCTGTAGCACTTAAGGAACACAGATTGCATTAGTCCTGCTTCTGCGCTGCTCGTCCTACCGTGTTCCTGCCTTGGAGAACCGCACAAGGTCATCATAGTTGTAGGTGCCCCTTAGGAAAATGGCTTTCTTCATAAGGAGCGCTACTTAAAACATCAGCAGTCCCACAGAAGGGCAGATATGACTGACCCACAGAGATGGCGGTCTTGCCACAGCCGGCAGACTCGACTCTGATGATGGGATTCTTTATTTTCTTATGTGTGTGTAGGTGTTCGGGCATCTAAGTGTTTTATCTTCAGCGCTGTGACTGGCTCTCTACTTGGTTCACAGTAAAAGGTGATCTTGCAAGAAATCAGCGCAATCATGTGCAATTTAGCGTGTTATATTAGGCACATTTTTCTATACAGCAGATAGGTTTCCTATCCCTGACTCTCAGCCTGCCTGCTGGTCATTTAGGTTAGCATTAAGAAGGGCCTCCACTTCCTAATTTGGGATGCAAATTCAAATTCTCTTAAATGGGCTGTCTGATTTAAGCAACCAACAGCGCCCCACTGTGGCACCCAGCAGTAATTGTGATGTCATGTTTGTGTCACATTGCTGGCTATGAATGGGTCTATTGGTAGGCGTGAGATCTGAGAGGCGCGACTGATGTCTGAGACTGAAATGCAGTTTTCCTTTCTCAGCTCTGGGTAATGTGCCATCGGTAGTAGCATGAACCTGATCGCAATCTAATCTCCCAGACGCGACCTAGCCTCTCAGGTCTCTCTGGGACTGGGAAATGGACCAGGGCTTGGCTCCTATTACTGGTGTCTAGGGGGGTTTGTGTACCTCATCCACTCCTCAGGAATGCAAAAGGCTGGTAGTGAAATTTGGCTTGTTGTGGTATCGTATTTCCTGTAAGAGTAGGAATGATCCATTTTTGTTGTTTAAGCTGACAAACACAATCTTGCTTCTAATCAAGCTTAGGTTGGTACTCTACAGTGATCCATTTGATGAATTAGGTGTGTTATGATGTATGGGGGAGGGTTTGTCCTTGCAGGGTGTGCTTCCTGCCATACACATATGACTCTTGTATTGCTGTGCCTATCCAGCGTCACCTGATACACATAATGGGCTCGGAATGCGATCGCATGTCTGCGTAATGCATCACGAGGCTCCCTCGGCGAGTGCTGCCCTGCATTATGCACGACGCGGCGCTACACCCTGATAAAGGGCTGGTCCGCTTCGGTGGGCGCTTGGCGGATACGCCTGGCCTTAGGCGGATACGCCTGCTTTCCCAGCAAGGGTCTCAGTGCCCCCCAACCTAGGGAGGGCCAAAGTTATATTATTATGATAGATGGAGGACCAGAGTTGATGCTGGTAATGGTCTCCATAGCAGCAGGGGTGGGTTCCACACCACCTCCCTCACCCAGCTGAGGGTCTGCACTCTTACAGATCATTTATCTGGGAGCAGACCGATCCCATTTCCCCCCTTGTCTCAATGGCCTGGATCCCGAGGACCCAACGGGACTGTTTGACTTCCTCTCTCCTTCCTTCGCTTTATGGATGCTGTCAGGCCACAATCCCAGCAGATCCGTTCAGTGCCTTCACATCCACGCTCCGTTTGGAGCCTTATGAAGCTCTTGACCCGGTGCACCAGTTTGAGCGGTTTTTCACAAGCTGGTTTCGAGTGCTTTAATGCCAAGCTGACCTTAGCTCAGGACCCTTTTGGGTTTTCCCAGCTGCTCTGTAAATACAGCTTTAATTGCTCGAATGGAGTCCGGTTCTGGACAGACTATTAATCCGGGAGGCATCGATTTGGCCACGGAGGCCTTGCATGAATAAGCCGGCTTGTTGGTGCTAAGCTGACGACGGGTCATTGGCTGGATAGACAGAGCGTCGCTTTTGAGTCATTAGCACTGTAATGGAGGCTCTTTACTATGGCACAACTGCTTCGGGGTGACAGCCGCTGTCGTGGAAAAGTGTCAGCTGTCATTGTGAACTTTCTAAAAGGTGAAAGCGTTCTGCCGGGCTTGGCTTTAACCGGATTGTGCCGCAGGTTTGTCCGTTGGCGCTAACGGCCCCGGGGCCGGAAGGACGCCCGCTGACCTTCCCTGTCTCGCTGAGATGCCACCTAGTGGCCGGCAGGCCGAATGCTCTGTCGACACTGTAATGCACCGTGTGGTATTCCTCTAGGAATCATGCTTCCAGTAACCTTGAGGTTTAAGCTCAGGATGGGGATGTGCTTCTGGAAAGTTCCCCCGTGTGGTGCTCGGGTGTGAGTTCAGCACTGTCAGAATGAATATAAGGCTTAGATGCTCTCCCTGGCTTTTCTAATTAGTCCTTGCTTCAGATCTGCTCCTGTGAAGATCCTCTTTGCAGGGACTGCTGTCTCGTTTTGCCTGCTCTCATCCCTGTGAAACACGAGGGGGAGCCTGTCTGCTCCTTGGCTGGCCCGAGAGATCTTTGTTTACCTTGTCCTGTGGGACAGCAGAGCTCGGCACGATTGCATTGTGAGAGTTCTCCATTGCTCTGTGCCGGTTCCCTTGAAAGAGAACAGCCGCACTAAAAGTAGCTCTTGGACCCGGCATCGTGCTGTCTGCCTCAGAATCTGCGAAACCTTCTTCTCGGTGACAGAACGTCTGTAGTCCTGCCAGTTTTCTGAATGCCAGTCGGTGTTCCTTCTACTCTCTCTGTGCTGCTCTTCGATCATAGTAACTCCAAGTCATCCCCCAAACACCGGAAACAGATACCCCTTTGTGTGCACGTAGACTGCTAAATCACCCCTGACACCGGGGATTACCTCTCCCTAAAGATTTATCTGATTGCCTGAACCCCCTTTGTGATTCCCCCTTCACTACCACTTGTGCACTGTGGCGATCGTATTACAGATGTGTAGGGCATGGTGCCAACTGATGCCCAGTGTGTCAACTGCCAGTAACCAAGTGGCTGCTGAATGAGTGACCGTGCAAATACGCTTCATTGACCTCCCGGGGAAAGAGGTGCTAACTATTAGCGGGCCGATGGCCAATTAGCTGCTGTCACTCAGCGCTGTGGACAGACTGAGTTAACTGCAGGCTATGGCGTGGGCCGGACTGGGTTTAGCAGTCAGGTGGAGCCAAGGGAAACATTGCTGTGCCATCAGGACTTGCCAGCCCTGGGGCTTCAACCTTTGGACTGATTCCAGCAATCTGGGCCTAGTTCCTCAGGCTCCTTGTGCTGCTGTTGTAGAGTTTTATGCCCTCCCCTTTACAGAGATATGTAGTGGTTACACAGCCAATGAGATAAATAAGTTATTTGTCACTCAGTGTTGTGTAATTCTGGTCTTGCCCCAAGGGATATGATGCTAGTGTTACTGTAATTTAGCTCCTTAGAAAATCTTTTATATGAGGCAGTGCAGGATTTTAGCAACCGCATCTGTTACTGTGCTTCTGGGTGGCATTTCGCTATAACAATTCGAGTTAAGTACAGCACTTAGGAGCACAACAGCGGACATTAGAATGGTAGGCTGCATCATGGGTAACTTGGGTGCTAATGTCTGCCTACACCAGTGTTTCCCAATCCGGTCCTTGGAGACTCACAGACAGTCTACGTTTCTGCTCCCTCCCAGCTCTACCGGAAGGGAGCAAAAAAAACTTCCAGCCATTACTTCCCTGACATGGTGAGGTCACCTCGTAACACAATCCTTATTGGTCGCCTACAAGACAGGGGTGGAACATGTGGGGCAAGCTGACCAATCAATGCACACTGGGCTCAAAGGGGGCGGGGCTTAAAGCTCCAACGGAGCGTCTCAGAGTGATGGCAGTGTGAAGAGAAGTACAGTGTGAGAAAAATCACGTGTTTTTAGGGATATGGAAGCATGCAGATATATTCTAATAGATCCCCAAAATAATTACGAAAAAAAAAATTATGAACAGTTAAAATGAGCATAATTGGGTAATTTAAGATGCTGCTGAGTGAAGTGCTTAAATTGTCTATGACATTTATCATTTTTAATTTTGTTTTTTGAGCTATTTGCATCTGTGGTACAAAAATTAGATTGCAAAAAAAACTTTCTAAGTTAGTTATCATTACTTTTTATTCAGTTGACTTAGCGTTATCTGAGTGTCGGGATATATTTAAAACACTTGAGAATATTTCATGTTTTCTTCGGTTTCGCATTTGCATCGTGTTTTATTGAGCAATGAAAAAATGTTGCTCTTGCGCTTCCGAAGGAACAGGCTGTTATAGAATAGAAGTATGTGACATGTATTTTCGTATTATTTAAACACAAAACGTTGGAGTTTTTTCTTTGATACTTTGCTTGGTGGCTGTGTTTTGTAGTTTTTTTTTTATACAGATACAAATAGGATATTTTATATTTTTGCCTGTCTCCGGTCATGTGACCCCCCCACCTGGCATCTGATGGGGCTTCCACACCAGATGGGTGTAGGTGGCTCTTCCTGCATCCACAGCCCCCCTACCCCTGTTTGTGATCAATAATAAAAGGTTAATTGGAAGCCAACTATGTATTAAGTCTGCAGATCAGTCAAATATTAGTCCCGCCCTTCTCAGACGTCCCCGTCGTCCTGGTTCATGCAGCAGTTGTATCGTTACTTCTGCCTGTCTGTGGCTGCTGCGTGTCAATTGGCCGGCTTCTGATTTGTGTTTTACTGACACTTATTTAACGGCAGTCAGTTTGTGTTACGCTCCCTCCCACTAGGCGTTCGGATGAATAGAATCTATCACTTTGAGTGAATGGGGCGTGCAGTTTGTGATCCAGAGTTTTCGGATGATGTTGCTTTGCCGTCCTGGCGGCCGATGGCCGTAAACTGATGAATTATACTCAGTCTCCCTAATAGCATCTTAAAAAGCGTCTCTCGATCCCAGCTGGAGTGAATTTATTCGCGGTTTCTGTTCCTCTGTTACATAATGGAGACAGATAGAAATGCTGTGGTTATGGTGGAGTGTCCCCGCTCACGGGGAAAGGTGCAAGCACTTAGCGGTAACTCGGGGGGGGGTTGGGGGTGAATCAGCCCGCCTCCCTCCTCCCCTTTTTGAAAAGAGCTTTACGTCTAAGAGGGGAGGAATTTGAAATGACGACGTGTCGGTGAGGGAAAATGCTTAGCTTGCAGGCTGTCCTTAACTCAGATGTAGGTCCCTGGAGGGCAGATCATTTACTGCAAAAATAGCTTGTTCTCAGCACGGGGAAAAGGGCAGGGCAGTGAACATGCCTATGACAATGTACTAATGGTGGTGAGCGTGGCAGTGACGCGAGCTCTGACAGCCGCATTGATTTGTTTTTCTTCTCTGGTGGTACTTGCATATTTGGAAACTAACCCCATACAGAGTTAACTGTTGGCTTGCATTAGGTAGCGGAGGCCAAGCCTCCTCCCCGTGCAGCATAGTGCGTAACGGCTTCTCTGCTGCGTTCGGCTCATTTAGCCTTAGCCGGGAAGACAAAAGCCGGGTGTCAAGGGCCAACAGAGCTGCCCCTGACAGCCAAAAACAAACAAACGAAAAAAAAACAAACTGCCCATAATGACTGTGATCCTGAACCTCCCGGCCGCTCAGAAGTTTGCCAGCTAAGAGTTGGCAAAGGTGATTATTCTTTGTTGGATTCTTTGACAAAAGACATTGATCTCTCTAATGCTGTAAGGGAGATGTGTCCGGAGGTCAGTGTCCATGGAGGAGGTGATTGAAAAAAGCATAAAAAAGCTGGCAGGATCACTGGTGAAATGAGCAAGTGCCCTTTAAGAATCCATTACACCTCCCTCGAATTGGCCCAAATAACAGATTCTACTAAGCAAAGAAAGTATGTGACTCTTCAGTTTTTCACCTTGGGGTCTCGGCGTGCCCCAGGTGTGTTTGTGCTTGCTCCTTCCCATGCTCTCTCTCTGTCACCACATTCTCCACTTTCCGATCACTAATCTGTTTGCACAGGATGCACTCGCAAGATTCTGGTGTCAGGTGACGTCCGGGCCAGTCACCCCATTCTCTGAAGTGAACACTCTTGATTACTCTGAGGCTGTTTGAGATCCTGGACGTTCTGTGGTCTCATCCTCTTTATCGAGGTGCACATTAGTCTGACTCTGCTGCTCTGAATTTCTGATAATATGCGATTTTTTTTTTTCTAAAATGCAAATCTTTGACCTGCTCAGAGAGGAAATCTCAGGATGCATATTTAGGCACGAATCCCCACCCACATACGTATTTGTTTTATGTTGCCTAAGTAAATCAAACGTGCCTTTTCTCTGAAAGGGAAATTTGTTCCAGGGCCAGTACTTAGCGGCTTGATCAACAAATGTGGCTTTGGTAAACAGCTCTGGTTCATAAGTTCTCAGTGCTTCAGCCAATTGAAATCCAGTGTAGGCCAGAGGAGCGCAGAGATCAATATAGGAAATTAGCATCTGTGGGCGTGCATGCTTCAAAGGAGCGTGATGTGAGTGAAATGGGTTTGGACTTTATTGGGCCACATCCTGTTTGAGCTCATGGAAAACTCTGGGTGGGGTGGGGGTGGGGGGGCAGGTGGCTACATTTACGAGCTTGTAAGCAAGGCTTCTGGACCTGAAGTACCTGATGAGGGCTGTTTTGGTAGCATGGAGGTTCTGGAATGACCCGACATTAGATAGTTGAAGGTCAGGGGAGCTGACCCCAGATTGCGGGAGTCAGTCTTGGACACTGGAGGTAGAAGAACCAGTGATAGAGAGTGAAGAAGCGGGAGCAGCCATCCAGACTTCCAGAACACTCCATGGCTTAGCGTGATTGTAAGAAGGTGATATCCCGCAAATAAAAAACCAGGGCGATTCCCTTGGGCCTATTGTGACCTGTTCCAGTTTAACCCCGTCTGATCCCTCTGTACGCCTGACCAATCCCAATAAAACGGTGATAAACGGCCTGTTTAAACATTCTCCAGCCATCTCTGTGGAATGGCTGTCTTCAGTCTGTTTTGCTTCCCTTAGGATATTGAACCAGATATACTTTCCTTTGTTTGCTTTACATACTAATTATGGCAGGAGATGACAGAGATGACAGTGATAGAGGCTCTAGATAACGTGGACTCTCTTTCTGAAAGAATAATGAGGTCTCTGGAGACAGGGCCTCGTTTGTCCCGAGGCTTGAGTATGAGAACTGATAACCTCACCCAATTGCTGTCTGATGGATTAGCTTGGAGGGAAAACCAGAGAGGAATCAGGACTACTCTATAGATTTGGAGGGGTCCGATGATCAGCTGTTTTCCACAGCTCCAGCAAGCTCTGAACTATTTAGGCATTTCAGTTTAATTTAAATCTAATTGAAAAATGTATATTTTAAGCAGAACCATTTTAAACAGAGGCCATCAATCTAATTAACTTTAAAGAAGTGCGGATAATTACTGTTTTACGAAACGTGCTTTAAGTCCTATTTCTTTTATGGATTGTCAGTAAATTTCCGTGTGGCAGGCGAGTGCAGGGTAAATCCGGCTACTTTATAAAGTGCCCCCCCCTTGATGTTCCCAGTACCCTTTTTTGACTACATATTATCAAGCAAAGGCTCCAGAGAGAAACCCCTTTAACAAAAATCACAAAAATCTCGTGATGAGGACCCACCTCCCCAGCCAGCAAAGCATTTGCCCCCCTGCCCCCACCAGTTTGAGAACCTGCGCACGTTATTGATGCTGCCTTAATTGGATACAGACGTGCTGGAAACGGATGGACGTCGTTCCGGAAAGCTGTCCGGCTGGAGATTAACTGCGGCTCGCTGTTCTGTAACAGCTGCTGTCGTTCGCAAAATTATCAGCCTAGGTTGGCCTCATGTAGCCGGAGTGGAGGGCGTAATGGCTCACGCCAGGGGCATTTAACCATGTGGGATGGAGGTTAAGAACCTTGTGTGTCGGCGTGCTTCTTGAAAAGAAATGTTTCTGTAGATGTGTTGCAAAGTGCTGTAAGCCGGCTCAGTGTCTATTCCCCCCTCCCCCCCCCGTAGCCCAGTACATCTTAACTCCACAGGTGTTGCAGTGGGGTTTGGGGTGGGGGGGGAGGGTGTGAATTGGCCATGATTTGCCAGTCGCCTCTGGTGGCCGTGGTGAGATGGAGTCTGGCACCGCGGTCCAGTGGCGCGCCTTCGCCTCAGTGTGTCGCGGGAGTGAGTCAGACGGCGGCATTTTGGGAATAAAGGACAGCGATTGAAAGTGCTCTTGCTGCTTAGCCGAGCGGGTCCGCGTACGTAGCTGGGTGAAGCGGAGGACGACTCATAAAATATTTACCTTGCTGCGGGGGCGCAAGACATTTTAGGGATACTTTGAGAGAAGGGACAGGAATCGAAAGGCAGAATGAATATAGGGCACCGAACAGGAAAAAATGCCAAAGCTAATTACATCTCCGCCATTGAGGAAGCTCTTTATTGGTCCTGTTTTAAAAGGCTTTTTATAAAGGCCAGCTGGCCGTACATGGCGCTCAGGGGGAAACGTGAGGCGACGGACAATGGAGCTTTTAAAGCAGGCGGTGGATGGGCAACCCTGTTAGAGGGGAAAGAAAACATTACTGCCACTTTAACTTGGATAGTCAAAGTTAAATATCGCATTAACTTTTTATTTAACCCATATAAATGGTCTGAGGAAGTTGACGTTGGACATTTGGGTGAGTGTGTAGGACGAGCTGTAGGAGTCTGTTGAGGACGGATTTCGCTATGCTTTATGAATTAATTGAGAGAGAGAGGCCATTAAACAGGCCAGCCAGAAGACAGTCGCTGTTACGTAACTGTGATGGCTTAGCGGGTCAGAGTAATTATGGTGAGCATTTTTCTGTGGCACTGAAAGACCAGCAGGTGACTATGTGGCGTATGGATGCCCATGGTGGGAGGTTGTTTTTTCTCGTTTGACTGGCCGCCATCCTACGTTAAAACACAGTTCTGGCGCCACCATCAGACAGAACTGAGCGGAGCTCATTACTGCACTAACTGCCAGGCAAATCAGCGTTAGAGAGGCAAGAGAGCATTGTTATTGTCCCTTCGGCTGGAATGGGTTTGCGTGGTGACGAGAGCCTTCAGTAAAGCTCCCGTCCAGAATGTCTGCTGTCACGAGCATGTTGGGGTGCTGATGGCTTTGTGGGTGACCTTCAGTTTAGCTCCGCTCCGTTTTCCCAGCAATGCAGGAGTGGCATCTCTGCTCAGATGGATGTGGTTTCTGTAGAGAGGACCGCAGTGAGTAGGTGCTGTTTTTACCAGGCATGTGGGGGGGGGGGGGGACTTGGGGTGCCTGAGCATCTGCCCGGATGATTGAAAGTGCCCCCCATTTTGAGAGTGCCCCTTTTTGATCACTGATGATTATGCGACATTTACGAAGAGGGAGTCCCCCCCCCCCCCCGGCCAGCAAAATTTAACAATCACCAACGATCACACTAAATTTACCGACTCAGGGATTGAGCACCTGCCTCTCAAATACTCTCTGCATGTCACTGATCTTTACTGACAGTGTGGCCTCTGTCCAGACCAGGATTACATGAAAGGTAAATGTAAATTTTAAGAAAAATGTGCTTTCCTGACATTGACAGGGATTTTGGATAATGGATAATGACAGCGGTGCTGAGTAAGGAAAAGGCTCCTCTCTCTAGGATGTGAGCTATTAGCACCGGCAGAACCAAAGGCCTGCCCTGGGTGTTCAGTGCGCGGGGGGGCTTGGACGGATGACCTCGTGCCCCTCAGTCCTGGACAGTGCTGTCACTGCGGTTTGAAAACCGTCACATGGGACGGGAATCATGAATGACGTAAAACGGGCCGATCAGGGCCAGCCGGCAAAATGTGTGGAAATGTCAGCCAGTCTTATCACGCTGTAAACAACATTTTGAAGAGACCTTGGAGATACTGTAAGGGGGTGCATGCCGATGTAGATAGTAAGACTGGAGGGAGGGATTCTGCACGCAGGCAGTATGGGAGCCTGCGAGGGTCATGATACTTAAAGGATGGAGGCATGGTTTGTGGAGATTTTAACATGATGTTGGAATGATGCCTGTGAGCACCGGAGGTGGAGGAAAGTCCTGAAGGGTGAAGCATCACGGGTGGATTTGAAAATTACGGAAGCCTATGAAGACCAACCCAAGGAAAAGTGAACATTTGTGCAGGTGAGCAGTTTTCGTAAGCTGTGTCCGGGCGGCTGAAAGCCAGTCGGGGCAAATCTGTCAGATAGACGGCTTTCGGAAACCCGCGAGGGCTCGCATGCATTGAGCCGGATGCTGTCAGAACGGCAGGTGAGAAGCATGCTGCTCCAGGTAGGCCGGGGTCGGGTGGGGGGAGTGTCTGCTTTAATCTAGAAGATTCCTGCTGGGACGGTTGGGCTGCGAGCTCTGTGGCTGTTTGTCAGAGATAAAGCAAACTCGCCAGCTGAGTTGCAGGGCTTTAAAGGGCTTGTCTGGAGGTGTGGGACCCAGAGTAGCTGTCAGTCTTCACACCCAACGCCCCGCAGTCTGCGATTCCGGTGTCCTGCAGCTCTGGTTGGTAAGAGGTGAACTTGATTTGCAATTTGTAATCAAAAGTACATCTTGCCTGTTTGTGGTGTTGGGGGGGGGGGGGGCTTGGGCTGCACCCATTTGATCGGGGATACCATTACAGACTGTACTAAAGTCGAACTTTGATCTTTGCTCAGTGACTTTAGTCACCAAGGAAGGAGATGGTCTGCTCAGCTTGGGGAGAGAAGGATAAATGAGTTTTCTGAGTCATTTGGTACAAAGCTCTGTCCCATCGCTTCCCAGAGATCCCTACTGGTCCAGTTTCAATGCATCCTGCTACTGATGTTGATTCACTCCGGCCTGCGTCTGGACCGGTTCTGGTAGCTTGTACTGAAAGTTGTTACCGATCAGCCACTTGGGTCAATTATTCAAAGTTGGTTCTGCTATGGTTCATTGATGTGAAGATCTACGCTAGTGTTTCCCAACCCAGTTCTCAGGGACCCGCAGACAGTCCACGTTTTTACAGGAGCTGGGAGGGAGCAAAAATGTGCACTTGCCGTGCGCGTGTCTCGGGGTCCACGAGGACCGAGTTGGGAAACACTGAGATCTATGACACTGGAATGGGCAACGTCTCGGTTCCAAGGAGACACAGACCATCCCACTGCTGCCATTTCTTCAGAAAGATCATTAGTCTCAAAGAGACTTTGTGTTTAATGCATTTGTATCATAGAATTAATTGATGATGATGATTGAGTCATAATTGGTTATGACTCAAGTCAGGGTGTCGAGTCTATAAAACATGTGGGTGTGACAATGGCTGTTCTCAGAGCTGAATTAACGGCGATTTATTCAGCGGGATCCACTGTGTTTGTATCCGCTGCTCTGTAATGGAGGGGAGCTGGCTGCGCAGTAACGGAGCCTGGCTATCGAGCATGTCGGCTCACGGCTCTTTCTAGAAAATCTATACTAATTGGTCTGTTCGGCTCTTCATGTGGCCGTTTTATGGACTTCCTCATTCAAAACTTATTGAATTTGCTCCAATTTGTGGTCTGCAATAAAATGGAGACGAGCAGCCCTTGCCCCACTCGCCAATGCTCCGCCTCCAGCTGACAGGTGTAACATTTCGAAATGTCAGCGTTTAATTTGGTTTTCAGTTCACTCCCAGGACTGAGTGCAAAAACATGCGAAGCTTGTGTTCTTTGACGGGCAGATGGGAGGCACTCTAACAAGCGATAAGTACTTATCCACGTAGAACAAGTTTCCTCGGTGACCCTGAGGTGTGGACGACATCGGGAGAGGGTCACCACCGCCACTTAGGCTGCAGCTGATGTGGCGTAAGGTCCCGACTGAAAGTCCATTCGTGCTTTCAAGTGAGAAGCTGCACTTCACAGCAACACTTCCCTGAGGTGCTGGCCAGGCTGCTGCTATGGCAACCCCCACCTCCAGGACCACAGGTTCCGGAATGCCCAAACAAATGACCACAACATCTCTGCCTTTGTTTGTCACCAGGGATACCTGTGATCCCCCTGCTCTGTCTTGTCTGTGTATCAGGGCTCTGTGGGCTTCTGTGGACACCATCCTATCATGACCGGTCATCCGGTCGGCTCTGAGGTTGCTACCTGTTTCTCCTAAACCTGGTGAATAACCAAAGGTACCTCAAAGGTGACTCTGCACCCAGGTAGATGTACAGTACCAGTTAGAAGTTTACAAACACCTACTGAAATTATGACTGTAAAATACACCTTGAGGTTAAAGTATTATCATCTCTGTGAATGCCATGTCCATAAGAACTTATGAACACATTCGTAGCACATTATAATGCATTCATAAAGCATTTTAAACATGGCTATAAATATCTATAAAAAGCCATTAAACATTATAGCCATGTTTATTATACATTATGAATGCTTTATGAAGCTCTTAGCTATAATGCAATATCGATACCTTTATAATGGAGTATAAAGCATCCTTCATTCTTATACTGACTATTATAATGAATTATGAAGGTATCCATATTGCATTATAAATGAGAGATTCATTGGACGTTATAAAGTATTATACTCAACTCAATTATACTCAACAATAGAGATTGATGTACTGCTTTAATAATTCTTATACTGACCATTATAATGCATTATGAAGGCATCTACAATGTGTTATACATGACAGCTTCAACTACAAGAGTGTTACCATATTATCTTGTGAACCAGGATAGAAAATGAGTGCTATGGCAGATGACCTGACCCCTACAGTCCCCCCTCTTAAACCCTATAGAGCTGGTTTGGGAAGAGATGGATCGAAGAGTTAGAGCAAAGCAGCCAACTTGTGCCCAGAACTCGTGGAAACTCCTTCAGGACTGTTGGAGAAGCATTCCAGGTGGCTACATATGGCAGCTGGCTGAAAGGATGCCAAGAGTCTGCAATGCTGTCATTGAAACAAACGGGGGTGATTTTGATGAGTCTAAAACTCATTCGAGACATTGAACACTTCTCTTGACCATTGCAATATTTGATATGTATTATTTTATTGCCTTTTAGTGTAGTAACATAGGTAAAATAGAGACAAATGCATGTTATGCGGGTGTGTCCAAACTTTTGACTGGCACTGTACATCCTGTAAACATAAGGCTCAAACTTGGTCTGGCTTTAGATCTGCACTCATATTATTCTGTTGGGTTATTTTCCATTGGGGGCCATGACAGGACGCTGGCAGACAATTTGGTCTCCATCCAATTGTCTTATTTAGCCTCAAGCTGGTTATTTACTGCACTCTTGGGGATGCAGAGGAAGCATCGAGTCTGAGGGGCAGGTCAGCTTCTTCACAGGTGCCTCAGAGCCTTCAGAGGCGAGGCAGCCTTTTGCATGCTAGGGCCTTTTCTACCTCACTGCATCTCCCTTCATGGGTTTGTGCAGTGAAGCATCCACTGCTTATACCACTAAAGGGTTGGGCTGTACTCTAGTGCCCCAATGAGTCCCGGAGTAGCGGAACAGGCCTTAGGACCACCGCCTGAGCAGCTATCTGGACGCGCTCTTCTGGTTTGCCCCACCCAGCTGTCAGTGTGGGCTTTCGCTCCGGTGCTAACTGGCAGGCTATGTCCTCCTCCGTGTGGCCTGCTGTACCAGCCCTATGGCCCAGAGGGGCGTTCACAGCCTAAATGGTCCCGCGACAGGGAGCCGCTGTCTTTGCCTGACCCGTGTTGTTCCGTTCCTTCACCTCTCTGCCCCTCCCATCGTCTGCTGTCTGCTCTCTTTCCCGCGTTGTTCATGTTGGAGACTGAGAAGAACGGATTAAATCTTGCCTTGGACAAACGCAGCTGGTCTGTAGAAGTAGAGGAAGAAATATCTCCTCTGTTTTCGAGATCAAATTAGGAAACAAGTGACCTTGAAATGGCTCATTACTATAATTTTCCTGTCATAGATAAACATATTTTACTCTTCTTCTGAAAAATTCAGTGCTGTAATATTGTGAAATGCATTATCTATCCCGATTTTTTGAAATCTCCCATAATCCCTCCAGTGAGAACATGTACATATGGCACCTGGAGTCCCAGGCTGCCACCCCCCCACCCCCCCACCCCCTTTGCTGTGTGGCTGAGCTCGTCTTGGTTTAGTGCCGGCTGAGGGAACCGGGCTGGTACATAATGGGTCAGACAGGCCGTTAAATGTGCTGACGGAGACTCCCAAGGATTGTGCGAGTATTAGCTGTAAATAACTGCATTAGGTACATATTTGGCTGCGATATCTGCATTTTGGGGCACGCTTTAAAGGAACTTGTGTATTTTTGGAGCAGTTCTGCTGGAATGGGCTTTAAAACATGAACTCTTTCATTGGTCTTTAAGCTTGTGCCCCCAACTGTGAATTATTTATGGGGGGGGGGGGGGGGGGGCAGGGGGACTCATTACAAAAAGGGGGTGCGGATAAATTTCCAAAAATGTTAGCGGGACAGAGCCCTTGCGCCGGGTTTAATTTTTTTTTGG
>JAODKE010000028.1:14188980-14200849 GCA_026779605.1 Mormyrus hasselquistii | reverse complement strand
TTCGATGTGTACATCTTTCAATTGTCGTGTTGTCGGTTGTCCTGGGGATGCGTGGGTCGTGTGGTGGGGGGGGGGGGGGGGGGGGGGGGGGGGGCACGGTGACTCATGTACAATAAGGGATGCTGATAAGATCTCAAAAATGTTAGCAGGCATCGATCCTGTGCTCAGGATTAAATTGTATTTCGGTTCAGATATGAAAATACAAGGTGACTCGCTTCCTATATTGGTTCACAATGGGACACAGCAATATATTTCTCAATGTGGGACGATCTTATAAAATATGACATGGGTGGAAGAAACTCTATGTACACAAGCAGTACACGGCATAGCTAAGTACCATTTCGGCCTGCTCGTCACTGCCCCTGGTGGTGATGCACTGAAACGCTTGTCCATACATGCTGTCACAGGTCTGACCTGGTTCTGGTTCCTGGGGGCCTGAAAGCCAAGTACACGATAGACACTTTTTGACATCTGTGCCTTGAGGCAGTGGGCAGTGTCTTCATGGCGACAGAGCGGACTCTCTTGTAGGGAAGGGGTGGGCAGGCACTGGTTCTCTTGTCGCTGGAGATCTGGTGGGACGCCTTTCGTGCATCTCGGAGGGAAAGAGCAGTCGAGACTGAGAAGGAGAGGGAGGAGCAGGTGCCAGGGAAAGACAGCCTGCTTCTGACCTCTGGGCTTTTATACAATCTGCGTCGTGTGTGTTATAAAAGCCCTGCCTTTCATATTCACTGTTTCAGTGAAAACAGCACCAATCCATAAGTGAGGCTTTTGAGTCTTGTTTGTATTCCTGCCTATGTACTGAACCATATGGCTGGTCCCCATGTACCACTGACCAGGAGGTGTCCCTGTTTACCTACCAGTTTCTTGGGGGGGGGGGTGTTGGTAGTGTGTGTGCCAACGCAACAACGGCCCCTTCGTGTTTCTAAGATTGTGACAGCTTGTTGCTCAAAGCCCCAGTGTGACTAGGCAGCATGAAATATTCCACTACCCCAAAGAACGGCATGGCACAGAGGGAACAGACTGATTGGCACACAGGTGGGTATCGGATCCAGTCCCAGAAGGACTTAGGCTTGTGGATGGTGGCCTCATATTTCCTCTCCTGGGACATGACGGGTTCTGTTCTCATCGCTGACAAAGTTTGGGATCCTGTTTGGGATCACAGTCTGGGTTGACACTAGAACAAACCCCACAGACAGGTAGGGGGCAGCCTGGCTGATACCGGGCTGATATTGGCTCAAATGCGGTTTACATGCAGACTGCTGATAAATTGTGGGATGTGTCCTTCCAATTATAATCCGGAGTAATCAGGAGTTGCTTTATATCATCCTGATGGTGTCCTGCTGGATTCCCTAAGCACCTGCGGTGCTGAGAGACAGGACACACACAGCTGCTGAGTGTTAATCAGTCACCATCGTTCTTCTGTCTTATTAATAACAAATGTTTGTTTATGCAGCATCCATTTTCCCAAAATGCATGTAATATATGTTTTAATATATTCAAAGCCTTGACCAAAAGCATTATGCTCCATAAATTAAATTCCATTGCGTTACATGCCAACTAAATTAATATTTCTAATGAGATTCTAATGCCTATGCAAAGAGTTTGTCTGTAAAGGGCTTAATTGGATTTGAGCAGCCCTCAAGTTTCTTTGCTGAGCATTTTTAAATAGTTTACAGCTGCGAGCTGGTCTCTGGGTGGTTCCTCAGCACATCTGAATGTTCTCAGACTGCTACAGAGACCCACACCTGGTCTTCTTTAGTTTTTGGGGCCTTGCTGTCACTATGTGTAACTGCCTTCAGTGTGTCGCATACTTATGGCTGTCCCCTATCCCCCCCCCCACCAAGTTTTGTAAAAAATATATATATATATATATAATATTTTATGTATGAAAATAAGCTTTATATTGTGAAGTCACATTCGCAAGGAAAGCACATGGGAACACGGGGCATTGACCCTCCCTGACTGTGGATAAAGCAGGCCTCTCCTCACTGGGATATCCGCTGACTTTTTTGATTTAAGAAGGATGTTTGGCCTCTTGGAGGAGCAGCAGAATGCCATCTTCTGAGCCCATAACAAAATGGAAAGTATGGGGGTGTTTTGTAAAAGGCCGGATTGGTTTATCAGCCTGAAATGTATTTGATACTTTATGACTGCCTCAAGCCCCTTTTGGAGGAGGACAGAATCGACGTGGAGAGCAGGACTTTGACGTGGGGGATCGTCCTGTCGGTGCCCATGGTGGCTATAAGTGTGTCCCATTTATAGCAGTCACAGTAGCATCAGATGTGGTCTGTGGGGAGGAGGGGGGGGGGGGGGGGTAATTAGCCACAGCTGAAGGTGATTATCACATGCTAATGAGCAATTGCCCCAGACTCAGTCGGGTCCCTTTAAAGTGACATTCCGTCAACGGCGTCCCTTTGAACGATGTCCAAGAAGGGACAGCTGGGAGATATCCTGGGTGGAGCTATATGGGAGGAGAGAGAAAACGTTCCTTCGTGTTCGGTATCAGGAGACAGTGACTCCTGGAGTGTTAGAGTGGCTGGGATTGTGGTCGGTGATGCATGCAGCTTACCTGAGGGAAGAGGCTGACGGAGATGATGTGTGGGGGAGGAATCGCTCTGCGATCGTGCCGTTTCTCTGCGCGATGACTCAGGGAGAGGGTCTCAGTGGAGGCAGGCTGCCGGTGACCTCTGCTGCTCATCAACATCTCCTTACCAAAGTAGCAGAGAGCCGGATAGAGCCGGCACTGTCGGCAGCGGGAAGCAGGCGATAACCTGAGTGCCCCCATGAGCCGGGAAGAGAGACGACATCCCATCTAGAGTGTCAGACCTGCTGCTTCCTTCTCCTTTAATACAACACTCTGCTCATCTTTTCATTTTTACCCTGGCAGTTCCTGGAAGTCTCTGCGGCCCAGGCCGATGTGGCTCTGCAGAACAGCAAAATAGCCAAGGCTGGATTTGTGCACAGGCTGATATGGGCTGTAGCCCAGGGCCCTGAGTTGTAGGGGAGCCCAAAAATAATATTTTTGATTATAGCATTATTTTATGCTGTAGACAGTAGCCCCAACACATCAACACATCCGCCCTGGGGCTCCTACACTACTGTTTGTCTGGCTACACGCTCGTGGACCTGCACTCATGCACCATAAGACTCCACTCAAGCCTCCGGCGGTAGAGTCCTTTTTCTTTGCGAGTCCATGTCCCTCCCCGCATGTTGGTAATGACCTTGTGAAGGCGCTGTTACACTGATGGGGGTCTCATGTCTCCCACGCAGACCTTCCTCGCTTGCTACTGCTATTTCCCACTTCTAAAGAATAATGTGTAACTATTAGAGTGGCGCTCTCTGTGGACGTCGTCTGCGGCTGTCTCTGTAAATCCCATGCCGAGGCCACAATAAGCATCCACACATATAAAACCCAGTTCCTCGTCCTGGAAGCTCGGTACCTCGGTGTAGCCATCTGTGTATGATCACCGCAAACGGTTTGCGGGGCAGAACGACCGTCAGGCCCCAGTGGAGAGGCAGAAATACCTTTCTGTTTTTATTACGTTTTTCCAGCGCTGATGATCTGCTGGTCTCTGTGGAATGCTTTGGTAACCGCTGCTTCCGCCAAGCCGGCCTGCGAGGAATCTGGGACAGGACGTTCTGTCGCCACGGCAATGCATACAGATGCGAGTTGGGGGTGGTGCTGAGCCGGCCAGTGAGCAGTGGGCACATTCATCACAGCGACATAATAAACCCTGTAAACAGACACGGGCAGCGGGGAAATCAGTGAGTCTCACCGGCTTTTATTCTGAGGTAATTTGCCGACAGGTCCGGCACCTTTGATCTGGAAAGAGGCAAGAACTGCTGCTCTCCGGCCAAACACCCGCCTGGAAGATTTCGCCGAACAGCTCCTCGGAGGAAATTGTAATTTTGGTCTTTCTGGTGGTCTCCACGTTCTGTGGTGGCTGAAGTTTCACAGACAGCACAGGACCCCCCCAGGGCACCCCCCACCACCAACCCCGTTCAGTTTACTGACATTGTTAGTATAGCCAAGAGGTTGCTGGTGTTCCAGTATCAGTTAACATGAACATGTGAGTTTGCCATGTACTCACACTGGTGTAGAAGATCAACAGTGCTCTTGGAGCAATCATGATGGAGATACCTGCAGGACCAGATCCAGGCACAGAGAAGCCCAGAAAAAGTCAAGAAATATATATTTACAATCTATAAATAAGAAATAATCTACAAAAACAATTTAAATTAAAAAACTATAACAATACACATCAAATTAAAATGTTTATATGCAGGCAGAAACATGGCCAGCTCTAGCTGCAGGCAGAAACACGGCCAGACGCCAGGGCCCCCAAATTACCTGTGTTGCGGAGGAACTGAAATGAAACGTTTTCTTGGTAAGGGGGCCTCCCAAGTAATGCTTTGCCTAGGGCCCCTGAAAAGCTGGCCCTGGGTACAGACCTTCACTGATCCAGACTGAGGGGCTCGATGTGTGTGTGCTGGTTCAGTCTCTGAAGGACTGATTCAATTCCCTCCTAGTTCCAGGTGGAACCTGAGTGTTTCCTGCTTTATACTGACTATCTGAAATATTGTCTTCTCCAAATCTGCCTGAGTTCCTCTGATTTCACATTTAGTGGATACCACTGCTAATCTCACTCTTGTCTATCCCCCATCCTATTAGTCTTAACACAATAGCACTTGGTAATTAAAAATTTATCGTAAACGAACGCCTTTGACTAACGTGGTTCCTTGCAAGCCGAAATAATGAGCTTGTTTTTTTTAAAAAAAACTTCCTCCAGAATATATCTTCTGGGCTGATAATGTATGATACATCAAACCCAGGACTGGAAATTAGTTTCTCTACCTCCAGTTGGTGTAGTAGAACTTTGGGGGTGTCTGCCTGTCTTGCTAAAGGAGTCTCTGCTGTCAGTATCTTGCTGTCAGTTCTCTGTCCCATTGACCTCTCAGGGAGTGTTCATCTCGACATTGAACCAGTCTGTCAGCTTTATTCTGTAATTATTGTCTTTTCAAAACCCATAAAATCTCACCCCTCACCTCAAAGTTACCATGACAGTTATACACAGTGCCCCCCCGCCCCCATCCCCTGTCTTTCAGCCCCGGGTTTAAGGGGCTCTGCTGTCAGGGTGTCAGTTGAGAGCATGGACATCTACGTGCATAAGTACTCCTCTACAAACCCCACTCCCCCACTTTGGATATCTCTGTACTTTGGGAATGGAAGGCTTCTCTGGGTTATGGATTTTGGCTTAGGTCCAGCTATCAGGCCCTTAGCATAGGTGCATGCAGGTTGGGATTAAACTTCCCAAATGAAGGTATGAAGTCTTGGTATGATTTTTTTTTACACCCCACCACCCGCTGTTTCGTCAGGCTTTTTGGATCCTGGTTTAGCTCAGGGCTCATACTGTCCATAATCATCCCAAACCAGTCGGGACCCTCATCATCTCCAGCCAGGAGACTGACCTGCTTCTTTGTCGGAATGCCATGCCCTCATTCCTGCCATTTCGTCGGAGGCTTAAGGCTTATAATGATAGTATACTTCATTTCAGATTGTATCCTCCTCTATGCAAAGGAGACATGGTTTGACAGATTATAGGCTGAATAAGACCAGGGTGAGAGGAGCAGTGCGGATGGGCCCACATGCATGCACGGTTTGTGCTAAACACACATCGGCCTTGGCAACCGTGACTCCATCCCCCTGATTGGCTTGTTGTATTTTTAGTAATTTGTCATGGATTCTGCTTCAGGCTATCTGATTGCACTGTCCGGCCAACGTATCAAGAGGGGAAAATCCTCAAGATGGCAAGTACCATGAAAATGGCTCTAAACTGAAATCAATATATTGGGTTGTTTTTTGTTTTTCCTGCTGGGCTGCAGCAGTTGCTTGGGGCCAGTGCAAATGCCAGTGCCAGTGCCAGTGATCCTCGCCGCTGTGTTTGATTATGATTCTGCTTCATTAATGACTCGGTGTTGTCATTAAGTAGTATAGAACATTGTTTCCCAGTCCGTTCCTTGGGGACCCACAGTCCATGTTTTTGCTCCGGTAGGGAGCTTGGAGGGTGCAAAAATGTGGACTGAGGACCAGATTGGGAAACACTCATGTGGAATAAGGGCTGAGTATTCAGGGGGCTTGGGATGAAGTCGTCCCTCACATTATCTATCGTACACTGGAGATGAGGGTACAGGATATAGGGAGGGGTTTCTGTGAGTCGCCTTGCTCTGCGTGAGCCTATGCGTGTCCGTCCTGATGTTGAAATTGAACCTCTCACCCATTTGCCCTGAAAAGTGAAAAATCTCTGCATGGGTGTGACTATGAGTAGACAGTGTCTACCTGAATGGATTATCTGCCCACCCAGCAGATCAACCCACTGGTCAACAGAGGACCCCCCCCAAGAGCTCTGACATAATTCAAACACTGGGGTCCACCCTGCACACTCAATGCTCACCCCAGGACGGTGTCCTGGTTACACCACTAATTCAGCGGCATGTTCTAGAAATGTTGGGAAAGTTCATGGTCACCTGATTTATTTGAATGCGACAGTATCAGAAACAATCTTTTCAGGGCACTGAGAGGATCGTGTGAGTAATTCTGGTGCAGAGGAGTGTGCCGGTGATTATCCTGCGGTTAGGGGGGCCACGCGCTTTGTGTGCCGGAGACACACGTGTTATTTTCACGTCACCTGACAAAGGACTGAGTAATGCTGCTTTTGTGGACTTTTTCTGTGGAATTTCAGCTAGTGATTTGACGTCGTAAGTGTTCACGTCAGAGGCCATTGTACTGGAGAAGACTCACGCCGATGCATATGGTTTTATAGAAACGCAGTTTAAATGTGTATTTTTTTAAATAAAGCAATTCACCTCCGATCACAGAGTCGACACTGCGCAAGACTCTGAAACATTCCACAAATATTTGTTTTTCTACCAGACCGTGTTCACAGGAGTTCCAGACAGGAAGTATGAGTAATGTAATAATATTTATGAATCGCTGGATATGCAATGGATAATACTTGTTCATCCATTCTCCTTAGTGCTTATGCATTTGAGGGCTGTCCAAATCCGATGAGTATTACTTAAATGCTTTGAGTAACAGCATCGTAGACTCATGTATCTAAGGTTGGGGGTTCGGATGCTGCCTCAGGAATGCACACATTTTTGTGGGCTCCCTTCCACTGTCCAAAGGCATGAGGTTTAGCTGAATTAATGTGTCTGGATCTTTGTGTATGATGTTTGTCCTCTGGTGCACTGTGATCTTGTCCAGAGTGTCCCCCAGGACCTACCCCCCCGCCCCCCAAAGTCATGTGACCAGTGCACAACATGATCAATAATTCAGTTTAACAAGAAATATACATATTGTTTTCTTTGTAACATTGTTGCGAGATTGACAATGGTAGTGCTGTCGATACTGAACTTGAACCTGTTGCATAAAGGTGAGCACTTCTCCTAGCAACCTTCATTGGGCTTCAATTTCAGTTATGAATCGCAGGAAGAGATGGTGCTGGCTCCATGTCGAGTGCTAACCCAATAAAAAGATAATAGAATGAGATGTGAAGACCGTTTACTAAACGTCATCGGCGTTGCTGATTGGTAGTCATTACAGTTATGTCAGCCACTACTAATAACAAGGTAATTATGAATTGAGTTGACAATTTAATAAAAGTTAAATGTAATACTTTGCTATCAGGACTGAGTTTAATGCAGAGTTTATTTTGCCCCCCCTGGCCTTCCGTGCCAGAGACACCCCTGGGGTCTCCTGCTTGGTACCCTGCCTTGTACCCTGCTATGTACTGTGGGGTTCTTGCATTCCGACCAGGTGAAATGATGTAATTATGATAAAAAATTACAAGTCACTAATATTTCTATCCTTGTGGTACTGTTTAAGGGCTTGTATGATGGATGGATGGATGGATGGATGGATGGATGGACAAGCAGTATTTATATCATATTGGGAGCTGCTCATTTTACAAGCAGGTTAGGTTTCATGCAGTGTGTGTAAGCATTTAATGCATAAGGCTGCTGTAAACATTTGAGGGGTGTATATTAACTAGAGCACACATCCTGGGTGCAGGCATGTGACTGGCCAGCACGTTGGGTCCTGACCCCAGACAGATATTAAAAATCAAATATGGTAGAGGGTGGAAGTTGTGTCTATTTTATTGTGGGGGGTGGTCAATATAGAGCTTGAGTGACTTGCCGGAGTCCGTGACCCCCTCACCAGCAATCTGTAGCCGCAACGCACGGCTCAGTGCTCGTTCAGCCCTGGGCCATCCCAGTCCCTGCCGGTCTGGACGGAACAGCATCTCTGTATTTGTAGGGGTCTTGAGGTTAATGGCTTTCTGAAACGCTGTACATCTCAAACAGAAACCTTCCTGCTCAGCAGAGTAGAGCTGAGCAGCATGGTGGTAAAAAAGGAAGCTTCTAATTGGCTGCCAGTAGCTGGAGGGTGGAGCCTGAGTCAAGCAGACTGACAGACTGAGCTCACTGAGGCATCACTGAAGCTGTCTGGCTCTGTGCATGCTGGGTACTGGATGGTACCATTCTGAATGTTAATTCTAGAAGGCAGATTGTATATCATGCCTGGAAATGCTGCTATTTCATAATGGAACTGCATTAGCAAGAGTCCAGGACACAAGAATGAACCCTGTCCTGGGGCTCCAGTATCATAATTAATCTGTAGATACTGTATAGAGTACCAGTCAAAAGTCTGGACACACCTGTTCTTAATGCATTTGTCTGTATTTTATCTATTGTCGGGGAGCAAGCAGAATCCAGGGATTGGAGACGTGCAAAACACAAAGTTCTTTATTAGCTGTGCAGTCACAGCCAGGCAGGGAAAAAAGAAGGCAGGATCTCTGCCAAAGCAAAAAAAAAACAAGCAAGTGGGTATTACCGCCAGGGGGTGCAGCTGTAGAAGCTGTTGGGTGTCTTGGTCTGTCGTCGGCTGTGTTGGGAGGGGGCAGGGTTGTCCGTGATCCTCTCTGCAGCCGCCACACGGGCTTTCTGATCAGGGCAAGAATGACCGGCATGGTTACCTCTGATCCACCTGCTTCCCCTCTTCCCTGATTATTCCTCCCTCGTGGTTTAAATATCCTTGGAGGTGAATTGCGACAGGAGGGAATCACGGCCAGCTTTTTTTGCCTCTGCATATGTCCGGCTGTGGCGGTTCATGGGGTGGTTGCTCTCAGGGCCGCGCGGCGGTGAACTGTCTGCAATCGCCCACCCCACGACATGACGTTATTCACCTCGTAGTAAAAGGCTTGGCGACTATGAAATCATACATATCATACCTTGCAGCAACCAAGAGAAGTGTGAGTTGACTGCATCTCAAAATGTTTTATAATTTTAGACCCATCAAAATAGCCCCCCTTTGCTTCGATGACAGCGTTGCAGAATCTTGGCATCCGTTCAACCAGCTCCCAGATGTAGCCACCTGGAATGTTTCTCCAACAGTCCTGATGAAGTTTCCACATGTTCTGGGCACAAGTTAGCTGCTCTAATCTTAATCTTACTTTTAATCTTGCGCTTACTCTTCAATCCAACTGATCCCAAACCAGCTCTACAGGGTTTAGGTTGGGAATTTTGCAGACCAGGTCATCCATCTTTTTCTTGTTCACTGGATAATATTTACTGCATAACCTGGAGGTGAGCTTAGGGTCATTCAGTTGGTGTGTCCAGACATATGACTGTAGTCTGTCTACCCGTCATGGGCCCTTCTGTTTCATCCCAAACAGGTCACATATTTGAGCTGTAAAGTCTTAGAGCCGATGTCCCATGTCAGTAAGACTGAGGGTACTTATGCAGATGGATAATCTTTGTCTTCCGTTTCAGATAAACCTGCACAGTAAGAATCTCTGCCACAAAAAAGGAAATGCATGAATTATCATTTAAAGGTGACGTACACTTTGAAGTTATATTTTACAGACTGCTCCCTCTACCAAGTTTCTGCGCTCTGTGATTTTCATCTCCCGACGCCCACTGCGTGGCAAGCTGGTTTCAGAGACACCGTAGTGGGGAAAAGTGAGAAAATTCATGAAAAAGACCTGACGACGAGCTACGGGAGGCCTGCCCCCCACGAGTGGCGTCGCGCGAAAGTTTGTTGGCTGCGGCTTGGAGAAGCTCCGGTTCTTTTCCATTAATAAGCACTTTTTGCTTAAGGTTATGAGTATCTGCAGGCTTAAGGTAAATAGATGTGGTATCATTCATCAGCTTATGTCTGAGTGTCTTGGGGTAAAGCTTTTTTATGTCCTCTTTAAGCAGTGAGTATTAATGATGCATTAAGAAACAATAGTACCAGATTTCTTGAACAAATTATGGCCCGAGGCTGCAATGAGAGTCACATGACTAAACCTATTAATATATTGCATGTTCTGTTTACATTTACACGATCTTTCCTTACCAATTAGGTTCTAAACTATATTTCTTAATGCCCAATGTCAGTGTCTATGTCGCAGTATTATGTTTATTCCTTTCTCATTTGCACTATGACCAATGACATTTCAGCTCAGTAAAAGATACTTTGACTGATGCATTTCATGATAGGTCACTGTGGTGGGCCTGGAACGAGCCAATCAGGAAGCTCGTGAGACTCCAACAGAACATTCGTTCTGTTCATAAGCGCAGATCTTTCTCAAGACTGAACCGGGTCTCTTGTGCCAACGATGCTGCTGTGGTTCGCATGTTAATAGTGGTGCTCACATCGACTTGGGATCAGTTGGGTCTGAGCATGTGGTCGCTGGAGTAATTCTGTGCCTCTGATAGAAGTAGACACTCGGAGTGGGTTCGCCAATAGCTTTTGAACGAAGAGTACAGCTGGGGTACAAGGGGGGGCGTCTTAAGTGCTGCTATCAGTCTGTAGTGTTTGGGGTCAAGCAGGGTCTAGTAGGTCTGTACCAGCAAGAGCTGATCGGCTGATAGTCTTGCACTGGGGCCTGGTTGACAGTAGATGTTTGCTCCTGGGCACTGGGCGGCAGCTCAGACCAGGGCTCTATTATCTGCTGTGAAGCCATCCCGGATCTTGCCCTTCTCCAGCTCCGGATGAGCTCCTGTGTTTGGGCTGGTCCATGCTGTCCAGATGCCTGAAGGTGTGATTCCGGTGCCGTTCAGCTGCCAGTTTGCCTTCCTTTGGTCACGATTTGTGAGGCGGGGGTGCCATGTTAGGTCTCCTTGACTACCGAGGTCGCCACTGCGCCATGACCACAGTGGATATACTTGTCCCTATTTCCTGCTGGTGATGAGAGGGACGTGAGCAAATGTTGGAGTCTTGAGGATGAGATTGTGGGCTCCTACAAACAGCCTTCATCATGGGGCTCCTACAAACAGCCTTCGTCATTGGGCTCCTACAATCAGCCTTCGTCATTGGGCTATCCCGCTTCTGACTTCTGGTTTTATGGAGCAGTCGGTTTCGTAGCTGGAAATGCCAGACCTTTACGTTGGCGACTTCCAAACATCACTTCTGTGTGTATATTCATAAGATACTCATTTGAAAAGACACTTCACATTTGTTAGCAATTAATTTACCTTGTTTTTCCCATACTGCTCTGTGTGATGGCTGGAACCCTAATTAAATGGCATAAATTTGAAATAATCACTTGCGTTGAAGGGCATTTTAAACTCTGATGTCTGACTGAAATTTGTGTTAAACTCAGGTGCCTTGAGCGTTACAGGGAACCCCACGGGATGAGCATTACTCATTAGCATTCGGGGAATGTGTGGACCAGCAGGAAGTTCTCCACTCTGAGGTTGTGGCTGTGGTGGTACAATGGGGTGGGGGGAGTGGGTTTGGGAGTCCTTGTAGCAAGAATGTTTGGAGATGGAATTCAAAGTGACAGCTGGGTGTTTACAGCAGGTGTGACCTGCATGCTCATTT
>JAODKE010000028.1:14123127-14141865 GCA_026779605.1 Mormyrus hasselquistii | reverse complement strand
GTGAGGAACTGTACTGTATCAGTGCACACCCATTACCTCTCTCTCTTTGTTTCAACCAATCAGCTGAGTATAAATATCTGCCCTCAGACCACGTTTGGGGCTGACCGCGGCTTGAGAGCCGACCACGTTTGGGACTGACCGCGGCTTGAGAGCCGACCGCGTTTGTGGCTGACCGCAGCTTGGGAGCCGACCGCGGCTTGGGAGCCGACCGCGTTTGGGGCTGACCGTGGTGACAATGCTCAAAGCTGTAAAGGGCTGTTCATACACCATTTGTGAATTTCATACGCTGCATCACTGACAGCTTCTGTGTGCGTGTGTGTGTGTGTGTGTGTGTGTGCGTGTGGAGGGGTGCTCTCTTAAGAGGGGGTGGCCGCTTCACGCTGCATCTGGAACGCCTCCCTCGCGCTGGGGCCCCCAGGGCATCTGGGACATGAATAATTCACACTGTACGTTCCTACGATGTTCAGCCTCGTTGTTCCTCTCCGCTCGAGTGCCCCGAACACTGTGCCGAGGCGCCGTGTGGGTGCTGGATCTCGTGTCACCACCCCCATTCCTGTCCCGTGCTGAGTGGAGCGTGCTCGGGGCGGCTCTCGGACTACATCTGCTGCCTGCCCCGATGGCTCTGGCTGCGGAAGGTGCGGCACTGATCAAAAGGTCGACAAGAAGCCCCTATTTCCTTTGTTTCCAAGTAACAGATATAAGATTCTCCATTGGATAGCCCTCGTTACTAACCGGTGCCCTGCTCATTATATGTTTATCCAAAGAATACTTTTTTGGGAGGAAACCAGGGTCAGACAGTCCCAAAAACAACTGGGGGCTTAAGGGCCCATTGGTAAAAATCACTTCACTGTCCCATTAAACCTGTGACTTTCTGATTATAGGCACAGCAGAGACCCACCGAGTCTTCACCCATTTCCCTCCTGACCTCCGACTGAAGCTGAGCTCCCACCTGCCTTGAGCTCCTCGCCAGGCCTCTCAGAGATACCCCCCAACCCCCTAGGATTCCTGCTTCAAATGGCGAGGTGAACCACTGCGTTCTGTCGGTCAGACGGTGCTTTCTGGAGTTTGATTGGCTGAGCCTGGGCACTCCTGCGGCATCTGGAGTTGCTTCAGAGTTGCTGTTTGCATACGAATCTTTGTTGGGGGGAAGGGGCGAGTTTTCCTCTCAGATGCAGTGCACTGGTTGCAGGATTCTATCGGACTCAAAACGGTGCTGGGAAACATGCGGGACGGAAGTAAGTGAAGGCCACGTGGCCTTGGATTAACTCCAGAGGGGTGTTAAAGTAAGTGGACCGATGTCTCCAACCTCCTGAATGTCTGCATGCAAAAAGTATCTTAAACTGTCACACAAAGTCAAAGCAGCATTACTGCATATTTTATCAAAATTGAACTATGACCTAAACTGGGTCTCTTGAGCTCATATTTATCTTGTAACAAAATATCAGCTGAACTGGTTTTGAATAAGTGCACTCATCATTTACATTACGAGTGGACAGAAAAAACCGTCAAGCTCTTTTTCCCAGTGTCTGTGTCAGTGTGGTTACTGTATTCTGCCTTTGTGGGGCGGTAGACTGTCCCTGTTTTACCGGAGCTTCCCACCTTTTCTGAAAGCCTCCTGGCGCTGTTGAAATAACAAGCGACCAATCTGTGATGGTTTAGATGACGACGCCTGAGGTTACCGAATGTGGCTAAGCGAACTAAAGGAGAAAAATGCTGCTCTCCTCAGGATAATATGTAGGGCGTGTTAGGAATGATCCGTTGGTGAGATTTGCGTGCTTTTCCTGTGAACCGGACCCAGGCTGAATGGTCACAGCTGCTTGGCGATCGACCAGAGACTTTTAATGACTTGCCGGCTGCGTTTGCTGACCTGCTGGCTTGTCAATGACTCCGGCATCCTGCTGAGCCCTGCATGTACACACCTTTCACTCAGTGCTGAGAGGAGCCTTTACTCAATGTGCAGGAATTTTTTATTATTATTTATTTCTGAGAGTTTCTGCAGGTTTGACACTCTGGAGCAGAGTGCATTTGTGGTCATGGCATAAATGTGTTTGGAGGTGAAAGGGGTGTTTGGGGTGATGGAGCTGTGTTAGTGTGTGTGTGTGTGTGTAGGTGGGGAGGGGGCTTGCATAGATCACATTTTGGGACTAAAATGTCCCCAGATTAAAATGTGAAACTTCATTACTTTTGCAGACATTTTTCAGGTTTCCATTTGGATAACCTCAATTTTATAAAAATCTGTGGCTGCAATCAAAAAAACCAAAAACAGCCAAAAATCTTCTATTTTGTTCGGTTAGACCTGCGTAGGTGTTGCGATTGGGTTTTCCGCATAGAAATGAATGAATGGTGCCCATTTAGATAGGTACGCCAAGACATGTGTCTGTGTATGTCTGTGTTTGGGTTCCTGGGCTGGTTAAATCCTCCATGCTCCTCATTCCTCGCGATCTTGACAGGTTTCTTCAGTGCAGGCTTGTCATGCTGGATGAGTTTCCACTGAACCGTGTGGCTGCGAATGTGGTTCTCCAGCGCTCTCCACACTTCGATCAGCAGGTGCGAGCCCTGCAGTGTGATCTGAAACGCCCCCTTCCTGACCACGGCCAGGCCTGTCCTCAGGCTCTCTGCCTTTAACGTCCCCGTGGTGTGATCTGAGACGCCCCCTTCCTGACCGCGGCCAGGCCTGTCCTCCGGCTCTCTGCCTTTAACGTCCCCGCGGTGTGATCTGAGACGCCCCCTTCCTGACCGCGGCCAGGCCTGTCTTCCGGCTCTCTGCCTGTAACGTCCCCGTGTTGTGATCTGAGACGCCCCCTTCCTGACCGCGGCCAGGCCTCTCCTCCGGTTCTCTGCCTTTAACGTCCCCGTGGTGTGATCTGAGACGCCCCCTTCCTGACCGCAGCCAGGCCTGTCCTCCGACGCTCTGCCTTTAACGTCCCCGTGGTGTGATCTGAAACGCCCCCTTCCTGACCGCAGCCAGGCTTCTCCTCCAGCGCTCTGCCTTTAACGTCCCCGTGGTGTGATCTGAGACGCCCCCTTCCTGACCGCGGCCAGGCCTGTCCTCTGACGCTCTGCCTTTAACGTCCCCGCGGTGTGATCTGAGACTCCCCCTTCCTGACCGCGGCCAGGCCTGTCCTCCGGCTCTCTGCCTTTAACGTCCCCGTGGTGTGATCTGAAACGCCCCCTTCCTGACCGCGGCCAGTCCTCTCCTCTGGCACTATGCCTTTAACGTCCCCGCGGTGTGATCTGAGACGCCCCCTTCCTGACCGCGGCCAGGCCTCTCTTCCGGCGCTCTGCCTTTAACGTCCCCGCAGGGCCCTTGTGAGAATAGCACAGAGAGCAATTGATTTCCCGAGCACAGACCCCCTCCTTTGAAACCGGGAGCAGCAGATTACACGCACCGTAATGAGTTTCACAATTGCGGCCTGCTTTTGTGAGTCTTTGATAATGAGTCTTTGATCAATGGCGGTGAATCGTTGCTTTTATACACAAAGACTTTGTTCGACTAAACAAAAAGGGGGGGGGGGGGTGGAGTCTTCGAACAAGATCTCTAGATTGGGGAAGGTGGACGCTGGGGTTTCACAGCAGTCTTTTGCCAGCATTGCAGCCCATTACAGGTGAGACTGCAGCTCCCTGAATGTGACCTGAGATGGTCCGGCCGGAGGTTTGAAACGAAGCAGATTCATATCACGCCGGCCTCGTTAAGCGCCCCCATCACCTGGACAGTCTGCAGCACGGTGAGGAATATACCATGGCTGCTCGATGCTGATCTGCGGCCGATGGGCGGCGCCCCCTGCTGTTTCGCTCTGATTTCTTTTGTCTGCCCCGGCAGTGTGCTGAGGGCCGTTCCACCACTACAACACGTATCATTACATGGATCCCGTCGCTCCCATTCTCTGCTATTCTTTTATGTCTAAATGTGAAATTAGCTTCTCGTTTCCAACGCCGCTGTTGGACTGACGGCTTTTTTTTCTTTCTTTTAATTTCAAACGGCGGGTGATGACGTTACTTGTGCAAACCTCCGCTGTCGCTATGAATCTGACACGTCTGCACAAATCTCGACTGGGAGCTGTTGGACGGAAAAAGGTTTTTTATCAGCAAGAGGGATTCAGTGCTGTGGTTTATTCACGTTTTTTTTATACACTGTCACATTGTGTAAATGGTAAGTTGCAGAGCTTTGTAGAAGTTAAGCTGGTCTCCTGACTGTCTGCATTTCCATAAAGGGGAACGTGACCAGCAGCACTGGGGTGATTCAGCCGAAAGCGGGGGCCGCTTATCAGATGGATTCTTGTTGGATCAGTATCTATCGGGTTCCCTTTTCCTCTGGGTTTCTGACGAGCATCTCTTCCTCTTTGCGCAGGAAATCAGACCCGGGTCCCACAGCCCCCTGTGCCTCGACTTTGAGAAGCCAGCGATCGTTTTTGTTGACGGTCAGAACAGAAGGTTGTCGAAGGAATCGTTAACGGACCTTCCCGGTACTGTGCCAGTGAGCCGGCAAAGGGTCCGTTGTATCGGCTCGGATTGGCTCATTGGGCCTGGAGCTCGTATCGATTCCAGGCCCTGGCAGACATTTCCTGTTAAATATAAAACCCCAGTATACTCTGATATGAGTGGGGGGGGGGTGAGGCTGGAGACATGTTTTTCCATGCAGAACAACAAACAGAAATCAATAGAACCCAGTGGTCCTTGAATACAGAAGCTTTGTTTTACATGCAGAGGCGCTCTGGAGCTGGAGTCGCGGAGGACATCACAGCAGCTCGAGTCACTCAGTCCCGCTATTCCACAGAGTGTTGTTTACTCCTGCGAGACGGATGTACGGCCATTGCACTCACCTGCAGGCGATGAAAAAAAGGTGTCTGTCTCCGTTCGAGTGGCAGCAGTTACTGGATTGGGTGTTTAAAATCCACAACAGCTCACAAACCCAGCAGTGACACTAAAGAGTTCCGTTAAACGGAAAGCCCATTTCAAGCTTCGGGGTGTTGACTCGCCTCGCCAGCAGGGGGTGCTGCGATTTCCCCATCATTCTTTTGTATCGGGACATTTTCCACACTGCTGTACAAACTACACCAGGGGGAATCAATAGCAGAAAATGTAGCTCCTTAGTTTCTAGAGGAGGTGGCTAACCAGAAGCCCTGCAAATGAAAGACGTAAGTGAGAGTAGCTGTAGGCACTAATTACATGTTTGTACGTAGCGGTAATTTGCTAATCAGCAGTTACCATGACCTCAGCTGGAGAGCAGACAAGAAGTAGTACATAGAGCCTCCAATGCACATCTGCTGGTCCTCTATGGCTTCTGATGGTTGATGAGTAGAATGTCGGATTGATCTCAAGATACTTGATGGTTCTTTGGAGTATCTGACTGCTACGCAGCAGCTTAAAGGGACTGTCAAACCTCAAGAAGTATAGTCCTGCAGGTCATGGGATGCTTCGAAAGAAAGTCTGAGGGAACAACGTATCAAAGGAACAACAGCATTTTGGTTTGGAAATGAGGTATTCAGGACTGGACACGGCTGAACAGAGAGCAGCAGAGCTGAACACCATCCAGACACGGTCATGTCAGTAGTTCCTGATTGCAGTTATAAAGATGAAAGGAGCTTGTTCAGCTGGGGTGGGTGGTTACAAACTGCATGACCTCACCCCAAACGTCCAGGGATCTGCTTCTCGGATAGGACGCCCCCAAAGGGCCATTGTGTTCACAGCAGGCCGAGTGTGTGCTGATGCCCTTACAGGCCGGGAGAAGTTGCCGTCTTTGCAAAGCTGTATGTTTGCTGCAGGAGGTGTGGGGTGTTGATGGGGGGGGGGGGAATAAAACCTGTCCATTAGTTATAGATTTGTGCTGCCCTGTTATGAGCTTCTCCAGGTGATGATTGGTTCGCTGACGGCAGACGGCGACAGTGCCGGGATGGACCGAGACTCCTGCCAATGCCAGCCACTTTTAATTAAAACTCCGTGAAGCCTGTCAGTCCCCGACCCGCTGATTCGATTTTAATGAAGTCGTCATGTGTGGCAGCAGTGTACCCTGGGAACAGCCCGTTCCCATGAAATTAGCCATCAATTAAGTGCTTTGTGGGGAGGCCCGGGTGGGAAGGGTCTGTCACACAGGTGAGCGTGTGAAATTAATCTGTAACTGTCCCGCCCCAGGCGACGAGTGCGGCGACAGCCTCAAACTGACTCAGAGATCGATCGGTGCCCACAATTGGGGCGGATTCTGATTCCTGTCATTTTCACCTGCCGTTCGATAGAAATCCACGACCTGTTACGTTTTTTGGAAAATAGGCTTCTGGGCAGCTGGGTTGCAACAAAAACTGGTAGATAAAAAGGACTGGGTCTCCTGTGCACCATATGGGAACCAGGAATACTCAAACAGATGGGGACCTGTCACAACAGAGGCATGACACTCAGATCAGGTCACTTTTACATTCAGACGTCTAGCTGCCCTGCCCTGGCATAGGTCCTCTGAGTGACCTTGGTTTAAAGCCTTCACCTCTTGTTTATTGGCTGCCTTATGCAAGGCCTTCTGTCCGTGGCAGGGTGGCTTTTACTAAAACCACCAATTAAGGCTCATGTTACTATGTGGGGCAGCTCACCCAATCAACTGGCACCCAGAAAGCAGCCTGACAGGCTGTCCACAGCAATCGACCTCCTCTAGAGACGTCTATGTTATTCTACAAGCAACAGCTGGGGTCCTTGGTGGTGTCCAGCTCTTCTTCAAACCAGGTCATGGCGCAGGACATGTTTATAGCCGTGAGGCACCCGGATGAGAGTGATGTCAGGGCGTGCGTGGCCTGGATCTGTTTTGGGGTGGGGCTGTGTCCCCAGTGTACCTATCAGAAATGTACGTGCAGAAGGCCAAGCTCATCAGGCACGATAAACGAACGCCACTCGCCGAAACGCCGCGTCAGGCAGCGACAAATGCCAAAGCAGCGTGTCAGCAGGCTGAGGGAATTAGACAATGCATCGATCAGCATCCTCTCACATAGCTGCCTGCTTTTATTTTCCTGACTCGTGCTCAGTCAGTAAACGTGCAACATCATGGCGTGTAAGTCTACAAGCGGATAGCGTTGCTGGGCGCTAACCTGAAGGCTTCCGGTGCTGCCGGTTGGGGCAGCGTGGGGTCTGTACCTGGCTGGTGACCAGACAGCTGTCGCACACCCCGATCACCATCCCAGATCGTCACGGCTCGCCTCCTGGTGCCACCTGACACATTCCGGTAACTGCCGTTGTGGAGCCAGCCGGGGACACCCAGACTGGCTCAAACTGCTGCCATTTCTAATTTGGAGAGAAAGATTTAGTGTTTATGGCAGGAAAGGGGAAGTTAGGAGTAGGTATGCATGAAATGCGCTCATGAGAAAGAGGGGGATTTCTGTGTAAGCTCCTCTGGTTTGATACTTGTTTCCTCTCCTTCATTTAGCCCGGTCAGACTCTATAGACAGAGCACTCATGTGGAGGTGCAGGGGCTCCCAGGAGAAATTCCTGCAAGTTAGGGTTTATAACAAAGTGCTGGATTGTTCTGAGCCGGCCTGCTTCTGTCCTCCGGTTCAGATTGTAAATCCTGCTTTTATCACATTTCACTGTGGCGGTACCAGGCGGCCGGTTGGATGATATGTCACTTCTGAAGCTCAGGCTGCTTTGAGCCTCCTGTGTGAGAGAGCATTTGCTCTGGTTCTGACCGGGTTCTGTCTCACCACAGTGCAGCTGACCCTTGTACGGTGTGATGGGAGACTGGGGGCAGGTGACAGCACCTTGAGGCGAACCAGGCTGCGGCGCGGCGTACCCTGCTATACTATTTGACATCCTTGTTGTCAGGTGGCTCTCGTCTCGCCATGTCCCCCCAGCTGTCGCTGGTCTCCCCGGTAACCTTCCGGGGGAGGTGGGGGCGCACAGTATCTGCTCTCTGACAAACAAATACAGGTGTTAACCCAAGACCATGGCGCACGCCGCTGGCATGAGCAGTGGGAGTTCTCAGCAGACGCTGCCAATCCCTGTGGAGCGTACCGACATGGCCCGGAACCTTCCGTGAAATCGAACGTGAAGAATTAATAATGCAGAATTTCTCTGGCATTGACTTTTATTATGACGCCAGTGGTGCAGAACCGTCCCCTCCTGCCTTCTGTATCATGTGTCTTGATAATGTGTAGAAAGGTGCTCTGTGTATAATGGCTCTCATATCTAGATATAAGCACATATCTCTGAGGGTTGGAGAGGTTTGGGATCCAAATTGGAGGCTAGACAGTTTATTGCACCCTGCCTGTCCGTGGTCACAGACAGATGAGGATCAGAGCATCTCCATGCCTGAGTGGGTCTCATTGCAGACCACCCTGTCATGACCACTAGTGTGCAACCATCACTGTATTGCTGTGCTGACCACACAGTTTGTGGATGTATTACAGTCCTAACCTGCAGAAGCTAAAGTGTGTGAGTCATAGCAGCAAACAGGCACAGAATGGAGCTGCTTTGAGCTAAATCAAGGTTTAATTTTTGACTTTATTATTTCTCTTTACGCGGCAGCTGAAGAACACAACTGCTGTTCAGCGTGAATCCCAGTGTAGAACCAATATGGAATGACCCAGCTGTCTGTGGACCCAGTCTGAAGTTTGCTCACAACCCAACATAGCAGGGGGTCAGATGACAGTCTACATCCGTGAGGCAGGGGCCACTGAAATCTGTGTGCGGATGTCAGTATAATCGCCTCTAATTTAGGAAGATGGACAGAGTGGCACTAATACTGATTATTCAATGAAACGTCCAGGAAACGTGTCAATAACGTTGCAGGGCTTATTGATCTTCGCTGATGGTGACAGGTCAGATAGAGATGTTGGGGGGTGGAGGGGGGGGGGGCTTGTTTTTGCTGATTGTTTGATTTTTCACTAAGAACCAGTTGTAAGCAGGAAATAGCTATGAAGGACTGCAGGGTGCTCTGGAATGCTATGCCCAAAATGTAACGGAGTCCATGTGTTCAAGGCTATTGGGAAGGTCTCGGAGATCCTAGTCTTTCCTGGACCCGGTGTCATGGCAAAGGCAGCTCCAGAGTCCAAGAACCTGAATCATCTCTGGATCTTCATCCTTTCTACCACATAAAAATGCTTCCACTGTGCCATGCAGGTGCTGAGCTAACACTTCTCAGCAGACAGATAAGTTCTAATCACTTCAGCCCTGGTTGATGTGGAACTGTGACCTTCGGATGATCTGTTTCAAACTGGGCTTTAATCTCCTGTTATGCTGCAGCTTGCCAGTCAGCAGTAGACCTGCATAGCTTCTCCAGGTCCCACCTTGGCCTGCTAGAACATCTGGGAACTCCTGTCCTGAAACATCTCAGCTGGTGTTGGATATAATGGTGGGAGCTGAAGGAGGTGCCAGGACACTCAAACTGAAATGCTTCTGAATGGAAGCTAAGAATCATTCGACGGATTCCAGCAGTTGGTTAAAGGTTGGACCTTCTCTAAGGGATGAAAACCTGCCCTAGTTACAGGTGAAACTGTTATTGTGAAACCGGTTGTTAATATAAACCGGATGGGTAGTATACTCCCTTTACTGTAAATGGGGCAGTGACCCGGCTTGTGAATGTCACGTTGGCAGGTCCCGCTCTCCCATTGGCTGGCTGTGTGGCCGGCGGTCTTGTCCTGAGCGGTCAGCCACTGGCAAAATGAAGATGAAGTGTCGTGTGGACGAGCCGCGGCGGGATGAATAGTACTCTTCATAAATCATCACGCCTCGCCGCCCGGAGTCATCGTTCGGGTGGGCGGCTCTGCCAGATCACTCCTCACAGGCCGGCTTGTTAGGGACGAGCCACCAGGCCAGTAAGGAGAGCGCTGTCCGCCGAGTGCAGGGGGGTCACGCTCGCTTCAGTGTCTCCCTGTCTGCTGGCTTCTATTCATCGCCGAAAGTAAGATAAAGTAGCTGTCAAACCCGCATGGTGCATAGCGTGAAACACAAGCTTGCGACTCAGTGCATCTGTGGCTGGTACAGAATTTCTTCATGGGTTCCAAGAACCTGCTTTACAGTCCTCATCTGCAGAACCGGCATTACAATCCCCACCTGCAGAACCTGCATTGCAGCCCTAACCGGCAGAACCTGCATTACAGCCCTCACTTGCAGAAGTTATTCAAGCCCAGAATGCAGCTGCTTTGAGCTAAATCAAGGCTTAAATTTTGACTTAATTATCTATGTTTACACAGCAGCTGAAATATGACAGCTTCTGTTTAGCGTGAATCCCAGACGCGCTCTTTTGATAGGCTTTATCAGATCTGTGCTTCCCAGATCATCCCAGGATGTTTAGGTGGCCTCGTGTTTCTACTGGGCACATTTGCAAAACGGCGGGATGGCCCAATACGGCTACACATGAAGCACACGCATGTCCAGTGCAGCGATATTCATGTTTCCTGCTCCATTTGCCCTGGGCCTGGTTTTCCGAGATGTGATTGGTTTGCTCGTTACCGTAGCGAGTGTGTCAGTGTGTGTAGTGGGATGTGGGGGGTGGGCCAGCAGAGCAGCCCACACCAGAGGGACACGGATACGATCCCGTTGCTCCATGACTATTTAAGCCAGAGGTAATCAGGTTAGTCAGCAGCGTCCTTTAGTCTCTTCACACATAAATCAATCGCCGATCAAATTTCCAGCCTTCCTATAATGAGATCCTTTCAAATGCAAGACGATAATTTGATTAGGGCGCACAATGCAGGCTCCTTATGCAGAATTTCATTTTTCCACCGAATGATTAAATTGCAGGGGACATCAATTTATTGCCGTCACCTAGCCAATTCGCTTCCTGTGAATATTTTCCATCTCTCTTCTGTCTCCAGTAATCATGCTGCGCTCTGTATTTTTACTGTCTGGTTGTCAAACACTGTGCAGGAAGCCCAGCAAACCGTCAGCCAAAATCAAACCAATACAGTCATTCTGGAATCCATGAACTGATGCTTAACATCCAGTTTACTTTTATTTATTTCACAGACGCTTTTATCCAAAGAGGACGTACGCTCGAGAGCAGGGTCAGACAGTCTCTGGAGTAGCTGAAGAGCAAACTCATTCAGTCCATTTTTTGTTGGTTTTTTGATGAGACTATCAATGACCTAAAGTCAGCTCCCTCATCATATGTTACAGTACTGGGGACCAAAACTTGCTTATGAAGAGCTTCTGTTGAAATAACAAAACTCACAAAGTCTACGAAAATGTTCCTGAAAGTGTTTTTTGAGTTTTGCTCTTTGATTGGTCTTACTAAAGGGCCGAACGGTGACATCACTCTGCCGCCCATGGAATTAGACTGAGTGACCTTCCGATCACAGGCACAAAGTCAAAATCTACTTAGCCACATGCTACCGCATGAGGGAGAAAACGGTTATATTCACTGCTGGGCCTTCTAAGGACGCACATTGTGGTCAGTATTACAGGACAATCCTGTAAGGATCTGCAGAGTTAGGTCTGATGTAGAGGGTGGGTATGCTGTCCTCATGAACGCCTCTGTGAACTGCATCCTCTCAGATCCAGTAGGCCGGCTGTGAGTTTGCCCTCTGTAAATGTTGCCTCGCTCTGGTCACGGACGTAATGTGATTATTATAAATATTATTATCCACAATCTGTGGCTGTCTGCTGAGGAAGGTGCTCTTAGAGGTCTAATTAAAGTTAGATGGTGCCTGGGTAGGTTAGCGTCAGATGGTTAAATGTGCAGACACGCTATCCTGATGATATGACAGTCTAACAAAACTGTGTCACTTGTTTGTGGAGGTTGGTACAAATGAGAACATCATTATAGCAGGAATGTAGCGTTGTGGAATCATTTCAGAAAACTCATCGCGGTCACAGCACTCTCTCTCTCTCTCACACACACTCACACACACACACACACACACATTTTCCACGTCTGTCCTGAGAGTACTCTTAAAGTGTTCCAGCTTTAGAATGCTTTATTTATGCATATTATCCAGAACACGACAGAATGAACCTTGTGTTTCCTGTGATTACAGCATGCGAGTATCCAGGTTAAAGTCGCTGCTGTAGAGTGGCAGGTAGGAGGCGCCGCAGTTCTGGTGGTTGGATTGCCGTCACTTCGGGGGAGTGTTTGAGCGATGTGGGACTCATTGGGCCTTGGGGATGCGAGTCCTTCCCCCGGCCTTATCGCTCGTTCCCAGCAGTGCTCTGAACCAGTCTGAAAGGGTCCATCTTTTCCATACCCCTCCATCACACAGCTAGAACGCACTCCGTCTTAACACCGGCATGGCCGTGATGCTCCGTGCTGAATGCAGACCGCGATGCGTCTCTGCCGCCAGGCACGGAAAGTGTACGAGTGACAGGGCTCCATCTCTGCCTCCAGGGGGCGATAAAGGGAGAGTGGATATTGCTGTTGGACTTAATTTCTGGATTGTCATGCCGCCCCTCTGCCCGATGACGGACAGCCAACCTGCCTGAGGTGTGTCCTGTCTTGAATTTAAGGTTACTGAAGGGGTCTGGATTCAGCACTTATTAGGTAAGTCAAATGCCTACGAGCAATGGCATTGTTAGCTCAGGGGAGAATAGCACTTAAAAGAGTGAATTGGGCCCAGGGCTCGATAGTGGCATGTTGCTTTGACTTTTTCCATCCCTCTGTGGTCATGGACCCATTACATGTGTATTTGCAGTATCATTTCTATGGACAAAAGGCTGCTGAGGAAGCAGCTGCCAGCACGACAAGCATCTGTGTTCAGGGCCAGGGCCACGGCCTTGGAGTGGCGTGGCACTGGAAAGAGCGGGCCGTCTGACTGTGAGGAAGACCCGCATCAAAACATAGACAGATAAGCGCAGCGCCGGACCGATAAGCTGCCAGCGAGGTCACGGTGCGAGTCCGGTCATCAAGCAAGGGACCTTTTGCCTCTTTTCACGTTCTGAATGGGTAGAGGTGCAGGAGAGGGGAATGAACTCCATCAGGGCTTCAGGATTAACAGCTTAATTTTCTCTAGGTCCTCCAGCATCTGAGCCCTCCGGTGTGCCTGTACGTCTCGGGCGTCCTCATTGGCTGGGACTTCCATGTGACCATTCGGAGCATTGTGCGGATCCTTTGCATATCCTATGATGTAATCCCTTGAGGGTTTTGGATCAGGGTCTACTGATATCCAGCGCCATTCTGATGAGAACAGCCGAGTCACTGATCCTGAGCAAACTCTCGATGAAGCGTAGATCTGTTTCGGGAGTGCTTGGTATTTCCCACCGATCAGACATCTCATGGCCCAGAAACCAATTATTCCTCATAAATCAATTTGACTTAGCGTTTATACCTGAATTTTCTCTACTGAAACTAGTGGCAGATGTGTGCAGCTGACATAGGCAGCACTAGATTGCCTATTTTTCTAAAGGGCCTATTTTCTTCTGTGTGAGCTCGCTGCGAATCGTAATTAAAGGGAGAGATTGGAGAGACCCTGGTGTTCTGAGGCTGGCCTGTGACTCTGCGATGCCAGAGTGTCTCTGTTTGTCAGGTCCAGCTCTCTGCACTCCCAGGTAAGCGTGGCTGAAAAATCGAGCCTGTCACTTGTCCTAGTTATTGGGCAGTGGAATTATAATGCCCGGCATTCTTGCTGCTGGCCGATTGGTGGGCGGGGTCACATGACCCGGCAAGGCGACCTCTTCAGAGGGAATCTAATTTCACACCGGCTTTTTTTCTTCTCCCCGGCTCCGCGTTTCTCATCTCCGTCGTGTCTTTGCGTCGGAGGGCAAGGTCAAAAGGAAGCCAGTGTTACTGGGGCCAGATCATCCTTCTTCAGGGATCGATAGCTGAGTTTGCTAGGAGAACAGTGCCTTTTGTCTTAATCGAGAGTGAGATTAATTAGACGTGACGTTTATTAACAGGCAGTGGCAGCCTGGCCGGGTAGTATTGACTGTGTAAAGGCCACAAATAAACATTATTTTCTATCCCAAAAATGTTTAAATATCAAATCAATAGCAAAATTGATTTACATCAAAGATATCGGCAAATTCAATGTCGTTCCGCTGTATATTGTTTGACTTTTAAGTTGCAAAGTTCATCAGACTGGTTTAGCCTATGCTGGTATGTCTGGATTATAATCGCCCTCTGGGGTGTTTCACCATGTGACCAGCTGGGGCGCTGTTGGAAAATGACTCCTGCAACCGGGTGGTGGCGCTACTGAGTTTCGTCACTGTCGCCTGCTGTTTAACCTACTGAAATGAGCGACTTTGTACATCACAAGTCGTCGCCCTGGCTGGAGGCAGGAGGATGATGGATTTCACGCCCCAAGCACCGTGTGAATATATCCTGTGCACTCTGCCAGGGAATTCCGTTCGGAGAGAAGGACCCGCTTAAGGGCACCCAGTCCCGATCCCACTCTGACAGTGATGTAAAGTCCAGCTCGGACAGGAGGCACCGTGTAACTGGGATGAGTCAGTATTATTGAATACTTGAAAATGTGTATAAAATCCAAAAAAAAAACAAATCTTAAAATCAAATACTAATGATCTATTTTAGATTTAATTTAGTAGCAATATATTTATATCTGATCTATCCGTTCTCTAATACGTTTGCAGTTTATTTGTTCTGAAGTTTGCCTGTTCACTGCTGTATTGTATATGCTTCAGCTCTGCATCCATATGTAGCAAGTCACTATCATTTTCACCAGTGAGGTGAACAGGCAGACAGAAGTTGATTGCCAGGACACATTTTTCTTTCTCTGCATGGAAATACTTTGTAGTCCATACAGATGATATTGAGCAAAAGTAAGTGGTTTTTCTGCACTGTTTCGTGTCTGTTGGCCAAGCATGGGGGGGTGCGTGAACACCTGGCCCGTTTACCTGAATGATTAAAAGTCCCCTTTAGTGGTTCTAAGTACCCCTTTTCAAAAGCCAGTGATAACACACAAAATCTACCCCCCCAAACTGGCCGGGCATGCGCCCCCCGCCCCCCCATTCGGGCACCTGCCCCTTGAAAAGTCTGCGTGGGGCACTGCTGTTGACACAACCCACAGCAACAAGTGTGAGAGGGTCTGATTATGCTGCTGCTGTTAATTTTATGTACTGTATATGTTTTGGCTGTCCAGGCTGTCATTAAAAATGATCTTGAAATTCATGTTCTGTGAAATTTGTTCTTCATAAAATCTTCAATAAGAGTGAATGATCAATGTTTCCACTGAGTAAACCAGAATGCAGCTCTACTGGCCTACCCTTCCCAGCAGAGACTGTATTGGTACATAAAAACAATGTTCAATTTGAATAGTTTATTTTCAGCTCCTGTTATGGTTTAAAAATATTATAGTATTAATCAAAAAATTTCAGACATTGTGAATTTTTTTCTCCAATATCATTCAGCCGTAGATTTGAGGCTACCGTTAATGCTGTTATTCTTTTGCAGCAATGAGTGACGTCTCATTTTGTACGGAAATAAATTAATGGAGTGGCCTATAAGCCAGGAAGTATTTTTAGGATCACGCTGTTAAAAATAAAGAAATCTCCATTCGGCATAACTGCCCAAGGCGCAGGCTATTACACATTATTGTATGCAGCTGCACTTGAGCTGTCTCTTCAGTTTAATTTAATTTCAGTCTCAATTTAATTTATTCAAGCTGCTTTTTAATGTTGTACGCCATCCTTCTGCAATAACGAGAAATATCTCATTTCGTATGGAAATAAATAAATAATTTGATCCAAACTCACACATTTCCCTCTAAGTGTGTGCTGAGAGTGAGGTTAATTGAGTATTATTCAAAAAATGACTTTACTTTGTAGTAAGGTGTGTTTTTTTGTGTTGTTTGTTGGGGAGAGAGTCAAAGCCTGGAGTAGCCAAGGTAGGATTCTGGGATGGAATGTGTTAGCGACCTGACGGAAACTTCCAGGAGCCGTGAACAAAGCGAGAGAGGATATAGGAAGCAGTGCTGTGGGGACACATGCTCAGATCAAGGATAACATCAGTCTGCATGGTCCTGACATGTTTACCGTCATAAATCCAGGAATTCCCGAGGTTGTGTTGCAAACCAGCCTGTGGCGCCAAACAGCAGCAACATGAAATATCAGAGGTGAACAGCCAAACTTCACTGCTATTTTAGTTTGGAGTTTGTATTCTGTCGCTTACACACGCAATCTGGACCCTGTTCCCGCTAAGCCTGCGATATGGACCGTATTCAAATGGACATCTGATACCCTGAAGACCTGAGCTACGTGCTACATGTCTCCATGGTGAACATCCTCCATCTTTTTTTTCCCTTATTCTGCCTTTTCACTCTTGCACAGACCGGTTGGCCATCTAGACGTGGTGACCTGCCGTGTTTGGATGGTGCTGTCGCATGTGACGCTTACCAGTTTGCTTGTGTAAACACCAGGCTCTTTGTAGAGGTAACATGCCCTCTGTCCTGTCCTTTTTGGGATTTGTTTGCATAGAAAATGATTCTTGTGTGCCAGAAAATTCCTTCGGTCTTCCCCTGCTGGCTCACCAAGCGTGCAGGCACACAGATCTAGGAAGCATGGAGAGATGTTCCCCTCTGGAATTCTGGAAGCTTTGTGATCCCTGGGAAAATCTCTGCAGTAAGCCGGTCACGTCTGAGCCATGACCTGAGTTGAACTGGTGCCACCCTGGGGAACCACACACTCTGACACCCAGTGATTTTTACTTCTGCGTTGCTGAGCATCAAATGAGGCATGGTGTGATGACTCAGGGATAGCGACACTGACCCCAGCCCTGCCTTAGCAGGAGGATGGAGTGTGAGCTGGTGAAGGGCAGGGGAGTCCTGGAGAGGGGCGCCCTACCACAGGGAGCCTCTATGAAAATCTTGGCCGCATTAGAGGAGGTGTGATGAGAAGGACTGGTGAAACCGTTGCTGAATCTCCAACTAGCCACAGTCGCATCTTTTTCTCCACATGGTCACATCTCCATCTCCCTGCGGCCACATATCCATCTCTTTCCAGCTCCATCTCCATCTCTATGCAGCCGTATCTCCACATCCTTCTAGCTGCATCTCCATCTCCCTGCAGCTGTGTCTCTATCGTCCAGCAGCCGCATCTTCATCTACTTCCAGCTGACTATAAACAGAGATATACATTGCGCTGTCTGCACCCTCCATGTGTCTGGAAGGCTGAGAGTGAGGTCACAGTGAGGCCGAAGAAGGTCCCCACACGCGTCGAGTCCCTTGCATATGGCACTATGCTTTCACAGACTCCGCTTCCTGAAGTCCCCCTGGCCCCAGGGGGTGGGGGCTTGGTTTTACCGTTCACTCCATCATCGGCTAGCTTCCTCCTGAGCTGCATGATTTATTCCTTGTGTAGCGGGCAATTGTGTTTACGGTGCAGCGCTCTCTGGAGGACTCATCCAGGTCGATCTCTCAGGGGATTGCTCTCGATTGGAGCCTTTTCATCATTTTAATGTGCCCTCTAAGTAAGAAGCTATGGAGCCGTCCAGCTTTCTCCCCTCCAGAAACGCAAATCGGCTGGCAGTGCCGCAGGGCCATCCTGCTGGGGCCCCATCAGCGCTCCTCTCCCAGAAACAGTACAGACATCTTCCGATGCACGAGGGAGACTGGGATCCCTTTTGTGCAGCTGGCATACAGTGGTGCTGTTGCCTTGGTGACACAGATGCCAAGCCACAAGTCACTCAGCTCCTGTGGGCATCTGTGTGGCCCCACCCTGTCATCATGCCTGTCTGACTGGAGTGTCTCTATGAGCCTTGTGAACACCACCATGGGTTGTCCACCTTCTGCCTGGCGGCTTGAACATGCTGATGATCTCTTGTGCTTTGGGGGCCCCACGGCAGTGTTACTGATCCAGATTTACTGGTCCCCACAGTAGACTGGTCCATTTGGTCCATTTGGGATAGGTCAGGGCTGCATTAAGCAAGACGCATTCAGAAGATGGCATCCTAGGCAAGCTTCACTCACAGTATGGCATCCTTAGCAAATCACACTCAGAAGACGCCACCCATAGAAAACCACATTCAGAGGATGGCACCCTTAGTAAACCACACAGATGGCACCCTAGGCAAGCTCCACTTAGAAGATGGTGTCCTAGGCAAGCTTCATTCAGAAGATGGCGTCCTTAGCGAAGCTCACTCAGAAGATGATGGCCTTGGCAAACTTCACTCAGAAGATGGCGTCCTTTGCGAAGCTCACTCAGAAGATGGTGGCCTAGGCAAACTTCACTCAGAAGATGGTGTTCTAGGAAAGCTTCACTCAGAAAATGGTGTCCTAGGCAAGCTTCATTCAGAAGATGGCGTCCTTAGCAAAGCTCACTCAGAAGATGGTGTTCTAGGCAAGCTTCACTCAGAAGATGGTGTTCTAGGCAAGCTTCACTCCGAAGATGCTTCATTCAGAAGATGGCATCCTAGGCAAGCTTCATTCAGAAGATGGTGTCCTAGGCAAGCTTAACTCAGAAGATGGTATCCTAGGCAAGCTTCACTCAGAAGATGGCGCCCTAGGCAAGCTTCACTCAGAAGATGGTGTCCTAGGCAAGCTTCACTCAGAAGATGGTGTCCTAGACAAGCTTCACTTCGAAGATGGTGTCCTAGGCAGGCTTCATTCAGAAGATGGTGTCCTTAGCAAAGCTCCCTTAGAAGATGGTGTCCTAGGCAAACTTCACTCAGAAGATGGTGTTCTAGGCAAGCTTCACTCTGAAGATGCTTCATTCAGAAGATGGCATCCTTGGCAAGCTTCATTCAGAAGATGGTGCCCTTAGCAAACCTCAATCAGAAGATGGCATCTTAGGAAAGCCACACTCAGGGTGTACTCACACTAGGCAAAGTGAACCGTGCCCGAGTGCGTTTGACCACCAAAGCGCGGTTCGTTTGACTAGTGT
>JAODKE010000028.1:14074274-14086145 GCA_026779605.1 Mormyrus hasselquistii | reverse complement strand
GAGGACGGAGTTATTCGCTTTAAATTTGTTACGTATTCAGGGACCTCTACTGCTGCAGCTGGGCAAACTGAACCACAAGTGTGGACTCCATTTGCAAAAGAAGACCTTGAGTAGTACTTTATTTTCTGTTTCTGACTTTTTGGACAGAAAAACAGCATTCTCAGTGTTACTCAGCAACAATATTAAAATTGAAAACAAATGCTCCTGAGTTACGGTCAGAAGCTCCCATCTTCACCTCTGACTGATGAAGGATTCCCACGTCACACTTCCGGGCTCCCTGGTCACCAGTTAATGCTCTCGTCAGCATTCGACAGCTGGAAACTTCCAGACGTAAACGTGCGAACTGGCAGGCCAGTCTTACCGCTTTGCTCCGTTGCGAAACCAGCAAGTCATTCAGCCTCGTTTTTATTAAAAAGGTTTCGCGTATAAATACATGCTTTTCATTTTGAAACCGTATCTGTTTAAATGACACAAGGTTGGAATTTTAAGGAACTTTAAAGTATATTATATATTGAAGAATTTGCCGGAGCACTCTAGTGACAACTTTAATGAGTGAGTCTGGTTGAAAGCAGCCTTGCTCAGGACCCCGGTGCTGTCTTAAGCTGGAGCAGAGGTTCGGGGCTGGTTCATTGCGGTCCAGCACTGGTGGGCAGTCTTCTGTATTCGCCTGCCGTAATTGTCCGAAATTATTTTTGATGTCCAGTTCCAGGAGGATGATGGAAGCATTGCAGCTGGAATATGGCTGCTTGTAGCCACAGGTGCCTGTCCATGCCCACGCCAGGACACTGAGAGGACTGCAGACTTTAATTGGTGTATTTACTGACAAAATGGTGGAGGGAGACTGTAAAGGAAACTTGACTTATTTATATTTTTTCCAGAAGCATATAAAGAGGGCGGAGCCAGAGGGGTATTAGCCCCAACTGAAATCTGATTGGCCCTCAAAGTGCCCTGTCATCTGATTGGCCCTCGAAGTGCCCTGTCATCTGATTGGCCCTCGAAGTGCCCTGTCAGTCACCGATTAAAAATATATCATTGGGCAAAGGTCGAACCCTTTGTATTAATTACTGCCTCTTTTATGCCCAACACCTAAAAAAATCCTAGAATTGCCCCTGGCTGTAAACAGTCAGCTGTCTTGGAGCATTAATGCACATCTCTGACAGAGCTTGCTATCGATATTCGTTACCTTTTGCTAATGATAACACTGCTCTAGAGTTGCTTGGACTAGTTCATTATTTTCAACCATGGATTTATAATCACAGTTTATCCGACAAAAGCCACAGCCCTGCATGACAAGTCGGCGGATCTAATTCAAAATAACGACCTTATGTCTTATTGAGTTGCACGGCAAAAGGTCAGCTCCTGTTCCCAGAGTTCCATGGGGCTGTTGTGGGCCAGAGACCACGAATCCGCCGTTCCCTGGGGGTGGCCCCCAGCCTGAAAGTGGGGGAGGGCGCTGCACTGCAGTGGACATGCCGGCCAGCTCCCCATCCCTACTTGTTTCCTCCCAGCTTCGTTGAAGCTGATCTGCATGCATGACCGGGGAAGCCTGCAGCATTCCTGTTTATTTTAAAGCACCGCTGTGTCGCGTCTGCATGAATGTGCTCTTAGAGAAACTCGCCATGTCACCTGACGGCCCCTGATGCCGGGCCGCATGTGTCACAGCGAAGGAGGTCGAAGCGGGAGGACTGTCAATAATTAATCGAGTCGGACGAATGAAAAGACTCGCCGCTTTCGGTTAGGCCGAGCGGCCATAAATAAAACATCACTCTCTCCCAGACCCCGTAGAAGCACGATACACCGGGACGTTTTCATTTATTTATGTATATATCTCACTTTAACGCCCCTTTGATTCATGGGCACTCTGACTCGTAAGTTTTATTCAGACAAGGCTAATCTGGTCCTACATATTTCACTGCTTCTCTTGGGCCACCTACTGCCACGGTCTGTCCTGCTGCATACCTTACAACGCCTTCATGCCCTGGGGAATTGTTTGAAATGTGATTTATATAATAATATATAATTAATGTAATAAAGTACGTGTTTTGCTTTTAAAGAACCAATTAGAAGGTACAAGTTAAGCATAGTTGTGGTTTACTGATAATTAAATGCGGTTTCCAGTGTGGTTGAGTTAATGAGGTAAGCAGTAGCAGGAACCAATTAAAGGGGACTTTTAAGGTTGATTTGAACACTGACTGTGCTCTCTAACCGGTCACAGTGTTGGAGGGCGTCGTTTCGAAACGCCGGCTGCTGTCACCAGTGTGAACGAGGTGACATGTACTGTAATCCCCACTGAGGGCCACCGGGTTTGGACTGACAAGCCTCTTTAACGACACACTTCACGGTCTGTGATCTGTGCCAAAACGGCAGGATGCGTCCATCTGGTTAAGAGAACAAAGTGAACTGGCAAAAAAAAAAAAAAAACTATGCTGGATTTAAAGCTTTCTGGTTCTATTTAGCTTTTTATTAGGAAGTTGCCTTCATGCAGATGAAGACTATAATTAGCATTATCACAATCAGGATCAGCTCACATTTGCATAAGAGGCTCCAACGTGGATTAGCAAACGGCAGAGGGGACAGAGAGAAATCATGTTTTGATTTAATTGGATAGCAGAGTAAATTATTTGGAGACCAGTTTATTAAACGCCTATTCCAGTGCACTATGTCCTTTTCCTGATTGGGACACGAATGTTTTATTCATTAAACTGATTCAGGCAGACGCTCACATCAGGATTAGCAGAGAATGCAGAAATATCCCACCCATGGTCCATCGGAGTGGGGTTTGGGGGCTCGAGCAGGAACATACATGTTACCTTCAGCCCTTCAGCTCAGCAGATTGATCTAATTAAACGCAATGTTACACAGCTCCATTCAGTGATTCACCGGCCTTTACTGAGCCACCAAAGTGGCTCCATCAAGCAGCAGACTGTGGGGCCCCATAAGGCCCTGGGCCCCCTGACCGTAAGGTTGGCCGTTATAAGAGTGATGCTGTCATTGGGCCCACAACCCCAACTGCTCCAGGGCCGGTACTCTTTCTGGCCTTATCAGTTTAACCTTAACCTCATAATCCCTGTTCCGTTATTCTGTCATCATTTGGGGGGGGGGGGGTGCAGTAGCTAAATGAACCATCCGCTTCTTGATTGCCCCTGAAAAAGTTCAGTTGCCAAGAGTACTGAAGTCTGTTTTGCAATGGGACTGTCACAGCCAATATTCAGTCTTTGCTTATGGCAGCTACCCCCCTCAACACACACACACACACACACACACACCGTGTTTGATCACTGACAGCGGCGCGTGTCCTGACAAAGGGCAGTGACAAAGGGCTCTCTGTGATGGCAGTAAGTGATTTAATTTCAGATACCACACCAGAGGCGTGACAGCAGCAGATGGCAGCATCCTGGGGCTCGAGGCTCAGCTCTGGTCAGCGCTGAGGGCTGGTTTGTTCTGTAACAGACACATCCGGTTATTTCTGTTAACCTGAGATGCTTAGTGACCTGGGGGCATTGAAAGCTACAGCTGGGATTAGGTGAACTGGGCTGAGAGGGTCTGTTATGGCTGTCCGTGTTATGGCTCATTATAACTATACGTCCTGATTTGTTATAACTCGTTATGACTGTGCGTGTGTCAGCTCATTATGATTCATTATGATTAAGTGTCAACTCATTATGGCTCATTATGACTGTGTGTGTCAACCTGTTATGACTCGTCATAACTGAGTGTGTTTACTTATTATGACTCATTGTGACTGTGGGTGTTTCAAATCGCATACTTGTTCGCTACATAGTATGCAACGTGAGCAGGATGTCCGAATCCTCAGTACGGATGGGACGGTAGGTGAATGGTACCCTGGTGGCATACTACTGTACATTCTGCAAATCTCTGAAGTATAAAACTGATGGATGCTACAGTATCCCACAAGGGCGAGGGAGGTGCAATCAGAGACCAAGAACGTCACTTGCCCCGTCAAGCTGGCGGAGGAGGTGCCATCTCTGTACAAATGTAAGTAGAAAACAATACCCTGTTACCTTTGAATTTACAGTTACAGTTTAAGTTGATGTCGTTTTTAACAGTTTTTAAGTTTCGCACACGGTGTGTGTTGATTCGGTAAAACTGTGTGTCTGGACTCCAAGACTGTGCATTGCCTTGTTATGTTTGTGCAGATTGCTTCCCTTGTTGCAGAATCATACACACAGTCCATTCGGATTAAATAAGTCTGCTGCAATCTTGATTTATTTGTCTGGCATAAAAACACGAGCAAGTGAGAAAGTGGAATATATATTCTTTGCCAGGTTGAGTTTACTTTCTTTGTAAGTTCTGTTATCAGTCGTGACAGCAGTGCTCTGTGGGATTGCTGGCTGTGATAACCTAAAAGTCCTCACAGCCATGGTTTTGTGCTCCTGGAATGAGAAGGGGGAGTGAGACAGCAGGAGCCAAGCAGGATAGCAAAGGGACGACGAACAGGCAGCCTCCAAATCCAGAGCTCCTGGTGGGAAAGGCCATTGGTGTTTCCCCCGACACACAGAGCTGAAAAGAGATCACTGGGCAGACCTACATACTGTAGAACATGGCTGCAGGTCTCCAGAGCCTAAACAAAAAGGGTCACTGCACCAGCGCCAAGTGGCCCTTTATTTATTGAAAATGCGATAATCACTCACTTAAAAATAGTCATTTTGCCTGAAATGGACAAATTTGAATCACCGTTACAAGTGAGGGTGGAAATCATGCGAATGATTAATCGGCTTATAATAAAATAGTTTATTGTCTATTATAATTGGGCCACCGCAGAGCGACAAAATGGAGAGTGGTTATGCAGGTTATGAAGCTGCGCTGTGTGCCGTGCAGACGCTGGTTTGGGGAGGTGAAGAAGCACGTTCAGCAGCTGCAGGTGTGTGTTATGCAAAGCAGCACCCAGGCCCCGGGCTCTGCGCCATTCCGCCGCTCCGAGGGAAATCCAAAGGTGGCATTATTCCACACATAATGGGCCCCACTTTTTACTCTGGTCCCCGGCCAGAGGCCTGCTTAGGAACGTCGCCGAAAATGTAGATTTTTTTCAGGGGGGGTGAGGGGGGGGGGGTGGTCAATCAGCCAGGCAGACAAGGAGACTTAGGATGCATGAAAATCACACTCCGACATTTGCCGGTTCTCTCTCCAGCCGGTAGCTGGAGCCGGCTTGCCCGTGAGCGGTTCGCTTGCTGATCTCGCCGTTTTGATCTCTGCATTTCACAGCACCAGCTATTTCCATATATAACAATGAGATTCCCTTTGTTTAAAATCAGCACAAACAACATCTGGACAAAAGGGAAAGTAGCTTTCGGCAGATGCTCCCGTCTTCCCCCTTTGGTGACTTACCTAAGGAAACATTATCATCAAAGAGACGGGGCCCCTAAGCATAGCCATGTACTTCTGAAGGCTGTCTGTGCTGAGCAAGATTTGCCATTTGGAGAGCTCATTTTTCCCGTCGCCTCAAACATCACTAATGAAATTCTATTGATTTTACACTAATGAGTTTGCTAATTATGATGCACGGAAAGTTCTAAGACAAATATCAGTCTCACGCTTCAATATAATAAATAAAATACATTCCCAGGCAGAACATGACAACATCCATTTTCATACAGCCACCCCAATCAGCTTGCCCCCCCCCCCCCCGCCATGTCCCCAGGCAGGCTCCACCATGGCCCTGCAGTAGATAAACAATGCTGGAAAATAAATGGATTGTGTTACGGCATAAAAGCCATGCTTTGTTGTTCAGACACATGAGACTTAGCGGGACATGGGCTGTACTGGAAGTCATGATGCGCAGACACATTGAATGATCCGACACTGGACCTCCAGGGAAATACAACCTTGAGGAGCCACCTGTAAAATAAAGAGCAGCATGATCCGACTGCCCAGTGTTGTGTTTAGGAGATCGATCCCCCCAGCTAGCTCTGGCCGTGTACTGCGCCATCTGGGAAATGAAGTCTCTTTCTGATCCTCATCCCCATTGGGCTTTTGGTGGCAGTGCGGATGCTCTTACGCATGTCTGTTGCAGCTGGACTGAAGGATTATCTGAAAGCAGAGATGCTGCTTGTAAAACAACTGCAAGGAGATTATATCTGAGGAGGCAAAACTTCAAAGCTTTGGTTGAAAAAAAAAAAAAAAAAGCTTTGGTTGAGTGACATTCAGGGATGGTCAGGCTACGTCACAGGAGGTCCTGTTGTTGACCTGTTCTATGAAAAATGAAATTGGGTAGGAAAAGATCTGTGTTAAATGCCAGCTGATGTGGTGCTGATGAGAGGTGGTGCACTGCCATTATAAGTGTGCAAACAGCTCCTTGATGGAGGAGATTTGGTGGAGATTTGGAGGAAGGCAAGAAGTGCTAGGAGTTTCCTTTCCCAGTAACTAGGGGTAGAAAAGACGTGGGCGCTGATCGTCTTTGGAACAAGGACAGAATCCTGTGGGCTGAGCAATGGGAATACATCATTTTCACTGTGTTTGCAGATCGGGTTTGAGGATCCTGGATGCCCAGCTCAGGCATCGATCACGCTTCTCGTGACACACCGGCCGCTTTCTTGTGACTCACCCGTCGTGAAAACGAGCCTCGACTTACGTTCCTGACGCCTAGCAGCCTTGCGGTCCGCAGTCATCACCCAGCGAGAGGCTACGTCACCCGGCAGGGCTCAGAGACGGATGCGCTCAAGTTACACGTACAGACCGACGTGAGATCCAGCACATTCCTGCTACCGTCTTTTAGATATATACAGGCAAAGCATGGACGACCTTAAACTCCTCAGGACCCTTAAATAGTAGGTGCGTTCGACTTGGGCTTACATCTGTCTGCAGCTGACGTGACGTGGAGCATGATCTGCCAGGGTGGAGTATAAACTGACTGCAGCCAAGTCGGACAACGTCTACTCTTTGTAGTATGACTGTAGTGAGTAGTGAGATCTGACTGTAATGGCAGCATTGGCAGAAGTATAATGATTAAACAAATAAATAGAGCATTTATGTCATTTAAACTTTATTTTACCAGGTAAATTAACTGAAAACCAGTTCTTATTGCTTTATGTAATATTCGGAAGAAATAGCATGTAACTGAAATCTTCAGCCAATAAGTAGTTTTGTCACGGAGGCGGTACCAGTTTGTGCAGCCGGCTGAGAGGCGCTGCATGATCTGTCTTAAGTCGTCTTGCCCTTGCAAGGTTTTCGTACCATGTGACATGGTGGCGCGTGGTGACGTTTCGCAGCACCGGCTGAAGTCGGACAAAAAAATCTAACATTGATGCATTGCATCAGGACCAGAATGCATTGCTTTAAGCCAGCGCTGTAAGTGGCTACATGAAGTCGAACGCACCCAGTATTTTTTTGACGTTTTGATTGGCAAGACTGTTGTAGAGCATCACAGCAAACACGAATGCATCAGTGAGTGATCAGGAAGGATTCCCCACGGGGGAAACAGAGTACGGTGGCCATGGAGACCGTGCCACTGGTCAAATAATTGAGGCTTTCTAAGCTTTTCAATGGGTGTCTCCTATGCTGCAGATCAAAAGCAGCGCCTGCTCTTTGAATTAACCAAAGCAAACCCTGCGTGAGTAGCTCTTTCAGGACTCCACAGAAATTATCCACCTGTTCCTTTTTTTCTCCAGCAACGTCTGTAAGTACTTCAGTCTCTCAGAAGTCTGAGATGGGAGGTGTCGATACTGCTTTGCTTCCCCAGCAGTGGTCCTGGTTAACACCAGACACCGTGGATGATTTAAGGTGAGGGAGAGCTAACAGGAAATCAATCCGACGTCTCACAGCGAGTCATAATCTGGGTGACTGAGCTTGACGGTAGTTAAGGCTAATTACATTTGCAAAGCATTGTGGGATGGAGTGTGGGATAGTGGAAAACACAAATACTTTATAAAAGATGAAGGGAACACTGGATCACAACGGTCAGGGGCAAGAGGAATTGAGACTCACAATGTAACCTTTATCTTAGACAGTGATAGACACGCCCTTCAGTTCATTCAAATCCGCCCTTAAATTCAAGTCTTAATTACAGACACTCTGACGGCACATGCGCCACTCGAAGATCCACAGGCATCGCGGTCTCGATCTCCTCCATCGCCCAGTGTCCTCACCTTCGCCCCAGACCGAACCTTGCTTTGCATTTATTTTTGACTTTTAAAATATTTTTGCTTGTGCCGGGTCCATGCATGTCGGTAACGAGGCCGTCGGTGCTGATTTAATGCGCTAATTAGCGCGCTTGTGGCCTGCGGGTCCGACGCGGGGCCGTGCAGTAACACCCTGCGAGTATGTGTGTGTCATGCATGAGTGTGGATGCAGAAACAGTCATTTCCCTGTTGGGGTGGGGGGGCTGGATTATCGGTGCTATGCCGCTTGATACTGGGGCTCCTACTCTGCCTTCAGAGCTGCACCCCACCTGCTCCGGCCTGCTTAAAGGCCTTGCATTGCCCCATCTGCTTACATTTACAGGGATTATCATTTACCATCAAAAATAACTTGACATTTGAAACCATGTAAGCAGGTAGCTTTCATAACATTCGCATAAAGGTCATTTTGCCACAGATCCCTCTAAAAAACATCAGTAATTGTAACATATTAGTTATTTTTGGTCCTTCTGCACTGTCTCGCTTTGAGGGTGGAGGAAGGAGGTGGGTGGGGGTGAGCTTTCAGTGCTAGTTGTGATACATCGCCGCGGTAACCTCTGCACAGTCCTTCAGCGCGCACAGAGAGGGGGCCGGACGGTGAGATCGTCTGGGGAGTAAGAAACTGAAAGTCGAGCCGCCAGCCACAGCTCGTCCTGTCATTGTCACCCCGCTCCTCCGACACTCCGGGCTGAGAGCGGGAACACCTCGTTCTGCTGATGGAGGGAAATGAGGGAAGGCGTCCTGCCAATCGACTGGCGCTGCCGTCGTTTGGGACGGGCTGAGGTCCCCAGAAGGCCCGTCACGCGAAGCCTAGCCTGGCCACCACCTCCCAGGCCAAACCTAAACACCATCAGGCAAAGCGCAGGACCGGCTGGGCGCCGCACCTGTTCCGCAGCCATCCTGGAGGGGAGTGCCACTGAACTGTGCTTACAGGCGCCGCTCAGTACCTCCTCTGTCTAATGAGGAGGGTTGTCTTTACATTGTCTACCAGGCTGGATTCTTCACATTGCTGCTCAACCTGACATCACTCATTCAAAATAGTACCATGTGCGTGTAAAGGACATCCCACCGTAGGCATATTGATTTCAGGAAAGCAAATGAAGGACAACTGGGAAGGGGGGGGGGGGGGTTGGCTAGGCTTGGAGGGTATTAAGGTAATATTGTTTTTTTGTTGTGCAAAATTATCCCCTATCCCTGCTCAGCAAATTTTATCTGGTTAATATCCTGGAGTAACATTTCTTTTTAAAATACTGTCAAAATACTATATACCGTGGTATAATATCTGTAAGGTATGACGGTACTAAAACGACAAAACCACAGATTTGCGGGAGTAAGGGACCCCCTGTCGATTTGCAGGAGATTCACGGAACTTCCTGGAGAGGTGGGATGTCTGCCTGGTGACAGTGTCGGCACCGGAACAAGTTTGCTGGCCCAGTATTTTCATGGGGAGAGCAGCTGTAAAGCGGATTGGGGTGTGGACAGTAAAAGTTGCTAGCATGGGGGGGTGAGGGGTGGCAATGGTAGAAACCGTCAGCCGTAAAGGAAGTGGCCTGATGTTTTTTAACATCTTCGGGGGATTATTTTTGCGGCGGTGATGGTGCCAACACAGTATGGTCATTTCATTTCTTTTTTCCTCTGCCATCCTGTTCCAGAATTTCATGACACTGACATGACACTGATTCAAGGCCTAAGGATTTTGACATACGTGGATGTGCTTCTTGAAAATATCCCCACCAGTTTAAATTCCCGGAGTATCAAACCTAACGTAGACACTCAGTCCCCAACTGCTCCGATCTGAACCCTCTCTGTGGAGATGAGATAGTGGGGGTACGTGACAGGTGCATCTCTAAACCAGATGTGGGCATCTCACGCCGTTAGCTGGCAGAATCCGCCGGCCAAGATGGCGTCACGTTAATCTGCCTCCTCTTTGATCAGACGCTGCCCTTCTGCTGTTGTTTGTCAGGCGGGTCGCAGAAACTAAATGTTCCTGCTGTCTCGTGTTGTTGTCTGTTAGCCCAGAAGCTGCTGAACGCTGGGGAGCCAAGACACTCTGTGTCAGATGCGAACGAGAACATTCAAACGTCCCGCTAATCTCTGCTCTTTCTCTACTGTTCCCAAGCTGGCCTCTGGCCCCCCCATGTTTAGCCACAGGCCAGCGTGCTGAATTACCGAGCCTGACCGTCCACATTATCGCTCTCTCATTCTGTCATTTAGGCTGAAGCACGTTGGGCTGTGCAACGCTTTCTTGCCGCCTCCTCTGTGCGACTGCATCTCCAGGATAAGACTGTTTGGAGTGAAATCCAGCCTGGTTGAAAATCAGGGGGGTGACATGTAGTAAAGCACTGCATCATTTCTGGGAAATCTCTATTCCGTCTTTGGGCAGGGGAACCGGCATTTATCCAGGGTTGTGGGGGGATAACGACGGTAGTGCGGAAATGGGGCCAGATGGCTAGAGAAACACGAGTGTCAGGCAGTAGCCGTCTGTCTTATGTGTTAATAGGATAATTGTAAATAATTAGGCGCCTTGCTGAACTGGTGAGCTCCGGCCCGGCGAGGCCTTCCTGCGACGCGATGCGGAGTGTGGGCAGGAACCGGCCTGCTGGTTCTGCGTCGTGGGCTTCAGAGGCCCCTGCAGGGGCTGTTTTTGGGCGTGGTTTGCTACTGCATGAATGGGCATCCTGAGCCCCTGATTCAGGGGGGAGGCATCCCCTGTGCATCGAACGGCTTCCCCAAAATGAGAGGGCCACGCACTGATTAAAACAGGACTTCCACGATGGAGCCGCCGTTTTCGTTGTCTGAGGAATTCTGTCAGCACGAACAACGGGGCTGGTGTTCTCAAAACCGATTAATTAAATAATCATTTCATATCTGGGGGGGGGACTTAATTAGGAAAGATTTCCCCAGAGAATTTCTCAGTACATGATGTCAAAACCATCCGTTTGTCCTCTGGTGTGTTGTCAGGGATGAAAAGAGCCAGCAGCAGTGGCAGTGGATGGTCTCCTTAATTTTCTCTGGAGGGGATTGTCAGAATTTGGACACTGGGGGGTGGAGTGGCGCTTGGGGGGGGGGGGAGTGCTACTCATTAATGAGCCATTTCACAATAGCTGTTAAAGACTCTACTGTCAGCCGCTGTAATCTGGTAGCGAGGCTGTCTGAATGGCTAGAACTGTGAGCGTTTTATGTGCCACGCGGGTTGACGGACACATTCATAGTCCCGAGATGTGGCAGAGAGGGCGGGACCTCAATCTACCCAGAGCAGGAAGGAGTCATAACACTCAAGGGTGACAAAGAACAGTGTGCATCTCTTTTGCTCTGAAAGCAGGTGCTCATTTGAGCTTCTTAATATTCTGGGCAAGGTTCTCAGAATATTTAAATCATTCTAAAAAAATAAGTAGCCTGAAATAGTGACGGTGAACTGAATGGAAACCATTATCTCAACAAAGCAGATGTTTTTTTAAGCAGCACACAAATGTAAAGCCTGCGAGAACATCATTGATACCCTCAGGACCCGTTTTCACAGCGACCACCATGGGGACTCGAATAGCCAGCACACGAATCCCCCCCCCGGGAATCTTTCTTTGGAAGTGGAATGAATAGAATGGACTGTAGAGCAGGCAGGATGTTTGCTGGGTAATCAGCTTCCCGCTCCTCCCCACGACGGCTCTGTTTACCTGTCTGAATCATTGGCGAGAGGCCGCACATGGGTCTTGGTGTTGGGGGGGGGGGAGGTGGTGGGTGG
>JAODKE010000028.1:14049290-14066375 GCA_026779605.1 Mormyrus hasselquistii | reverse complement strand
TTTTGTTTTTGTTCCTGTTCAATGTCATTTGTTTTCGTTTTTCGTTTTCGTTCCTTGAACCGGTTCAGAGCCCTGATTTAAACTAATATTGAAATAGCCATTGGGCTGAACAGCATCCTGATCTGTTAGAATCTTATGTACCTGGATCATGTCCCCCCTTATTCTCCTTGGCTCAAGGCTAAACAGATTCAGTTCAGCTAACCTCTCCTCATAAGACATTCCTCTAAGACCAGGAATCATTCTCGTAGCCCCACGTTTTTTTGCACTTTTTCCAAGGCAGCAATGTCCTTCTTAAGGTATGGTGATCAAAGCTGCACACAATATTCTAGGTGGGGTCTTACCAAGGAATTATATTATTGTAGCATCACCTCCCTTGACTTAAACTCCACACACCTAGAGCGTCAATAACATTAATGTAAAATAGGAACAATAGTGGTCCCAAAATTGAACCCTGCAGTACCCCACTATGAACGCAGGCCCACTGTGACATTGTGCCTCTAATAATTATTCGCTCCTTCCTGTCAGTTAACCAGTTTTTGATCCAAGCTGCTACAGTTCCTAAAATCCCAGCAGCTTTGAGCTTAAGCAAGAGCTGTTTGTGGGGGACAACATCAAAGGCCTTCTGGAAATTGAACGAATTCCATTGGGTCATTCATTCCTGCATAGTTCCTAAGATGATTTCTGATGGCTTTTCTTAAGCCTATAAATAGCTGGCCTCTCCCCTTTCATTCATTTTAGAACTGGAATGTGCCCAGATTCATGAAGTCCATGTTGTACTTCTGAACAATAGACTTATCGTACAGACAGTACTGGCGTCACAGAAATGCTGCAGAGGATCGGCTGATCATTTACTCTTCTTAATATACCATCACAACAGCCCGAGTCAGACATGAATTAATAAATGAAAATGCAGTGATATGGAATAAGTAATCAGCAGCGTAATGCATGAGAAATCTTCTTTGTAAGACACGACTTGTGACTGCATATACTGTAGTAATTCCCTTCTTTGTCAATCTCTTTCCTTCATTCTATCCAGAATAAAACTTTTGCAGGCAAGTGTCTTGGTGTTAATCCTAACGTGGAATACTCTTACCATACATAACTATGTTGGTGCAATAAGCACGACTCCCCTGGATGATATTTAGACCTTATCAGCAATCAGCAGTTGACTGATTTTTCAACTGTTCTGGGCAAAATGTTTTTGAATTAGGTTGACATTTATGTTTTCCTAATATTCAGAAAACAATAATATGGTCTGTATCTTTATATGGGAGTTCCATGATAAGACAAAAATACAATTATGAAAAATCATAGATAACATGTAATAAGACTCACACTGTCTCGTGTACCTTTCATGGTGTGAGGATCATCTCAAGCAATACAACGTTTCAGACCCCACAAGTCAGATTTCAGACAAAATGTGACCTCAGAAGACATGGAAGCAAGCTCCTTCAGCATCCTCTCTCCTCAGCCAGGTCTCTATTGTGCGCTCTGTGCAAGTGGAGTTAGCATACTGCTCCTGATCAGAGAGCCACATCTGCTTATCGTGTCTGCCATAAGCATCAACAGAAATGAACACAGCCACGCTGCCTACTGCTTGACATAGAGTGTGACATCTCCATTGACAGGAAGAACATCTGCAAGGAGCGTGGACAAAGATCCCTAATACTAGAACACATTCACACAATGTCTTCTGAGATGTTTTCTGTTAGTATAGGCTTGTCTCCTGTCCATCTAGTCCAATTTAGTAGGGCTTCCTCGGTTTTCATTTTATATAAGACGACGTAAAGATGTTCACCTCCTAGAAGTCAGCGAATCCTGAGCCTACATGACAGGGGTCTGGCTCGATTCTAAAACGAGCCTCTGATGTTTGTAGGAACATTCAAAGTCACGTGGTGGAATGAACATCTCCACATGGCCGCCAGCCACAGAGACGCGGAGTGGACTTCCATTACCTGCTCGTAATTCTTCACCATTGATTTTTGTTTTTTCCCTGGTTTCCGGGCTACGCTGCTGTTTATGTGAAGTGAAACATAATGGTCCAGTGAAAGATGAGATTATAATGGCTTGTATACTAGATGGTAGTGTGCTTTAATACAAAGGCTTCATTGGAATATTAAACATGTTTGTCTGAGTATCAGGCTTGTTCTCTCCATTTTTCCCATGTGTCAAAGCACCCGCTCTGAAATTTACGACATATAGGCATTGGCTTTGCCATTGCTTATGACTCCTAGCCAAGATATTCATCATCCCCCTGAAATGACGCTGTCGTCAAGGCTACGAGCTACATGCTAAGGGCCTCGACTACATGATATGTTTACAGTGGCCCAGATTGCTCAGATACAATGAGGATGTTGGTGCAGTGCAGCCTAGATTGATCAGACTTCTCAGTAAATCCACATGACAGACATCCGAAAATGAGTCTTCTTGGGAGTGTAACTCTGACATGTTTATTGGAAAGCCGATAGACGCATATGCCTTGGTTGTTTTACCATGAATTCTCGTGATTTTCTATATTCCGTGTGTCAGAAAGCTCAAAAGCGGCGGTGTTGGATTTTACTGAATATGTTGAGATCGACCATGTGTGAAATCCAGGAGAGGATAAGCTGTTTGTGTTTGTTTTCCGGTGAAGGCAGCTGGGTTTGCTCAGAACACTCAATGGGGTGATAACATGCTTGAATTCAAGCTCAAAAAATGTAACATCTTGCAGGTATTTTAAATCAGTTTTCCCATCTAGCCATGAAGAGCCCCCCCCCCCCCCCCCCCCATGTGGGCTGTTAACAGGTGACCAGACAACAAGTACAGCCAGATATCTGTAGACCTCCTGGAATTCTACTTGCATGGATGTGACCAGTGAACGTGCTGTTTCTCCAAAGCAGTTTCAGAATAAATTGAAGGTTGAGCGATAACCGCTCTCTCTGCTCTTAACGAAGGCCTGCGTGGCAAAGACGGCAGGCCGTGTGATGTGAGAACGTTTCTTGTGATTCGCTGTAAGGCGCTCTTCAAATGAATGTAGAAGGAGACACAAGACACTTGCGGTATTTGTTTTTACTTCAGAGTTAATTATACATCTTCAGAGCTTTAAATAGCAATTTGCACCAACAGTGTTTTCTTTGTTAGTCAAATGCAAGTTAAAAAAAAGTACAGTATCTGACTCTGTAATTAAACTAGAGTGCGGGATAATAATCACAGAAGTAATGTGTCTCCAATGTTCCGAGGCTCCGCGCGTCCGTTTATCTAACCTAGGATTATACATCGTCAGCAGGCTCAGCTTTCATTAAAAGGTGGCACAGAGGGCACCCATGAATATAACTAGGACTGTGAGAGCGGGCACCTCAATAGGCACAATCGCAAGTGCCTTCGTCCTTATCGTGGTTTTGCTGACATTCTGCCTGCCCGTGGCTATTCATCAGACCTGCGTTGGCAACAGAATGTGACAGCAAACTGGTTTTGTTTGAGAACAGTTCTGTAAAATTTTGGGTGGATCACTGTAGTTGAGTTCTGCCTCTTTCGTTCTTTCTATTTTCTTTTTATTTTTAAACACGCACTGCTCGTGAATCTTTTTAACCACCATCAACTCCAAAAGCGCCGTGATCAATCCTTAAAATGCGTCAGCTACACCCAATCTCACATCATGCCCCTGGAGTGTGGACTTGAAAGGAAGCCGGACGAGCGGGAACATGCATTTAACTGGAGGTTTCATTGGATGATTTAAATTCAAGGGTGAAACAGCAGGACCCCCAAGGGGTCGGACTAAAGTACCACATGACCTGCTGCCCTTATTCCACCCCTGTAAGATATCTAAACACACCTCACTTGTAAAGGAGGGCCGTGCTCAGTCTATCCAGTCATGAGCTCTCCTGAGTGGCAGGTGCTTCCACACAGAGCCAAAGGCACAAATAGCCAGCCTTCAGAATTCATCTCGCTGCATGTAGCAGTAAACGCCAACGTATGCGATCTTTAAACCTGTCTGTTAATGTAAAAAGACTCAGACTGTAAAAATGAGAACATGGGAAAAAAAGGAATGGTGATGAATCGTGATCGATGGCTGTTTCGTGTTCACATCAGGGAATCTACTCAAGGTCTATATAATGGTGCTTGGATATTGAAATCAGACGGGGAGACGATGGCAGTGCTTCGGATCAGGGGGAGAACAAAGACCCTCTGTTTCTCTGGGAAGAGGTCTGCTTCATTACTATGCTGTCTTACTGGGATGATCTAGGTCCACAGAAACACCCAAAATGACTGTGCTCCCCACATCCTGCCCTCGGTGACTCTTGGGGGAACTCGAGTGGCGTTTAATATTAAGAAAATCGTTAAGTCTCTTTCCTATGTGGGACCAATCGAGGCGGATCTGGTAACATCTGGGATAAAATGGCATTTCCCACTCCAAGTGGGTGGTTTTTTTCCAGAAATCGCCGTCCTATGGAGAAACAAAATCTCCAAGCACACTGTGTGTGTGTGTGTGTGTGTGTGTGTGTGTGTGTATGTGGGAGGGGGGGGTCCACAGATAGGGGGAGCTCTAGAGCACATCACTAGCCATATGCGGGAAATGCTCACTTGAGACAAAGCTGGGATGTAGTCTTAAAAGCCTCACTCTCCACGGCCAAACAATGGCTCTTAGGAAATCTTTTAAACTATAATTAGAAACTCTGAAACAAACACATGCTTTCTGCTGCCTCTTATTCAAAAGAGCCACATAGCTTGGGGCTGTAAGCTAAGTGCAGCTCAGTCCCTCACTCAAGTTTCATGCCATTAAATGGCTGGAAAGCAGTGACAGAGTGGACCATGTCACTCCTGTCTCCCGATTGCACAGTTAGAACCTGCATGTGCCCCTCTGCCCCTCCTAGCAGTATAGCTCTTGTTCCCTAATCGAACAGTTAGCCTCTGCATCTTCTTCTCTTAGCAGTATAACTCCTGTCCTCTGATTGGATAGTCAGGTCCTGTGTCTGACTCTCTTAGCAGTATAACTCCTGTCTCCCGATTGGATAGTTAGGTCCTGTGTCTGACTCTCTTAGCAGTATAACTCCTGTCTCCCGATTGGATAGTTACTGTAGGTCCTGTGTCTGACTCTCTTAGCAGTATAACTCCTGTCTCACAACTGGGCAGTTGTGACCTGTTTCTGCTCTCAAAGCAGTATAACTCCTGTCCTCTGATTGGATGGTCAGGCCTGTTGTCTGACGTTCTTAGCAGTATAACTCCTGTCCTCTGATTGGACGGTTGGGCTTGTTGTCTGACTTTCTTTGCAGCGTAACTCCTGTCCTCTGATTGGATAGTTAGGACCTGTTATTGGCTTTTCATGCGCTCTCTTAGAAGATTGATGTGCCCCCAGATGTCACTCTATCTTAAGTGACAATGCTGAGTTTTCTGTCATTATTTATAACAAAGCTCTATACCCTGTTACACTTACACCCCCCACACAGCAGACCCGTCAGCTCACTGTTGCTTGTTGGGGGGGGGGGAGGGGGGGGCACACACACCAGGGACTGTGCTGGCAGTCCGGAGGCACCGAAAAGCCAGGGCCATATGCGATGATGGGGGGCGGCATGGCTCCACGCGGCTGACTAACATGGAGTGGGCTGTGCTCCTGTAGTCAGGGGAGGCAACTCCCTGCCACGCGTCAGAAAAAGTCGCATTTGTGCCACATCGGATTCTACCGTCTGCCCGGGTTTCAGCATGTCTGCCACCGGGATGACGAATGCCAGGCACGGGCTGATGACCTCACACGCCGGCACCGGAGCCTTAAAGAGTACCACAGGCACGCGAAGGAGCAAAAGCCAGAAATAGCTGCTGAATCGCTTCCACGGGGATCTGGATATGAATTATGACATCCAAAGGCCCTGGGATGGAGCTTATTATTAATAAAGGCTCATGGGAGCAGTGATGCCGCATTCTAAGCAGGAAGGAACGGCGCATGTTGATAACCTCATTTTCTGTAGTTCTAAGGGTCAGTCTTGAAGCACATGGTGATGACCTCATTCCCCGTACTGTCGCGGCCTAGTGCTGGGGCACGCAGTGATGACCTCATTCCCCTTAATGTTGCAGCACACGGTGATGACCTCACATGCAGCCAGATGGTTTTCCCTTCTCTGCCAGAGACAAGGTTTGTGATGATTCTTTGATGGAAACTCTGTGGTTTGCCCTCAAGGTCCCTCCTAACCACGAGCAGAGGCATCTGAGCTATACTGAAAGCAGCCCCCGAGATCCTAACCCCACCCCCCATTATCGAGCGTCAGATACATTTTCAATAGAGACCATTTCACTGAAACGTCCGCCTGTCTTCTCAGACTGCTGGCTGCTGAATCCTTCTGGAAAAATCCATGGTGGTGGTGGGGGGGGGGGGGGGTTGCAGCCGAAGGAGGACGGCTTGTCACCAGCCCGCCGCATGCTCACACCCCTGTATGTCACTCGTCCTGTGCTCCATATGAATCTCAGCTGCAAAACGTCTAGCTGTATAAATATGCACAGGTCACATGGTGCCACGGTTGCCATGGGTAATGATGTCCCTCCAGCACTAAGAATACTGATGAAGGTGAGCAGATGATGGAGAGGCCGCAGAAGCGGGAGGACTCGACGCTACACTTCACGTGGCTGAACATGCACGAGTCGCAGCACTGAATTATTAATGCGCTGGTATACGCACCAAAGGGTCTACATCAAGAAATCAGACGTAAATAAATAATTTATCAAGTAAAACCTTCCGCGGCCGCTGAGGAGTCTTTACGGGCGGCTCTCTCTGAGCAATCACGAGTTCCTGCGTCGAGTTCGGGGTCCTTGCTGGGCGATGGGAGATGCTGATTTGTGGTGTGAATCGTGGAGAAATTTGTGCCCTGGAGACTGGAGATGCTGATGAAAGCAAGGGTGTAACATGCCCCCCTCTCCCTCCCTCCCGCCTCGCTGGAATCCCCAACACGTCTTAAGGAATGAACTTGCCGTACAGGACTGGTTAGAGTAACAATACTGCTCCAAGGTCCTCTCTCACCCACAGAACCGCACAGCACGGGGGTAAAAACGGACAGGCAAATTCCAGCAGACATGGACTACTACGAACTAGGAGGGGCTCACTCACCAAGAATAGTTTTGGGATTGTCGGGTGGTTTGATAGGGTGCCGTGCCCTGAGTGGGCAGCAGGGGGCGCCCGGGCGGTGCTGATTGGCTGCCTCTCCCAGACTGCCCCGCCAGCAGATCTCCCTTTAAGATTACACAGTATCTCCCTTCCTGTTTCTCCCTCATTCTGCACTCGCCGCACTCTGAACTTATCGTCTTACCGAGCTGCGGCTGCTCCTCGGATGCCTCTATCGATTTGGCGTTTACAGATTGATACGAACCTCTAATGGACCATCAGTTTAAATGACGCCCCATCGCCCGCCTGCGTGCCAGTCAGATATATTATTCATTTTAGTCTAACGACTAAATAAAATATAAATGCGTTATGCTCCTTTAAGAAAGCGAATTTTGTGGAGGGAATGTGAGAAAATTGTGCAGAAACGAGTGAAATCACTGTCACCCAGTGTGAGCAGGAGCCAAGCACACTGGCCTGGACCTTAAGGGCCAGAAGCAGGCAGCTGCCCAGGGCCCAATCAGCACAGGGGGCCATACAAAGTGATGAAATAAAAAAATAACTCTCACATATAATTTATAAATAAGAATATTTTCACAAAATTCATCATAATAAAAATATTAATCCATACACATCAAATTTAAATGTTTGTGTGCAGGCAGAAACATGGCCAGCTCTAGCTGTAGGCAGAACTGGCCTAGGGCCCCAAAATTTTGTGAAATGAACAACAATTTTTTTGGTGCAGCGGGTGTTCCCAAGTTAAGTTTGGCCTAAGGCCCCCAAAACAGTAGATCCAGCCCTGCAGGCCTCATCGCGGGGCAATGGATTTGCTGCACATTACACCTGTGTTTCAACAGAGCGGTACGGAGCCGCGACGGAATCAACGACTGACGCATTTTAAAATGCAGCCAGACAGTCGTGTCATACAGACGCAGGGAAATGGTGAGACGAAAGGAAGCCTTCAGGTGTCCTGCGCTCTTTTTAAAAATGCTAAACCCAGACATTGCCTCATTAGTTTGACGGAAAGGTAAACAGGAGTCAAACAACAGCTTGACGAGATTCATAAGTTTTATCGATCCGCAAGAGAGCACTTTAATTCCGAGTTCCCACGGAATATTAAATCAGGGTGCACGCCTCGAGCTCCTGGGAACGACGCTTATGATTAATCGCGTGACTGTTTTCCAGTGGCTGCTGGTCAGCGGTGATGTATGACACATGTCCATTTTGATATATTCCCCTGGAGATGCATAAATGGACAGAGAATGTAGGGCCAGGTTTTAATTCCTCCTGCGATGTTTTCGTGTCCCCAAATGGCGGCCCCTACATCCCATTATATGTCCATCAACGCTCCTCCAATACCATTATGGCAGGTCGGTCACATGTCTTAAAGCGGGTTGTAGTTTGCGCCTCAGCAAGTTCGTGCGCTGCCTGTGATTGGAAGGTCACTGGCTTAAATCCCAGGGTCAGCAGAGTGACTTCATCATTGGGCTACTAAGCAAGTCTCTTAAGCCCCAATCGCTCCTGGAATTGTCTGACCCTGCCCTTCTCAAAAATGTGTGCCACACTGAATAAATTGTCTATTAAATAAATTAAATGTGAAAACTGATTGTGCACTGCACCTGGGCATTAGGCTGGGAGTGCGATGTACGGGCTGTCCTTTTGCTGGCATCGCTTCCAGCCTGCTCATCTCCGTCCTTTTCCCGTCTGCTTGGTTGCTGTGGCCCCCTGGCACCTCCCCTGACCTCTGAGCTCAGGGTCCGGTGCACGTCGCCGGGCAGCAGGCACCTGCCGTGGTGAAAACTGTAAACACGACGGCAGCGGGGCTCCGGGAACAGGCGGTCAGAGCCTCGCTGCTCCCAGCCGATTACCCTCCACGGAAGGTCAACAAAACAGCCCACAGGGGAACAGTCAGGATGTCCCCGGAGCCTGCTGTCTTATTCGCTCGGGCCCATCAGCCTCGGGGGGGCTTCTTCGTATGTGAAAATCTCTGGGGAGACGCCGCTGGACTTGATATTGGCTGGAGGTGCGCAGTGTCTCCTGGCTGGCCACCGTGGGGTGTCTCTGTAGCACGCAGTAATTTGGAAGGTGTTACTCCTCTGTGTGCTGCGTGACTGCAGCATGATGTCCAGCCTCTGAAACTCTCCGAAAGGTCCACGGTTAGCAGAAGGTACCCTGTATCAGGTGATTGGCCTAGCATTGCCACGCCCCCCTATGCCTGGTCTCTGAGTGGATCAAATACAGTGGCACCAACATCAGTAATGACATTGTGTGGCTGCGATATATTCAGAGCTCTGAAGAACTACAATGAAGTTAGATTCATCCCCTGGTTTCAGCTGTGCAGTAATCTCACTTGCTTAAAGAGGCAGAAGCTGAGCTGGAGGCAGAGGCCGACATCCTGGCTGCAAACTCGGTCCTGGCATCAGCGGCGCTTTGTGATGAACTAAGTGATGATGAGCAGAAGACCACGCCCCCATTTGACCCCGCCCCTTCACTGTGATTGGACGTGTCCTCTCAGAATCATGGCAACATGACTCAGCAGAGAGCGGTCCGCTAACTTGGAGTTGATGAGAGGGATACAGCAGGCAGGCAAGGGGGCCAACACTGACCTGATCCATGGAAGGGGGGGGGCGGGGAAGCTCATGTGGTCAACCTATGTGTCCCTGGAATGTTCTCTCATCGCGGCGTATTTGGCTCTGGGTTCAGCCTGTTTTCTCCTCCTAGTACTGTAGAGGGCACCAGTTAGCAGTTAGCACGGCAGATAGGAGCGCTGATCTGCCTGGGACCACTAATCACCCAGCTGTGTAAGTGGATCAGACTAAGTAGTATTATTATCATCATTACTAATTACCGCCGCTGCTGCTTGCCGGCCACGCCTGTGGCTTCCTCCCTAACAAGTTTATGCTGCTGCTCCATTTGTAGCACCTCCTGACGCTCCGATGCCCGCCACTGCGTAGCCTAGCCCCAGTCAATCATTTTAACAGTGTCTCCTGTCAGTCTGACACCGCCAGCCCCCCCGTAATACATGGCTCGCTGAAGGATAGCGGGCCGGGGGGAAACCGCGTCACGCCGTGTCCACGCACGGCCACCTCTGGAATAATGACCTATTTCACGCCTGCACGATGCCCGTGGCTCTTCTGGCGTTTTCAAAATGCATGTTTTTAAAAAAACTCCCCAGATCCTGACCTGTAAAGGATCATTATCAGCACTGGCAGTGATTTCGAAAAGTGGGATTTAACAAGCATTTGCTGCTGCGATGTATCAGGGCCAGCTGTCGTACCTTTAGACGGTGAAAAAAACATCAAAATACAATAAAGTAATAATCATAGTTAACTTATGCTACGTGCAAAATATGTGCATAGCCCTAATGTTCCACTGTCAAACTAATGTCTAAAAAAAGGGTTTTGTATAGTAGATGTTCAAAAATTAGCATGTTATTGCTGAGGTTACCTCAGCATGATGTACTGTTTGTGCAGGATGGATGGACCAGTTGTTTATAATCCAGATTTTACTGTGTAAAATGCACATGCGGCAAATCAGCTGGGCCCTGAGGGGGGACTCTGGGTGGGCAGGTACCTAGAGGTGCATCATATCAGGCCCGCAACCCAGACCAATCCAATTACGTTCCAAATGTTTTAGGGCCCTCTTGGAATCGTCCTTAATCTCTCCCCCTCCCCAAATATGGTGCCCTGTCGGCCATGAACACTTCTTCCAACATTTCTATCAACTGCCTTTAACGACAGCCACAGATTCGATATGATTTCACGGCCCCCATGGTGGAGACACGGTCCCCACTTAGCGCTGTCTTCCTTACCCAAAAAAAAAACAACTAATTATCGTCATAACAGGAGGCACGCTAATAGTTTACGTAAATGCAGGGATTACCGTCATATTAAGGGGTTTAAGTGTGCATTTGCTATGACCTTCCACCCCTGACCTGTACTGGTAGCAGCGCTGTCAGCTTATCACGGCTCAGAGGAGGGACCCACAGACGGCGTCTTCTAGAAGTGAACTCCCAGCCTGCTCTGCGTCAGTAACTTGGACCGGGTCCAAACAGGACACAACAGCCCTGCTGGCCTTCCTCTCAGAATGAGGAACACATCCACTGTATTCACACCCTGAGCCAAACGAAGTCCAGGGACCAAGCGGCAACCAGAAATAACACAGACTGGACAGTAAGAGCACAAAGGCTGGTGCTAAAGGAGGCGGGGCAGAGTGTTCAAATGGCAGCTGTCTATTGGCTGCCTGAAGATATGACATCATTAAATCCTGTGGAATGGAAAGCTCTCCCTAGTGCTGGAGCTTTTAAACTTCAGGAGTACTGAACCAAGCCCAGGGCCTCCTGCTGCCAAACTGTCAGCCTGCACCAGACGTGAGTGTTTATCCAAGAAACATCATGTGTTAAGTCTCATAGCAAATCTTATATTTTGCGCGCAATAATCAACATACAGTAAAATCCATTATCATCCCAGGCCAGGATAGCAGAGAAAACAGATGCAAATGATCCCTGCATTACATGTGGACGTATCGATCATCCGGAAATGCTTTCTGGTGCATTCTTCAGCATCTCACGCCTTCCTTGCTCTTATTGATTCCATCTCGATAGACATCAAATCATACAAAATGACTCATAAATATGCACATAAACCCCATGACCCTGACCGGGATATGCAGGTAGAAGATGGCTGGATGTAAATCCACGTTGTAAAAACATTCATTCCAAATTGTATAGTAGTACAGTTATGTGACTCTAACTGGGATACAGGTAGTTGCTGATAAGAGGTACATTTACAGTTCATTTAATTTATTTATAGCTAAATTAATACATTTGTCATGAACTTGGTTATATAAGGATTTATTTGTAGCTGTGAACAGAGCAGAGTAATAATATTATTGAAGTATTAAACAATATATTATCTTTATTCTGGGTCGATTTTGTCACAGAATCTCTGTGCTCTTGTGCCATGGTAGAACATGACGGCGTCTAGCTTCTATGTGACGTCAGCAGTGAGTGGTGATGTCACCGCCGCTCCACCGGAGATGGGGTCAGAGCCCAGAAGCTCCACTGAATACTGATTGACTAGGAAAGGCCCCCAGAAGACTCCTGAAAAGCTCCTAACTGAACATCCATCATGTCTCTGAGACACATGTGACCCTTTTAAGTGCCTCATGAATTCTGGATGTAAAAGCGTGTTTACATTTTCAGGGGCTGGGTTGGTAAGGGGGGGGAGAACAGCCCGTGGGCTTGTGCATCCAGAGACCCTACAAACTGCTCCCCTACTCCAGTGCAGTGATCCTGACACAAAGGCTATTGGACCTGACGCTCATGCGTCTTGTTAACATAACTGTGCAGAGAAAGGCTGCTGGTAACTGCAAAGGGGCCCAGCTAGTCAGCGCAGTTCCAGGTCTGTAGGTCAGATGGCAGACAGAAAACAGACAGGAGACAGACAGACGGGAATACAGGAGCCCAGTAATCACCCAAAGATGCTAAATGTTAGCCCGTTTTCTCCCGGGGGTGTGGCTACGGATCATCCGCCCATCCAAAGGTTTGTGCCCCCCTCCCCCATGAAAATATTATGCAGATTTGTTCAGACACCAATTACTGTGATGTGGATCAAATATGCTGTCAGAATGGTTGCTGGTGCTGGGATTTCACTTGGTAAAACACAGACTGCACACTGACCCGTGCCCACAGTCATAGAACTGCACAGTACAGCCGCATGGCTGCTGTTACCGCAGGTTCCGCCTGCATGGACACAGACCCTGACAGTGCGCCTCCTTCAGGTGATCAATTGTCCGACAGCCAGGGGTGCCACTGTACATTTTGGGTCCCATCAAAGCATATATCACATTGGGCCCCAAACCCAGACCAATCCAATTATCTTCCAGACTTTTAGAGCCCCTGTCACTCAGGGGCCCTTGGAATTGCCCTAACACTCCACCCCCCACCCCTTACGTTGCCCCTCCCTACAGCTATGGAGAGGCTAATCTAATCAAATCCCATTAAGGGACACTGGGTTGATGTGTAGTGCACACTGTGCACTTGGAGGGGTACGGAGCGGCCATTAATGATGTCCCCGCGTGGCTGATGTGACACGCTTTCAAGATGGTTCCTGCTGTCTGAGGCGCTTTCATCTTCTGATGTCACCTGAAGGTGACCTGTTTCCACGTCGTTATACAAGAGGTCCTCTTCCTGCAGGGTGGCCCAAATGGTGCCTGCCTGATCTATGATCTGTGACGCCAATCTCGTGACCAGACCGCACCCCTGCCGGCCGCCTCGCATTAGCACTCTAAATTGTAATCACATTTTCCCATTTTGCTACTCTGCTGGTTTGGCAGCCCAGAAATCTATGCTTTGAGCTGCCTTGGTCAGCAGCTTTACCTGCATCTCACCCTATGATCCCATGTAGAACAGCTGGTTGTCGTTAACTAATTGGCTAACTCTGCCTCTCAAACGGCTAATTAGTACGGGCCTGAGCAGCATGATAAACTTCCTAATAATGAGAGTCGAAATTAATTTGTCTGCTTCAAACAGGCTGGAATTCTTTGATTTCAGTATTGCCTGCATTTGCCCAAAAGCTAATATAACCAGTGAGGAAAAAAACGGCTTTTCCAGTGGGCAGCGTTCGGGGCATGGCAGAGGCTTGTGCCCATTGGCAGACAGGTAGCTGCCAGGACTGAGCTCTAGCTGGTCTTCTCTCACTGAGCCTGGCGTTGAACCCGCCCCTCTCCCACAGCTCCATTTTGGAGATTTTTCACTCTGCATGTGTGTCAGCTGACACTATTGTTGCTGGTTTGTAACCATACAGACAGTGCAACCTTTTCATGCGGGGTCATTTTGCAGTTGTGTCAGGCTTTTGTTCCTTCCCCAGTCTTTTATGTATATCGTTAACCCAGATCAGAATAGGGCAATTAAACTACTCCAGCTGCATCACAAAAGTGATCCATTAGCACACGGCACCGGGCCCGTTCCTGTCACTTTTCCGGGGGCTCTGGGAGGGGCAGCCTTCTTGCTGCTATCTCTGACATCACTGTTTTGGGCAGTTTCAATGTTATCTGTGACATCACTGTCCTATGAGTCTCTGTGCTATCTCTGCCATCACTATCCCGTGCGAGTCTTAGCACTGTCTCTGCTATCACTGTCCTGTGACAGTGTCAGTACTATCTGTGAAATCACTGTTCTGTGAGAATGTTAGTGCCGTCTCTGCCTTCACTGTCCTGTGATGGTCTAAACGCTTTCTGTGACATCACAGTTCTGCGACAGTCACACTGCTATCTCTGCCATCACTGTACTATGAGAGTCTCAATGCCAGCTTGTCTCACTGTCATGTATGAGATCAGTGCTCGCAAGCGGGGTCTGCCCAAAATCCTGAAATGGACCAATTATCTGTCAAGCAGAGCTGCCCATTTCCTGAAGCCAGGTTGTCCTGGAGGAGCCCGAACACAACACAGTTTGTGGGTTTGTGGATTGTGAGAAAGGAAATCTGCAAAATGTGTGGGATTCTATCCCTCCAGGACCGGAACTGGGGATCCCTGCTCTGACTATATGTACAGGTTTAGTGGTTTCATACAGTGATGCCTGTGGTCCAGAAGCAAACCATCTACAGGAGAGCCCTCAGAAGCGTGTGCTGGCTGTGCTGTCCATGGTCCTAAAACCAGCCTATCACCGTCTATACAGCTGAAAGTACTATCTTAAGCCTATCTGTGGAATTTCTACTCCCTGGAGGGGCTGTCATTGGTCCTAAAACCTGTAACTTAAGGAGCTGCGTGTCTCAGTGGGTTAGGAATCTGTATCCATGTCCAGGAGGTTGTGGGTTCAGATCCCCATAGCCAGCAGAGAAATAATTAGACCATTAGGAACTTGAGTACGGCCCTTAACTCTAACTGACCCCATTCTCAGATCCGAAGCTTTTTTGGACAAAAGCATCTGCTAAATATAAAATGTTAATGTAAACCCGTGTTCTGCCACTGTCACTGTCACAGTCCCTGGCAAAGCCATCCATGCAGGGGCGTGGGAACCAGGCTTCATTTGGCTTCATTTATCCCAATAAACAGAGCGATGTATTTATATTCCAACCCTCCCCCCAATATAAAACTCTCTCTTACACCATTGCGTGCATGTGATCATGCCGCTACTCGCTGCCACAAACTTGTACGAGCCAATGAAGCACCTGACTGCAGAATTCCACACCCCGGTAATCTGAAGGCACATGGACGACATTCATTCTAATCAAGGAGGACATGCTTAATCACGGTGCATAGGTTACACGACGAGCACACGGGGAACATTACCCAGAATACACTGCAGATAGTCACTGTCTAAGTACAGGTGATCCGATCCTTGTGTGTCTGTGTGAAAATGTCAGCACCCGTTAATATTTGCCAACTGGAACTGTCAACTGTCACCTCCCAGACACATCGCTGCTGCCATGGCAACTCGAGCAGAAGTACGACAGGGATGGCGCTGGGGCCTTTCAGTGTGCATCTGGTATGTGGCCCCGTCTCAGCACTGAGATGGGAGCAAAGGACACCTGCATCCCACATGTATGACCCCCAAAGCGTAACTTATGACATTTATGACTGTTTTGATCCCTGTCTGGTCCCCATTTTAGATTTATTCACACACAGGAGGCTTTAAAAATGCTGTTCTGTTTCCCTAACATCAAAATGGGCCACCATTTTCTTCCATTTTCTCTGTTAAATGCTGCTCAGAAAGCAGGGGTGGGGTGATCACAGTCAAGTTGCTGTTTGCCGCATCGGTTCGGCTAATTAAATGACCCCATATTTCCGGTGTTACAGCTGGAGCCCTTTGCAACTTCAGTCTCCTTGAACCAAAACGGATCCGATGTTCAATAGGGTCGCTCCCCGCGGAGCCGCAGGACGGAGCGTATGCTGAATAATAGTCCGGCAAACCATTAAAAGACACGGGTCTAGCAGGAAGATTCCACCTGGATGTGGCCTGCAGAGACTCAGTTCGATTGGTTGTGTTTTACCTGTTCATACAAACACCAGCGGCTTTGAGAGGTGTGTCCCAGAACGTAATCCAGCCGGTGCTCAGCCCTATCTCCTGCCGGTAATTCGGCATAACTCCGGTTGTTTGCTGTAGTGCTATGCCTTCTGAGTTAGGCTATGATCAACACTGTTATTTTAAATATTATTATTATTATTATTATTATTATTATTATTATTATTATTATGTACCATTCTGTGGTTTGATAACATTCAGTAGTCCACTGTCAATAATAGGCCTAATTGAAAAGGTTAATACGAAATTCAGTTTAACTATCATCATTTTTGTTTTTAATATTACTGTTATGTAAGATCCCGCGTTTTACACATGCGGCGCTCGGCTGCCTCTTCCCCTCCCCATTCGTATTACAGCCTAAGCGAAAGTGTTAAATTAAATTTCACTGATTCTGGTGGGGACGGCTTCGCACGAAACCTGTTCGGAAATTTGTAATAATTAGGCTATAAAGCACACCCCATGCCCCAATTTGTGCCGCCATTACAATACAGGTGATTAAAAAAAAATACATACAAAAGTATGGAGAAGCCATGGTTGACCGCAGCATAAGAAAATGGGGTCTGTTGAACCACGGCTGCTTCAGTGGGATGCCATGGGGGGCTGATGTGCGTCAGTTTCTGGGCTGTGCTTCCTTCCACTGACAGCTCGTTTTCATCGTTTTATTATAATTATCTTTTTCCGAGTTATTTATATACCTCCGGTACGACCGATCGCTTGCAACGTGTCCAAATAATTACCGGTGTAAAAGTCGATATTGTGACACTGAATCCGTACGCACGGATTTCTGTCGGATTGCACCGGGAAGGTAGCGGCATCGCCGTCCGGAGCTCCTTTTAACTTGAGCTTTGGCGGTAAGGGGATACTGGTGCCGGAATCATCTGCACAGATGTCAGGTCCCCGTCCTTGTAAAATTACTTTATTTAGCCGAGACTCCAGTTTCTCGCCCGCTTTGACACAACACCCGAAATGGGTATAAACACGGTATCTGACCGAAGCGGGGAAT
>JAODKE010000028.1:14036664-14049190 GCA_026779605.1 Mormyrus hasselquistii | reverse complement strand
AGAGAAGCGATGGAGGACTGTCAAGACCCACCCCCCCCCCCTCCCCATCACCACCAACACCACCACCCCGCAACCTTATCTCCATGCCCATCCACCCCTCCCTTAGGGATGGCCATTAAAACACTTACAAGTAGTCTTAGAATGGTTAAACCTCAATACAACGTAGATACCGAGTCCCGGTGACGCCCGACGTTAATTCCTTCACTCCCTGATTCGGAGCAGTGAGTGGACCCCAGATCACGGACCCCAAATCTCCGTTTCTTAGGGTCCAGGTCTTGTGAAAATGCGTTTTGACCTTGCAGCGTACCTGCAACACTCCCGTAAACGCCCAAAGCCCTCGACTTTTAAAAAGGCGTGCATCCATACCCTTGCTATTGCAGGGAACCCGTTTTTTAAAAAATGACCACCGTCCAGTGTCCAAACGTCCACAAGCGCTAAACCAGCCCCCACCTTTTCAGCGGTGTCCCAAACGTCGGCGTTGTCCGACAATATAAGACTCACCTGCACACACTGCATTTTAAAGCCGAATCGGAACAGAAATGGCAAAAGTTTACCTTGATGAAGGAACATCAGCCCTGCTCAGAGTACCAAGGGTCCGGGGATTCTTGTCTTCTCACTTGTCATATTCCCCCATATTTCAATTCCGCTTTGATTGCAATTCCCACTAAATTGTGCCGACGCGTTGCGTGCCGCTTCTCAGCGCGCTCGGTGCCGCACTTCCCATCTCTCTCCCCTGAGCTCCAGACACGCCGCCGACCGGGGCGAGATAATGCCTATGAATCCGCCGGTGCCCTTTATAAAAATCCAAGGATGCCGTCGAAGAGGGACAGTCAGATTCCAGCGGGGATTTTCAGGAGCCTTTGGCGGGGAGCTTGTGCGTTTTCTCCCCTCCGGATCGCCGTTGACAGAGCCATTCTGCCGCCGCTTGCGCTGTCAGCCTCCTTCCGCATTAAAGAAAACGTCTCTGCGGTGAGAGCGATCGGGTGGCCGAGAAGAGCAGCTGGGATCAAATGTGGGCAGACAGCCCCGCGCCGGCGTACCTCCTCCCGCTCCCCCCGGCGGAGTCTCCACGCCGCGTTAATGCACAGAGTGCCGGGACTCCGCGTTAATGTTCGCCCGCCGTCCGCCGGCTCATCAGAAGCACTTCCCACCCCCCCTTCGCCCAGATCGCGGAGTTTAATGTCTGCGGCTCCGCGATGGGCGACTGGTGAAATATCTAAGAGCGCTTGTCCCCGAAACACAGTCAGAAACGTGCCCTTAAAAAGCTCACGGCACAAGCAGCGGCACAGTGTTATCCCCGGTGAGTCATTTTTCCAGAGGTCCTTTGCTCAGGCATCCTAAATGTCGTTCGAGTCGCCTAACAAACTAAGACATTACAGCAAGTGGGCTGTGTGATGGAGGCGATTTTTTTTTGCTCCCAGTTGCACGGATTGGTCCGCACTAACCCTCACTCTCTCCATTCTTTGTCTTTCCCCGGACTGGCTCCGATGTGCCCATAGTTAGTCTTTCAGAGGCGAGAAACGCGGTGCCGCTGCGCTGAATGAAAAGGCAAAAAGACTCAGTCGGACGATGGAGCTGGACGGCGGAGGACGCGCGGCGGATCGCGCCTGGAGCGCTGCTGGTGTCCGGTGTGCGGATCTGCCGAGTGCAGCTTCACTGAAAAGCAGCCGGTCGTGCTTTGGGAGAATCCGGGAAAATGCTTCCTCCTAGGAAACTAATTAATAACCATGTCAGATGGAGTGATGGTGAACCATAGCGGGTGTAGCATTCTATCTCATTAAACTATTACTTTTTCAGCTGAAATGAAGATTTGTCTTGATTTAGCTACGTAATCAAAACATGTTTTGAGTTTTGCCTTATATATTATTTATCTGTGTCTTTTGTGGGTTTTATAAGTTTGACCTGACGGAAATAGAGTTGACTTTATCTCAGCCCTGCTCTCATTGCGATAACTTGCTCTTTCCAGGAGTAGCGCATTTGCAGTTTCCAGTTGGATTTCGTCCGCACTCATTCCTGGGACGGGCTCCGTGTCCTGGGATGCCAAAAGAGACCCCCATACCCCTAAGGGCAGTGCCGGTCACCATTCCCCGGTAATATGTGTTGAGCCCAGGCTGTAAGACGTTCCGTTGACCCTCTTCCCCGGTCCCGCTTATCAGGGTACACCGCGCCGCCTTGGAACCATTACCCAGTTAAGTAACTGGTGTTTAGGAGGCAGGCAGCGGTCCATCGACTGAGGGCGGGATTTGCACTGCTGAATGTCTTTAAAACAAGCTGGTTTATCCCTGACGCCATTGCCCGATCACTTTGCCGGGCCTCCTGTCTGTTTATCCCTCTCGATACCAAATACTCGTATTTTTTTTTTTTTTTTGCAGATGACACACACGCGGGGTCCATTTTTATGCACCGTTATGTATGATGGTATTTAATAGGGGCTCGGAGTGCGGATATCTCCGACCTGTATTCCCGTATTTCAGCAGCTGCACGGTGTGGAAACAAACCTTTGCGTGGCATAATCACTCGGAAAAATGTGCATTCCAAGGAATAATGAAATACAAATCTCTTTTGTAGCTTTGGGCTGTTCGGTAGCTATTGACTATAGCGCATCTTGCTTATTATAAACCCAGAAGCGTTAAACGGGCCATTAACCCAGTCAATTTCATTACGGAGCTGCTCAGTGTCCAGAGCACGGTGTGTATTGATGTGTCCAGTGAGGGGGGGGGCTGTTGTCTTATTCTCTGTAATGTTTTCTTGGTTGTGTGCCGTTAGGAGTGGATTTATTTACAGACCAGAAGAAGGGGGGGGACCTTATGCTCAGCCACCCCCATGAACACTAAAACCCCCAGGTCAGCTGGATCTCAACGGTGATGTAACCCCTCCCACCTGCCTGCTCATGACCACAGAGAAGTCTTGTAATTAGGGACCACCACTCACCCCCCCCCCCCACACACACACACAAATTCTTACACACCTAAAAAATACATGCAATACAGTTGATTGATGACTGAAACATACCGTTTTGTCAGTGACTGTAAATCTCCATTAAAAGCAGTAGCTTATGGTGTGTGGATCAGAGGAGTTGGGGGGGGGGGGGTGATGGGGGTTGTCCCCTAGCATCATGAGGTTTGTGTCTGAAGGAGCTATTGAGATTAAGCGAGGTTAGGGCGGGGTCTTTGACAGTGCGATGCCGCAGTGGTGTGACCGATCCTGTGTCAGGGCCACATCAGCCTCGCTAGACTGCGTCACTAAAGTCACTGTTTTGTCTAAAAGGCCCATTTGCATACTTCACATATTTAATTATTTCACTAATGTTCAAATTATTGTTGCAAGGCTAGTGTACATGTGTTAACAACAGGTGTGCCTCCCTTTAATCATTGAACAAGGAGGGCGAGTGACCTCTGGGCTTGTCTGATTTACTCTGCGGTGCCTACAGCCCCTCCCTTACCCACGCAAGATCCACAGAAAGCATGGAGTCCCCCCCCCCGTCAGTGTTACCTTATAGGGGTAAATATCACCTTAGCAGTGAAATACTGAATTCTGCACTGAGATAAATAAATAGCATCTGGTATGTGTGATGCTTTAAATGAAATCCAACCCCATCCCACATCAGACTGGCTTCTGCGGGGCTGGATGCCATCAAGCCAAATTTAACTAAGGCCTCTGCTGATGATAAGTGTAGAGAGAAATAATTTCAAATGTCAATCTGTTTCTGCAGTGTCAGGCAGTGAAAACATGTGACCTCAAACACACATTTTCCATTCAGAAACGTATGCATAGAGTATAGAATATAATAGTGATATACTGTATATCTATTGTACATATAGATCTAACACACACGTATATTCAGTTCATACCCCTGCATGTACACAATTACCATGTAGTGCAATTGTGACGTGCAGCTAGCAGACAGAAGGCAGAGCCCGTAATTCTGGAGAGCAGGTGTTTATTGGAAGTGCCGGATGCAGAAAAAGCCGAAATGGAAATCCAGTAGGGTGCTTGAGACAGGAGCAGGAGGCCGGTGACCGTCAGTCCTACGAACAGGCCGGGGACGACACGGCGAAGGGGAAGGAGGAGCGAGAACGATGGGCCAGGAGCGCAGGACAGGGCAGGCAGGAGCGGGAAGGTAGGCGAGGATGACAAAAGACGGAAGAATACTTGGTAAAGTTCCTGATCATGGCAACATTGCTTCGTAATCTAGACCAGTGTTTCCCAACCCAGTCCTCGGGGAACCTTGGACAGTCCAAGTTTTTGCTTCCTCTCAGCTCCCAGCATACCTGTACTAAGTATTCAGTGTTCCTGATTGGCTCGGCGCTGTGGAGGGAGCAAAAACCTGGACAGTCTTGTATTCCCTGAGGACTGGGTTGGGAAACACTGCTCTAGACACACAATGCTCCTTATCCTGTCAACTTTATGGTGATGTTTAGGGAGTTTGTTTTTTTTTTTTCCTTCCATGTTTAATAACCGTTATACAAATAAATTTGCAATAACCTGGTGCCTCGCTGTGAAGGCTTGCAGCGTATAGCAGCATATGCCCTGGGGTTACTGCCGGTTTACTGCAGTGCGCTCATAAAGGCACATCCACTAACTGAGACGTAAACCTCAGCACGCGTTGCTCTGTCGTGGTGTGTTAAGGGGCAGAAGATGCCAGCGTGCTGAATAATACTGACCGCAGGTGTGCGAGAAAGTCCGAAGACCAATAACACGCATTTTGATGCATTATTATATCATTATCCCATTTGTGTAAAAAGATGTACCAGTCATTATTAGATTTGCTGTTTACTCTGTTAATAATAATGCTTCATTTAACACTTAGATTTTAATATAATGCAGTTGAAGTCAGTTCCTTTGGTTTGTCGTCGTACGATAAACAGTTCTTTTTGGAAATTGCTTCTTTTTCTACAAGTGTATGGTATATATTCCTTAATAAATATTGTTACCCACATGTTAAAGAGAGACATTTGTATTATAACACAAATATTCAGGGATGTTTTTCTTGTGTAATTCATGGTGCGTGAATTTACAGTCACGTCTATTTATAGTGTAACACTGTCGTGAACCTGGACTGACCAAAATTGTCTGTATTTAAATGAGACTTTCCATTAATATTTTCGGGTGACTGATTATGTGGATGCCATTGCCTCGCTCTTTTTTACAGAAGCCATCTTCTAAGGCTTGGTGTCAGCCTGCACACTAGCAGGCCTTCCTTTAGCTTGGGATGATGGTGGCGTAGCGCGTTGTGAGCTCAGTGGATGAGTGTGCAGTTGCACGTCTCTGCTGGCGGTGAAACCCCTTTGACGTTAAGGTTTCTATTTCTGCAGACAGCAGGCTGACGGTTGTGGGTAAAGCGTAGCGCGGACGTCCGGGAGGGAGGGCAGAACCGCTGCTACGTGAAGAATATCGGACCCACGCCGCGTGTGGCCCTCTCCCTGACCGCAGCTGTCATGTCATCCCGGTCTCAAAGATGGGAGGACCAGTGCTTATGTAAGCATGCTCACGCATCTGGGGACCAGCTGGTGAGTCACTCATGTGCAGCGCTGCTCTTTGCTGCAGCCAGAAGATCTGCTATCAGCAGGGGCGAATCGCGCGTCACCTGATATCCTCCACTTACCTGTGACTGTCCCTTTATTCTCGCCGTTACTGTGGTTCCAGGTAATTTATGCTGGATCGAGGGGCTGATATCAAGATCAGCTGTGACATTCTTGTGAAGCAGTTAGAGCAGGGAGAGCCTCGGTTTCTATTATTTATTTATGTGTGTATTTCTTATATAACACAATTTCACTGGGGAGTATTATTTACAAACATAAATTGTTACCATTGAACCACAAAATGAAGATGAATTATTGTAGTTTTTTTTTTGTTCCAGGTCCCATAAGTCACCATACCAAATTGCACTGGTATACCTTGGAGAAGGTCTTGATATTAATGCATGCTGCTCTGTTTTCGTCTAACCTGACTTTGCCATATTTTAAACAGGCTGCGGGCTCCATTAGGCCCAGCGGAAGTTGCATACTCTAAGCTTCAGGCATCCTCACACTTCCTGTGTTTTCCAGCCTCTGAGTCGTTAAAGGGAATTAAGGTGGAATTAAAGGGGAAGGTTGCAGCTTCAGCTCCTAAGAACCGGATGCTCACCACTCACGCTCGGCGTGTTCCCCCCACGTCAAGATGCACGTTCCTGCGCGCAAACGACTGTGCAGTCACATGCTGTAGAAAGTAAAGAATTTAAGCGGAAGTATAATGTTCAGCTGTTCTTTATCTTTTTTTGTTTAATAACTTTTCTGGTGCTGATATGCCCCAAAGGACAGTGGAGGTCTAATCATCTCCAAAGCCGTCAACATCCATAGTTCTCTGACGTCAGCAATTCTCCAGTTCTCCAGCCGGTTGTACACGGCCCTACGACCTTTGACCCCATGTCTGTCCCTCATTCCCTGTTTCTATTCTTGGTTTCCCCCCTTCGCATTTTCAAACGGGGGTTTGAACTCGTCACATCCTCCTCTCTGGCAGTCACACTCTCTCCCCTCCCATATTTTGATGCGCCTAGTGTTTAGCTGTCAACTTTGTGTTTTTTCTCTCTATGCAGTAACCTATATTTAGAATTCACCGATAAGTGCGCTTACCGAGACGGCGATAAACCAGCTGTAGCTTAATGCAGCTGTTGAAGCTATTGAATTAGTAGTGAGTACCACACTACCCCTTGCCGGGGGTGCTGCTTGACCGTCGATAAAGAATGCCTAAATGCTTGGTGCACGGCTCTCCTATGACACTTGACTGACATTTTTTTCCCTTGTCTCTGGCTCACTCCATCCCCATTGAATTTGTTTAAATGACAATGCTTTCTGACAAGGTTACCAGATTTAGGGCCACGCCAGAGTTTTAGAGGTTATTCCAGGGGTTTGGCTATACTGTATGTGGGTGGCTGATACCTCCGGGATTTGCCACCCCCCCAGTCCCCAGTCGACAGCTGCCCAGCCCTCCATAACTCTGACACAAACTGTGACCCACCCAACGTACCCAATGCCCACCCAGGGGCATTTCAAGCTAATAAAAACAATCTGGGGCTAAATCAAGTTTACCTGTCCCTGATTTTTCTTTTTTTTGAAGGAAGACTGGCATCATGGGTAAAATACCCTGGGCGAGACCCCGAGTGATCGGCCCTAATGACGCCCATGGTCCCTCCCCAGCATGACGGCCTTGTAGCTGAGGGGTGACTGAAGGGTCTAGGTGGAAACCACTGCTCACTAGATCCATTAGAATATTTGTGCTATAGTTATATAAAAGGCATTGTTATTACTAATGGCCATTGATAGGTTAATGTCCATCACTACACCTGGGATACCTATCTGAGATATTTGGCATATCTACTGATACAGTAATTTGTATTTTATTGCAGTTTTACTTCATTAAAGCAGGAGGGTTAAGAAGTCAATTAGGCTGAATAGACGACGGAGATAACATCTGTTTGCTGCTAATGCTCATTCATATCATCAAGCTCCATTAGATCCAAGGGTTTTTCCTGCCCCATCAGGTTGGAGTTTCAGTGTTCGGATGAAAGTTTAGTGCGTGTGACAGTTGGGAGAAGAAAAGGCAGCCATTCTTTCTGGCCCTCTTTCTCCTAACTATAAACATTTATCTTAGATTGGACATTTTCATGTTTAGATTGTCTGCTTACCCATAATGCACCAGCCTGTGTTTAGTCCTGTGGGACTTCCAAGCCAAAACTTTATTGACCCGGAGGTTTATCTGTTTATTTCTGTTTGTAAGTCACACAAGGCTACACTTTCACGGACTTGGCTGAAACTCCACAATTCACAAGCATGTTTCTGATTTTAATTGCCTGTAGTGTCTGACTGTGTTTGTGTGTGTGCCATGTGACGGACTGACGTATTGTCTGGGAAGTCCTCAGCTTTGTACTGGAATCAACTCCAGGAACCCTGGGACCCTGAATTGGATAAATGGTTGGATGGTTAAAAGATGGATGGATGGATGGATGAAATAGCAAATTTTGTATAAGAAAATACAAGTGAATCGATACATTTTGCAATACAAGTTACTAAAAGTAAAAACCCTTCAGTCAGGCCTGGAAATTAAGCTTTCCCACTTGCCTCAGGCAAGTCATTTAGATGAAGGGCAAGTACAGAAAAGGCAGCAGTAGCCCGCTAGCTAGTTAAAAAAAAAAATCATGTAGGATTACATTTTTTTCATGTTGGCTAGAAGCAAAAATTCTTAACTTCCACCTATATCTTCAGTGTCTTAGTTCAATAAGTCTGACAACATCATTGAGTCTTTTTGGATCTTCTGTTTGGTAGAGACTTGTCATACCTGGGTCCACTGGGTTTCTAACAGATGAGCTCGCACTAACTTCCATTATGTAGCAGGGGGTGTCCAGTTTTTGAAGAATACTCCTTTTAAATCACTCCAGAGATTTCCTTTAGGATTGAGGTCTGGGGACTGACTGACTGATCCATTCCAGAACATTGATCTTTCTTTTTAATGCATTCCTTGGTTAATTTAACTGTGTACTTTAAATCATTGTCACATTGAATGTTTCATTTCTTCGTGAACTTTTTTTGGAGAGTGCAGCAGCTTTTCCTATAGAACATCTTGGTTTTCGATGCAGGTCATCTTCCCATCCATCATGACTTGAGCTCCAGTCCCTGCTGTAAACGGACAGCCCTAGACCATGCTTGACAGTAGGAGCTGTGTTCTTTGGTCTTTGGATTTCGACTTTCCCAAAGTAATGTTTGGAATCGGGGTCACTGAGGACTTTAATTCTCCCCGGCCTTGCCAGACTATGAGATATTTTCCCATACCTTTCTGACAAGCGACAGAAATCTTTCACACCTAGTAATTAGTAATTAGTAATAAGCTTTAGCCAAATCAAAAATATACCTTGGAGAAATGGGTGATAACATTCTAACCAGCACCTTGGCTCCTAAAATATGAGCTGGTTTCAGATCTCTCATTTCTAGGGAAAAGTACCTTATTTTGATCATATTGATGCTACATCTTCAACATACAAAACTCCAAAGGGTCACAGTTACCCCCTTCAATTGGTATGGCCCATCTGGAAAGAATAACAGTCAGCAAAAGCAGAACAAAGAAGTAAGATACAGCCTACACTTGCTCAGGGGAAGCTATGGTTGGGGCCAAGAATGCCCTGTCCATGTAAGCAGATTCAGTCCCTTGGAAATCCATGATTCTCTTCCTTTCCAAGATTGTGCCATGAACCTTTGAAGTGATGGGGAGCCGTCATGTGATTCTGTGAAGAAGTGCAGAGGTCACATGAGGTCACAGGCCCTCAGATGTTCTTCTCTGGGATACTAAGATCTGTTCTCATGCTCCTGAAGGTCCAGCTTGCACCCTGTCCCAGCTATCATGGGTCAAGATACAGCTATTGTTGGAAACTCACCTCTGTATCAGTATTTATAATGTATATCTGTCTTCATTTGATACTCAAAATGGAATATGTATCAAATATTAAGTAGCAAATATTAGGTGAATGTGCAGATAGTATTGAGAGTAAGTATAAAACAAGTTCAGTATTGGTCGGTTTCCAGCCTGGTTACAAGCTGTTAATTTTACTGAGCCATACTTAACATTATGAAGATGTCATCTTTAATGGCCAGTCTTTCCTTAAGGATCAGTCTAGTCCAGGGGGCTGCCTCACTGGGTCTGGGAGGCTCTTCCTTGTCTTCTATGCTCCTGTGAGGCTCAGCGTCTGTGGCCCTGTGCACCTGGGACACGAAGACGTTTCGCTGGAGCCGCACCCCCAACCTCGATTTCCTGGACTGAGAGGTGAGGTGAAACATCTATTTTAATATGGTGTCATGTCAGACTCGCACCCGCAAGATCTTTACACACACACAGAACCACGAGCGAGTTATTTTATGGCCGTAAGACTTTCTGTATGAAAGATGTTAGTTTGCGGCAGCTTGAGTTACGTGCGACATTAGTGTCACCCCTGGCGGACAGCTGCAGGCGTTGCTAATGAGCAGTCAGGACGGTGGGGGCCATGCGCAGGGTGTCCTGTCACCCCCCTGGGAGGGCTTTAATGAGGCCTATGTGACTGGCGATCTCCCCAGGCAGAGCTGGGCTGACACTGGGGCCAGAGTGCCCAGCCACATCCGGCTCAGAGGCTGCGATTCCCCTCCCAACATCTAGGCTTGCTGCACTTAGATCTGCGCTCGAAATAGATCGATATCTTCGCGACGGTAATCCTGGAAGTGAGCAGGAGCTACTTGCATTTTCCTTTGTTCACTGCGGAATATTTACAGTACCTGGCTCCTTGTTGGATCTGTTATCGGCACGCTGAGCTAATATTTGGCCCTGCGGAGGTCTTGGTATGAACTCCATGCAGTTTGGAAAGTGACTTCCTCCTCAATTTAGGGAGAGGAGTTGGGGAAGAGAAGCCATGGGATGTCTATCTCAGCGGCAAGTCATGTGCGGGTCGCAGGAACCGACTGCGTTTAGCGTGGAAAACGGGACCATGACCTGCAGGCAAAGTCAGCGGGAATTAAAAGGGTCGTCTACGTGCAAAAATTGATTAATGACAAAGCTCTTGGTTGTAATGTAGGTGCTTATTCTTAAAGTAGGAGCAAGCAGCTTGGGAAAGTCTCTGAAAGGACCATTTGTTACTCAAAATGTAAATGCAATTTACTAATCCAGGTCAGAGCAGTGCTATTAGAGAATGTGAAATGACGTGTCTGAAATACAGTAACGTTCATACAGGCATGGAGTAATGTTTATAAATCAGCTTTTAGGGATGTCTTTTAAATAATAATGTTGTGTTTGAAGTGCAGAGACGTTTGATTACCGTGCTGCAGTCTATGACAGATTGTGCTACTAATGGAAGTGGAAAGACGGGCACGGCTGCCCTTGTGACGTCAGTGACCAATCAGGGCTCGGCGTGACCGCCGCATGATTAATGCTCCCATCCACACCCATGATGGCACAGTATGATGCTTGTCCACAATGTATTTTAATTCTAACCGGCCCGCTGTTTGTGAATTTTGTGCCATAAGCAAAAGTCCCAGCCAAGCATAACGGGGATTGCAGACAGTATAAATGGTATAAAAATAAGATATATACTTATCTATAATTATTAAGACTGATGTTTCCTTACTAACAAAAGTACCGATCCTCACCTGCATGGTTTCAGATCTCCACAGCATTCTGATTAATAGTTTTAAGCTCCAGAAGAGCCTCTTTGGTGAACCAGCGACCCATCAGCCCATCGGCCGATTCTTCATTTAACCCTAACACAGGCTGGACAGGCGCTAAAATGGAGTGACAAATGTACCGGAATCAATGTGCATTTCACATTTCCTTTGTGCTATTATTAATCAGGACTATGGATGATATTTTCCCAACAAAAATGTCACTTTTGAGCCTGAAGAATCTCTTCTTATCCGTGTTTTGCCATCAGTGATGATTTGTTTGCATTGCTGAGGAGACACAAGCCAGCAGGAGATGTGGTCTTCAACGAAGGTGACCAGAAATGTGCAAAGATACGGTCACAGGACGCACCAGGCTGATTCTGCGCACGTCCTTCCCGGTCTCGCCGCTACATGACCGTCATTTCCGAGCCACGGAGCCGCCCCACAGACACGTGGCCGCCACTCTCCAGCGGGTCGCCCCGGGTCCTGCCCGCTCCGTTAATGGGAACCATCCCGCTGATGATGCAGTTTAATGGAGGGCACGAGCCTGTCAGCATCACCTTCAGAAGTTATGCGTCGCCCATAAGTCTGTCTTCTGCTCTGGCTGTAGAGACACTGTGTCAGTTGATTAAGAGCTTCAGCGGGAGCCTTTTTCCCAAAATGCTCATGCTTTGTGCCAAGATGAGCACAGAAACATTGTTTAGTGCTTAACTGACTGCGTGCCTGAGATCAGTGCTAATATTTACATTCATGTTGTAGTTACTTAAAACAATCACATCAGCACATTTCTTTCGACTCAAAATACAGGCGGTGGAACCAACATTTTCAGTCATTTTCATCTGCTGGTTTCCTTAACATACCGAATGAGATCAGAGAGTCCTGAGTGGCGTCGGGAGGCTGGCGTCCTCAAGGTCATTTTTCACCGGAGTCCTCCGCTTGATTGAGGCGGCAGACGGATGGTGTGCGGAGGAGCAGTTCATAAAGATTCCGATCTGTACATCTGACAAACAGCTATGATCTCGGGAGACGGCCAGGAGCCTCGGCACTAAGCGGATTGCGAGGGAGGCGGCCTGCTGTAGCCGGTGATGGATACGGTGTCTCTTCGCGCAGGGCCCGGCCCGGCCCAGACCACATGAGAGGAAGCGCAGGGCAGAGCCGCACGGACAGTTTAATTATGATGATTTAGAAGATGGCGTTCAGAAAGGATTATGAGGAGTGACACAGTCACAACAGCGGCGTGGCGGGTCCAGGCCGAAGGGGGTCTGCCACTCATAGATTTAATGCCGCGCCCTTTTGTGAGGGCTTGTAAATATCCTGCCCCTTCATATCGCAATGGCAGACGGTTCACCCCCCGACCCACACACCCTCACCTTGGC
>JAODKE010000028.1:14004723-14035328 GCA_026779605.1 Mormyrus hasselquistii | reverse complement strand
TTCTAGGTCTACTGGTGCGTCGTCTTTTCTGGGGCCTCCTGTCCCTCTCAGCCCCAACCCCCCCCCCCCCCCCCCCCCACATGATGGGACCACATGGGCTTCCTTTTCACTTATAAATGCAGTGTGATGCTCCATAGACCTGCTGGCTTCAAAAAGCATGCATTGAAGTGCATCCGTAAGTATGCAAGATGACGCTGTGTTCAGGTCCAAACGCTGGAGGGCCGTCTGCTGTGTTTAGCACTTTAGCGGAATGGATTTGCGGAAGGACCATCTGTAACGTCCCTGCATGTTCCAGGGGAGGTGGGAACCTAGAGGATGGGGGATGCTGAAGGAATTCTGGGCCAGAGTTACCAGGCATGGAGGATGTGGGGGAGGCAGAGGAGCAGAGACACCTTGTACTTGCAGGCTGGACAGTTTGGTCTAGGCGGGCACTGAATCTGGGGCAGGGTGCCATTGTTGAACCACAAGCCTGTCGCACAGGGGATAGGGCATGACATTTATTTACTGAGCTTCAAGGAGAGACCAGACCCTTCACAGGTATTAGTGCTGCAGAGAAACCAAGGGGGAAAGAGTAATAGTATTTCTCTACACACTGAAGGTCATGTAGGGATTTACCGACATAATAATATGCATTTACAGCAGACTCGTGCCGTCTGTTGCTGTTTTGCTGCCCTCTTGTTGTCCTTCTGGAGTTTAATATTTTCAGTGAGCATCTACAGATGTTGTTTGAGAACACAGACCTTGGGCAGAACTCTTAGCATCCTGGTTATAAATACGTACCGACCCCGACAGCATCTCCTCCAAAACCTGCCTGGATTTTCACTAATCTTTGGTCATTCCAGAAAGTGCTGCAGTTTAAATAATTTCTGGGACACCCAACAAGGCCACTGCATCACCAAATGGAAATTTCTGCTATCAATAATTACAAAAGATCTTCTTCTGGTCCCTCCACCACATGGCCACAAATGAGTTATTAATGTGCTTCAATTCTGAAGATTGCCATCTATGCCAAGATGAGAGAATTGTGGAGGTCGGGGTGCAGAAAGCACTTCTGTAAAAGGGGTGGGAAAAGACTGGCTTCAGGAACCAGCCAGTAACCTTCCAGCAGCCAAGCACAACATAAACTGGGGGAAAAATGTTTTCTGAGATGCTGTTAGGCATGATGGATGGAGACTTGTGTGGGAGCATATTGAATGTGAAGTCAGTGGTTAAAACTTGTTACCTGGTTGAGTAAATACTGTTCTTCAAGTGAAATGGGAAAAATGGCATTTTCACCCAAGACTCAAGACAAAACCTTCCGGTTTCTGATCAAATGGAAAACTAGCAACCTCGAAGTGATTGGTGAAAAGTAAATGCTCAGTGTTGAAGGCAGCAAGCCATGCTCCTAAGCATTTTGCAGGAAAAATGGCTGGAATTTGTACTTGTGTCTTTGTCAAGTGTGGGGGTCCTGGCTCCTCCCAACTGGATATGCTTGCTGTCTGAATTCCCCCCCCCCCCCTCCTCTTTTCTTGAACCACCTTGTGGCTGGCACCTCCCCCATAAACCAGCCCCAGGAGAGATTACATAGCAGCTGCCATGCTTTCAGAGGTGGATGGCGAGTCAAACTAAGCACTGCAGAAGAATGTCTGAGAACCTGACGCGTTTGTCACCTGATACTGCCCTAGTGGGCTCAGTGACTCAGTCACGGGGAGTCAGAGCTGTTGTCACTGAAGTTACTCAGTCAGTAGAGTCATTGCTGTGTTCTATCCGGGTCAGCTACATGTGACTGGATGTCAACGGCGTGTTATTAGATATCAGCAGCATGTGACTGGATGTCAGCTGCATGAAATTAGATATCAGCTGCGTGTGATTGGATGTCAGTTGCATGCGATTGGATGTCAGCTACATCTGATTGGATGTCCGCAGACCATATGCTTTGGTTTTTTTGTCTCCTGGCTGTTCTGTAAGTGGCAGTTTCTCCATAGTGTCGCAGTGTGAGCTGTTGGGTTTCACTAGATGTACTGTGGATGTATTTTCATATCTCTGTTTGTTCGGCCAGGCTAGACTCCCCAAAGAGCAAAGCCCACAAAGAATCTGAACGTAGATGCAATTGTGGGACTTAATGACACCACACAGTCACATGGAGAGGAGAAGAAAGCTGTCTTTATCCTTCTAAGTAACGGTGTGTCTGGGTGCTCATATTATCTGCAAAGATAAAAGAAATGGAAATCTATTTTCAATTTCAGTCATCTTTATCATTCATTCTAGTGAATTTGCATGGGTTAGATCTAAACTGATATTTAATTCCAGATAGAAGTAACCATTAATTTTATTTTAAATCATTTTAAGAAGAAAATATGTCTGCAGAATATTACTGTGGTAAGCAGCCCTGCTGAGACGGAGCTGAACGGAGGTCTCTTTGCTCTCTGTATATTATTGCGGGCTGATAGCATCTGTAAAAAAACGACCTGTGACTTATGAATGACAAACCCTAGCTCAGCTGAAATATGCAGGAAGGTACTTAGTGAGGTCCTCTATTCTCCTGTAGAGCCATATTTTCTCATAATGCACAAACTACAAATAAGAAAAGTTCTCCTCTTCGCCACGATGCCCCCCCACCTGACAGCCGCTGGTTTATGTTGAGAATAACCCACTGGAAGGTAGGTTTAAATGGTCCTCCCAACACTGTCAGTGTGCTCCTCCATGTGTCCGGATGCATAATTCAGCTGCATGTTTTTATCTCAGAGGCTGAGCTGGGTTTGGCGCTTCCGTTCCAAATTGCTGCTTTATTTTTCATGCTGCTCCCAGCCTGTCTTCTTTATTGGTGACTCCACACGGTGGCTAATTTCCTCAGAGTTTCTGGCCACATTTTTTGGTAGGGTTGACCCTTGCCCTACCCGCTCGTCGCCAAGGTTACCACCAGGTCTTCTGCTTGCTGAGCGTTTGTTCGGCCAGAGTGGCTTGCTGTCCTACTGGGCTGCATTGCCCTATATGGTGCAGCCTTTGCTCATTGTCAGCTGACAGTGGGCTTCCTGTTAGCTCGCTCGCCCAGGCTTTGCATTCTTCTGCTTCACTCTCTACTGAGATCTCTACTCATTGTTCAACTTTCTCAAATGTTTAATGAAGTTCAGATTCGTTAGGCATAGTAACTGCAACATGCTGGAAATTAATTTGGGTAGTTCTGTGCTGTGAAGAGCAAAAGGGTGCAGGTTGCTGCAGAAATGGCTGCAGGCTTTGAGAACCAATGCAATCATTAGCGCCCCACTAGTCTATGCCTGCTGTGAGAGCCCAGCGTGCTTTTTGCTGCTGGTGGACAAAGCAATCACCTGCATTGGAGCAGCTGTGGTCTGATGTGCTATGGGAACTTCCTGGTCCTCCTGGGATTGTGCTGATGAATCTCAGTGGCTTCTTCCTACTAGGCCACTGTGAGCTTCTTTGACGTCTTGTTGAATGGTGTTAGGACTCTTAATGTCTGGCACCTTCATTACACTAATCCACCTACTTGTCTGCCCTCTTTGATTGATGGATTTTCCTATCCGATAGTCCGAACACTCCAGCTCTGCCGAAGATCTGCTGTGATTTGTTGGATTAAGGTGTCGATCAGATCTTATTGCTGTTTAGGGTACATGGTGCTGTCGGAATGTCATAAATGATGAGAATATAGCGATATAGCTGAAATGAAGTGGTTCACAGTGAAGGTCGTCTACTGGGCAGTCAAACAAAACCACGCCTCCCCCATTCTGCTTTCTGGGAAATAGGGTTAGTTGATCCCTCCACAGTGGGGATAGTTGGAAAGAAAATGTGCTTATTTTATGAAAACAGTATTCTCTGTTTTAACTTTGCTCGAATAGCCTTCACTGCCAAAGAGATACTCTATGCATTTCTGTGCCCTGGGACATGAATAACACCTTTGATAACCCCATTTATCATACATGAATTATTTACCACAGCTCTCTGAGATGGCATTGGTGTCTTTGGTACAGACTGTGACGATGTCATGGCTCATTTGGCGTGCATGAGGACTGCGAAGTACACAGTGCCCCGGAGCAGTTACTCCTACTTGGAGTGAGGCAATGGCGGAGGTGTAATTGGGCCAAGGACAACAGGTTCTGCTAAGACGGGTTGCAAGACCTGATACATCCCACTTGGATAAGATTCCTGGTCGTTTTTACCACACTTTCAGAGATCATCATTATAAGCATGAGCCCAATAGTAAACAAGGTATAAGACTAAATGAAAGCAGAACCTTTAGCTTGTAGAAGCTGCTGCAGGCATGTTCTGACCATTCAGGATGCCTGTGAATGTCTCATCGCTCTTCTGTTTGGTTTTGGGTCTTCTGACTGCACTGTTTAATTTGTTGACTTTTCATGAAAGCCTGGAGTTCTTAGAGTGGGGGGATAGAGTTTCGTAAGAGAGACGTTTGTTTTGTGGTGGCAATCAAAGACTCAAACCTAAAAAAAAAAAACGCAAAATAACAGGGTAAACATAAGATGATCCAAGGTTTGAGACCTCTCAGGAACTGACAGTGACCCTTTGCTGAATCGTAGAGCTGTCAAATGGATGGCTCTTCACCCACACCACAGACGCCCTGACAGAGATGATTTACCAAAGAGCTCTGCATGGTCTTATTGTCCGTCATTTTAGGGCTCGTCCCTATCTGTGTAAATGATAGCCTAAGAGGTAGTTAGTTAGCTGTTCAGTTTGTGGGAGGAGTTACCCCCAAGGTGCTAAGCTGTTGCTGGTTGGAAACGAAGGGTGTTGAAAAGGAGCAGCTTGGCTCTGTAGAGCATTCTGGGACTTTTTCCAGAAGGGGAACCGTGAGTGGGAAAATGAGATTCATTGTATGAGTGAAATTACACAAACGTACATAAACTTGTGCTGTCCCCGGTACCCCTCTGAGGGCTGTGGCTCAGTGGAGGCATGAGTTGTTTGATTAGCAAGCTGTTATTCTCTTTCCACATATAGCCAGAAACAGGAAGCTATTGGTGAAGCTCGTAAGCGACTCTCGGTCCCAGTGTTGCTGACATCAGCAGAAGGCTGCAACGTATGCGTGAGTCACAGAGCCGAGGGTCGTGACATTAAGGCTGCATGACAGGCGAACAAATATGCCAATGGGCCGCCATTGGACGCTTCTGGAAATGATGATGATTGTCAGCACGAATTAGAGAGGTCTAAGCGAGCGCCCGCTCTCACGCCCCTGTGCCCACCAGTGGTATTGGCACCGTGTTGGCCTTGAACACAATAGGTAGACATCAGAGGACGCTGTGGTCGCTCACCGCAATACCTGCCAGAGCCCAGGAGGCGCAGGGCCGCGTCGCATGGAAGCGAGGCAGCGTTTGTCTTGGCAGACTGACAGCCAGCCAGGTGTCGCACTGCAGCCGGGGAGCAGAATCCTGCTCAGTCACGCGTCTCAAAGCACATTACAAGGAAAACACGTGAGGCAATTAAACTGTGCTCCAGAACACGGCTGAGAAAATGAATGATACCAGGGGGAGGACAGTAGGGGGCATCGGCTCTTGGGTTGCAGTGAAACGCTGTGCGTGAGGTGTTTCAGGTTTAACACCATTATGAGGCCTGTAGCTGTGTTCATCTCTAAGTATTACCTGAGAAATCACTCCTAAAAAGTTCAGTTGAGAGTTAATTGCCATTTGCACTTGCACATGTAATTTGGCTGGAGATTCCCAAATGTTCATCACACCATTGAGTCTACAGCATATGGTGCTCAGTAAATTTGGAGAAAGGCCTTCTTTGGATGACTGCCCCTCCCTGGAGGGTGTCCTGCGAGTGCCCCGGTGTGGGGCACGTGTAGCCGGAACCTCTGCCAGCCCCTTTTGTGGCGGGGGCACGGCATATAGCAATGGTGGGTGGGGGTTCCTCATCAACAGTGAGCTAACTGGGTGCCCTGCCGTGGTACCGTCAATGAAAGGAACCAGAACACCACGGCCGCGAGTATTAGCATGACATACAAATGAAGAGTCCGTTTACGTAGAGTATGGCTAAAACGGGTCGATTCCGGTCTCTGTGTTCTCTTACTGTAAAAAATAACCCAATTTTGGCTCCGTCTGGCAGGTTATTTCCTGACTAACCCCAGGGGGTCTGGACAGATGCTGCCGCGTGGTTCCGCTTGACTGGAAATAATGCAGAGGCTCGAAGTGTTCTGGGGAACTTTACCGTTGGACGTCGGCGTGGCACCCGTCTTCTGTGCCGGGTAACGCCCACTTCACACTATTCATCACCGTGTTTTTAAAGAATCCCTGCTCTTCCCCAGCTAACCGTTCCCTCTGAATGGAGAACTGACTCGTTAAAGCCTGTGAATTATTTAGCGAGACACACATTTACCCGCTCAAAGAACACTCATAACTCTCATGCTCTAGCCAAAGCCACTATTTCTGTCCCGACCCACGACTTCATTAGGAAAGTGTTTGTCTGGCAGTGAGACCCTTTCTGTGGAGCTCTGCTGGGCCCATGGGGGCCCGACTGTCTGGAGGAACTGACGGCGGAGGAGCTGAAATATGGACAAGCGGCCGCCACCAGCAGGTAGACACCTGGAGATAGCGAGCGGCTACACTGACTGAGAGCTCCGCTCTTTCAATCAGGGGTCTTTTCACAAAAGGCAGGAGAGCAGCATCAAGATCAATCATGTGTCCTAGAGTCGGGTAAATCTATTGGGGAGCGCCAGCGGTGCTCAAATGCAGAGTCTTTTTCTAAGCACGTAAATTGTAAAGCTGGGAAACATTCTGCAAAAAAAGGAGGCTGTGTCAATTTGTGGAAGTTAATGTCACTTTAAAAATCTTGCGGTGGATTCGTAGTGTCACCAAAATAACTGTAATCTTGCAGGCCCACCGTCATCTCCTCCTGAAAAGCTTTGCGAAGAAAGCAATCGGCTTTCCTCCCGAAGGTTTGGGTGGAGAAACTCTATTCGATGTCAGTAGTTTGGAGGGTGAAGCAGCCAGCCTTGCGGGGACCACATGTGAAGGCTGATCCGTGTCTGCCGCCTGCCGCTTCCTGCCCTCCAAGCACGGCTGTCGGAATATGCGGAAACCCTGCTTCGAAATCCGTAAGGAAAGTGATTCGGGGAGATGGCAGAGAGGGCCAAGCGGATACGTGACACACAGGGTGTGTACGGACTTCTTAAAGGGACACCGCCAGGTAAAAGTGAAGGTAACTCACCTCAAGTCTCGCTCAAGAAGTGCACACATGGTGTTTATAATAATTTACGATGGAATTTATTGATCCCGGGGGGAAATTGTGGTGAATACAGCAGGAAGAACGTAGTATACAGAGGAGTATAAATACAGTGCCAGACAGATGAGGTGCAAGCAAGTAAACATGGTGCAGACAGATTTAAAAAGCATACAGTACACAAATAAAATATCATGAAAAGCATAATATTGTGATATTAGAAATGAATGAATGAATTTTTTTTTTGAGGATTAAATAGTTATCTCATATATTTCATAGCTGTGCAGTAACAGCGTGATGAGATTTTTATTAAAAAACCCATCTAGGTTGACATTTGATCTAGAGGTCACTCCTCCAAGTCATTCTGTGGAGATGCAGACAGTTGGTATTGCCTGAGCTTGTCTAGAATAAAAGCATTAAGGATGATGCGTGAAACTCAGCAGAAAGCACATAAGTCAAAGTCCTGTCTGGGTTAAGGAGGTCAGGTGGGTTACATTCTGCTGCCTGGGTGACAGGCCCCGCCCACAGGACTCCATTTCCCAGGGTGCCTCGTAGTTATCGCTGAGAAAGCATGGCTCCGACCCAGCTAGTGTGCCTGGCGACAAGAGCAGGCCAGTCGGCTACAGCTAAGCAAGAGGGTCTGTCGTTGCCTAGCTGTTCCTTGCCATCCACACCCGCCATACTGAAATGCCTGTGAGTCCCTGGCCGTACGCACGCCGGCCGCACCGGGACATTCGGCGGCCAGGCTCTCTCAGCGGCACGGCCCTGGCATTTGCCGCTCTTCCCTTTGTACGCATGCTACACTGGCTCACCCGTTACCTAGGCAACCGTTTTCTCCCTCAGCAGATCCATTTTTCTGTCTGTGATTCTCTGAAAGAAAGTTTCACATGGTGTAAGAATAACAGCTTCCACAAAGAGGGCATAACAGGAAACACCAGCCCTCAGAAGGTAGCCACTCTGGAGTGCTTTTGAAGCTCATGTGAAAGAGAGAAGACCAGATGACCACGCTGTGTTTGTAAGCATGTGTTCTGTAAGCCACAGTGGGTATTAAACAGCAGTCCAGGCACTTCCGGTGTGTCCTTTACATGGGGGACAGAGCCCACATATGGGCCAAAGCAATCAAAGATGTCAGTAAGCCCAGGACCATCATGCACCAACAGGGAATTGATGCTGGAGAAGTACCTGCAGCAAATGCGTCGTTAAGGCCTCACTATTGCAATCAGTCTGTGTCAGCAGGAATGCAGCCTCAGCAAGATGCCTACAGGAAATGCATTATTAGTCAGGCACTGACAGGTAAGCAGCGTGGAGTGAGGCATTGATGGATAAATGAAAAGAATGAGGCACTGACAGGTAAGTAGCAGGAGCGAGGCATTGACAGGTAAGCGGTGGGAATGAGGCCCTGACAGGTAAGTGGTGGGAATGAGGCATTGACAGGTAAGCGGTGGGAATGAGGCCCTGACAGGTAAGTGGTGGGAATGAGGCATTGACAGGTAAGCGGTGGGAATGAGGCACTGACAGGTAAGTGGCAGGAACGAGGCACTGACAGGTAAGCGGTGGGAATGAGGCACTGACAGGTAAGTGGCAGGAGCGAGGCACTGACAGGTAAGCGGTGGGAATGAGGCACTGACAGGTAAATGGCAGGAGCGAGGCCCTGACAGGTAAGCGGTGGGAATGAGGCACTGACAGGTAAGTGGCAGGAGCGTGGCATTGACAGGTAAGCGGTGGGAATGAGGCACTGACAGGTAAGTGGCAGGAGTGAGGCATTGACAGGTAAGTGGTGGGAATGAGGCACTGACAAGTAAGTGGCAGGAGCGAGGCATTGACAGGTAAGCGGTGGGAATGAGGCACTGACAGGTAAGTGGTGGGAATGAGGCACTAACAGGCACAGATGGGGCTCTTCTCATCTCTCAGCAGCATCCCTGGCTGAATTATGCGTGAATCTGAGTTATTAGTCAGAATAAAGGAACCTCTTCGTAAAGCTTGCAGGTCTAACCGATCAGCTATGGAAACACGGTGCTATGAACTGCTGTGAGACTCTCACTGTACTCTGAAGCTTAAGCTCTGTCTCGTTTGAATAGATAAACCGTAATAAAAAATAATAACTTCATGCTTTACTTTGATAAGATAAACACAAAATGAACACCTGGATTCATCCAAAAATAGAACTCTTCCCTCAGCCCCTGATTCCCACTTTCACTTGTATAATTGACTACTTAACTGCAACCTCTCCTGATAAGCTCTCACCCCATCCCGCTCATTCTCATAACTCCAGCTTAATGCTATGTGAGTCACATTTGAATTAAGCTCTTTTTGCGATCTATTTAATTAAGACTGCTTGACAGTCAGATGGCATTACCTGGACCCGTATGAAGTTATGCAAAGCCTCAGCCCTGATCCGTCACAAATTAAATTCGTAAGTGTGGTTCTGTTCACGCACCTTCGAGTGCTTTGTTAAGGAACACAATCCTTGCAGAACTAGTTAATGTCATTAAACCTGATATTTCCATATGAGAAAGCCGGCGTGTCGAGTCATTTATGTTGCGGCCCTATTCCGAAAGCGTGAGAGATTTTGGCATTTTCTTATCAGCTGGCCTTCCAGAAGGTTCTCATCTGGTCAATAAGTCAGGTTGGTGCCTTATCCATAGGGCAATTCTTGACCATTAGGACACTATTATCTTGGTGTCATATTCAGGGCTACAGTTGATTCAACCAAAAACTGAACCCTGCTTGTTTGCATCTCACACAGGTTCACTTACTATAGGTTGAATATTTTATTCATTCACTTCATTTTCAGCTATAAAGACTCTCCTCCCAAGCATGCGGATGATGAGATGTGAGGATTGGAACAACCGAGCCGAACCTGGACATCTAAAATGCTTGATGTGTTCATAGAGACATGGTTTGTCCATCTGAGTTTCTGCTTTCCTTCTGCGGGGGTATCTCAACAAAGATCGGGAAGCAGGTCCTGATCACAGAGCAATAAGCACCCTGGATTGATAGCTTCTCTGGATCAAAGAAGACTCTCCTTCCATTTATCTGAAGAATCTAATCACAGAAGGATAATATCCCAGTTGTTTGTTCCCTCAGCACTGGGGAGCATCAGGATAGCGAGGTGATCTGTCTTCGCGTAAAGGAGCACATGGGAAGTAAACACTGGGGGCAATGCAGAGGAGAGGCTCTGTTTAAGGGTTTTCTGTCTTCGGGAATTTACTGTGTTCCATCTTCTAGAATCTGTTGTTGCCTCCTTGAGATGCTAAGGTTGACTCTACCCAGTGTGCATGTAGATGATGATTTACCAAAGTTACATTGTCCTGCTGATTTTATTTCTCCTCATAAATTTCACCAATCACCTGTGACTGATGTTGTGTAGGTCCCCCTCACGCCATCAAAACAGCTCTCACCTGTCAAAGCATTGACTTCCCAAGACCTCTGAAGGTGGTATCTGGTACCATGACCTTAGTGGTAGAACCTTTAAGTCCTGTAAGCTGTGATGTGGGGGCTCCATCGATCTGACTTGTTTGTCCAGCACACCCCACAGATGCTCAGTCGAATAGAGACATGAGGAATTTGGAGGCCATGTGATCACCTTGTACTCTTTTTCATGTTCCTCAGACTATTTCTCAACATCAACAGCCTTCGCTCCGCACACACATCAAGGAGCCTTGGGTTCTTATGACTCTGTTGCCAGTTCATCGGTGGGCCTTTCTACTTGGTAGATATTGACCGCTGCATACTGGGAACAAGACCTTCCGCTTCGGAAAGGGTCTGACCTAGTCATCCGGCATCACAATTTGGCCCTTGTCAAAGTCACTCAAGCCCTTCCACTTGCCCATTTTACTTGCTTAAAATACATCAACTTCAATAACTGACTATTCCCTTGCCTAATATATAATGACACCTTTGACAGATGCCATTGTAACTAGAAAATCAATGTTATTCACTTCACCTGTCAGTGGTTTTAATGTTATGGCTGATTGGTCTATATATTTGTGCAAATGCATGCGATAGGTACATGTGACACTTTTAATGACTGATTACAGCTGATAGCGGTCAACTGTCTTGGCTGAGCCAATCAGGCGATCCCATCCAGGAACTGGGTGGCCAGATAGGCTGGCTGGGGCTGAGTGTCACTCTCTCAGTGCTGTCATGAGCCAGATGCCTGGGTACCACTGGTGGTCTGTGAGCCTGGAAGCAGATGGCACTGAGCAGGAGGCAGAGGAGGACGTAAAAAGAATGATTAAGCAATTTAATTTCTAAACAGCTTGGGTGACACAGAAGCAGAGACGGCCAGGTGAGGCAATGTGGCATGAGGATGGGAGACATTCAGCTCCCGATCGCAGTTATTAGGGCTGCTCGCACGTGACAGTGCCTTGGTCAATATGCTGACCAGTGTTCAGGAGCCATTCTTCACAGGTGCTTTAATGAGCTGGGTAGCCCAGAGCCTCATTTCGAAGTGGTTTCATTATTTAAATAATATTAAGTACCAGAATTATCGAATTAGTACAAGTGGGAGTCCTTTGTGAAATTTCTCCTGTGGTCGTTCGCTGTGCAAACATGTTTCTTCGGCTTTCATCAGCAAACGAGGGTCTATTCACTCTGGAAATGCCTCGGTCGCTCTCGCCATCAGTCGCGGCTCCGTGGTAAGGTACTTGCCGGCAGGCTGATGGGCGATTCAAACGGACACTCAAAGCTGGAGCGAGACGATTGCGTTGTTTCAGATGCGGCTCGCATTTTGCGCGCTGCACCGGCCCTTAATTGCGCCCCGGCTTCGTCAAAGGCTCTTCTGTTAGGCTTGATGTCCTTTTGCATTTCCACAGATGCATTTTGCGTGATGGCTGCGAGCCGGATAAGCCCCAGCCGGATCGGCCTGCAGTTTTACCATGGCCTTTCAGTCCCGTCGTCTCTGATCTAGAGCCATGCGCTTGCAGGAGAGAAGCATAGAGATTGCAGCCCACATTTGCATCAAAGTCGCTCTCTTCCAATAGACTACCAGAGCTATTGTGTGCTGGATTCAGTCTGCCTGGTCTCTCATCCTATAGCTAAATATCCCTCTTGGGTCAAGTGAGATTGGAAGAGCCATGGTCATGTTCAAATGAAGTCTTCAGGGCACAGCAACTCAGTACCAGTGCTGAACCACTGAAAAAACTGTAGCTGTTTTTCATGTCTGGCAAAGAAGGCCCACAGATCTCCTAGTCATCAGGCCTGCAGATTAGCAGCCGGCTGTCATAGGACATTTGATTTCGGTGACATATAGGAGGCGCTGTGGTAATGAACGCCACCATTAGCCACTTACTCGTCCTGAGAGGCTAATCCCCGCTAATATGCTGTGTGCTAATACATTCTGGGACTTGCTGAGACAACCTTCATGCCCACACCATCCCCATGTCAGAGTCCAGGTAATTAAGAATGAGGGAGAGCGTTTACGACAAGGGGAAAGTAATTACTGGGTCCCTTTTGATTGGGCCGTTCCACTCAATGCTCATCTGCCCCATATAGTCAGTGTCTTCTAAGGAGAGGCCTGTAGGTCCATCTCCAGTTCCTCTCTCCGTGAATATTCTTAAATGATGTGGACCGGTGACTGTTGACCTGGGTACTGCCCCGAATCATAGGCAGTGCCATTAGCAATCCAAAGGATGCCTTGCTAGTCTGACCAAGGAGAATTACAAAAGAAGAAGCAGAAAAACCTGAGTTGGCGGTCAGGCACGGGGTTGGGTCGGGGGTGGGGGGTGAGGGTCACTGGGAGCAGAGTGTTTGGGCCTAGCTGTGAGGGAGACCAGGCAGAGCATGAATGCCAGCCTCTCACCCGCATCCGGAGCCCCGCTGAGTCGAGAAACTGTCATTAATTTCCTCGGTCCAACAGTTGTACAGTTACAATTATACGTAAGAGAGGAAACTAGCAAAAGCACTTTCCTGGAGGAGGTCGTTAAGTATCGTTCAGTGATTCCTCCTTAAATCCCAGGGCCTGCTTTGCTCGACTCCAGCATGCTCTAGCAGATTATGAGCCCTTAATGAACCTGCCAGCAGGTGAAACGAAGGCCGTTTGGGGTGTGACTTATTGCCACGGCACAGACAGGGTGCATTTCAAATATGTGAGGCTCTATTGTAAATGGAAATGGTATCCTTTAAAACATTATGGATTATGCCATGCATGCTAATTTCAGACTGTAAAACCTGAAGTGTGAGACAGAGCCTTGGGTGGGGGGGGTAGTAGAGTAGGCCGGCGGCACATATATGGGTTGAAATGCCAGTGGATGGAAACAACCATTAGCGGGTCCCCTGTGAGCAGGAACTGCATTTATGGGTAATGATGACTATACAGATGTTAATGATGTCAGTGATGCTAATGATGTCGCTGTTTCTGTAAGTCATATGGTCATTAATTGAAAGTACCTTGTCACATGCATGTGGAATTGGAGTATATACACACTGGGCAGATGTGGTTTATTCATCAGATCTCATTCAGTCCTGCTTCCGCCCTACAATCTTACAAGACAATTTAAGGGTGGCACGGCTGTTTATGTGAAGCTTGCAGATCTAATTAGGGTGACTGGAATTCATTTTTAAAGAACGGGAATATTTTCCATAATTGACATGGACATCAAAAATAAATTTGTCATTATATTGTATTTCTCAGTAGGTAATTTTGAAGATGGTATGGAACAGAAGTGGTGTTGTTCCAGCAGACCTTCGCAATGATGCTGATTTTTCTTGATGCCTTCTCAAGACCCACCCAAGTGTCACTGTAGTGTGATGCTTCCTTGATTTCACCAAACGAGAATGTCAGACGGGTCAACGTCCCGCCAGTCAACCCGATACTCAGCCTGTATGCTAATTAGATACCGATTACAAATTCTCTCCTTATAGGTCACTCGTTTTCACCCGTGAGCCATTCAAAGTCTAAGTGCAGCTGTCCACAGAGAGTCTCTCTACTGATTTGTACCTCGAGATGAACTAGGCGATTGTATCTTATTAATTATCATATAATAAGCTGCCACTAATTAAGCACAATTAAGAGCTGCAGTGCAGTGAAGCCCAGGGCCTCTCAGTGGACAATGGCGCCCTGCTGTTGTACTTTCATAGAAATATTTGACCTGAAGCTTCCATCCATTCATTCATGGGCAAACCTCTAATCCAGTACAGGGTGCCGGGGTTTAGCTGGCACTTCAGGAACAATTTGTGCAGTATAAAAGCGGCACAGTTGCATCAGTTCACGGCTGCATTCTATGCTAGAGCCTGGCTACTGTGCATTATCTCCTGGAAAGGGTGTGATTTGACTCCTAAAAAGGAACTTGATAGACAGACGCTGGCTGGAGATGTGAGACACTCCCAAAATTCATAAACGAGATTCGTTCTTCATCACCGGAGAATGTTTGTCATTTTGCAAGCAATTCATTTTACCTCTTTCCAATATTCGTTTGGTAAATTACACATTAGTTCTGTCTCCTTTGACTTCTCCTGTACGTGGGAAATTTAGGTACGATGTGTTCGAGTGGTTTTGATGTTTTTTTTATGTTCAAACCATTATTTACATAACAGGTGCGATTCCTTGTGATACAAAATGAGTTTGTTTCTCATTACGAGCTGCTGGGACTCAGACGCTTGATTTTTAAAGAAAGGGAGGTATCACATTAGTGGCATGTAATGCTCAGGAGACTCCGGCTCACTAATGCAGCAATCCTGCAGTCGTTCTCTGTAAATAACGGACTTACAAGCACACCTGTGGACCAGTGCCGCATTGGGAACCTGGCCGAGATCACTGAGGCCTTTCCGGATCAGCCATCCCTGACACAAAGCCTCGTCTGTCTTATGTCTCTCCTGCCGACAGCATGTTCCTGAAGACATTCCCCTCGTTCGTGGGGTACAGCTTTACTGAGTGCCTACCAGTCTGATTTCCCCCTTCGCTTGACTATCCTAGAGATTAAAAGTCCCGCCAGATGCCAAAACCCGAACTAAAACGCCTCGCATGTGAGGAATAATGCATGACTCTGAAGGCCTTGCGCTCACTGCGGCGATCCATCGAGAGGGTTCGTGTGTGTCATTAAGATTTCATCTTCAGCCAGGCCCTCATGGTCACCTTCAAGGGATGGTCACTGCGTCTCATGAATAACAACTTGGCTGAGAGTAAATGATGCTGTGGCCTTTTATGTAGACAATCATGAATCCGCAGATTTCACTATCTGAACCACCTGTTTGTATTTATTGCTGGGTTCTCGGTGTATCAGTCCATTTGTCCACTCTGTCTCTGGCTGCCTGTCAATGTCGGTGTCCCTCCCTGTTTTGCCACCAGGTGTCGCTGACCATCCCACTTTGTCACTCCCTCTTTGATAATCCTTGTGTGTTGCCCTTGCTCCTTGGTTTGCTGTGTAGCTCTGTGAGTTGAGTGTGTGGCTTTGAAACTGGTATCATCCAGTCATGGGTTCAAGGCTGGCTTTTCATCAATTTATTATTATTTTGTTTTCTTTGTGTTTGTTGTGTTCTACACTCAGTGACAAAAAAAGAAATTAAAAATTAAATGAATCTGCACGTTGTGAAAGGTCACATGATTGTTTCGTAATGATTATTATGTCAGATTAATCGGACAACAGAGGTGGTAGTATGGACACACTGCTGGTCCCATGTCAGTAGTCACCGCCCCCCCGGGCCAGGTGCAGATTAATCATACAGTAGTTGTATCCTCTCCTGCAGCAAGTTGGCCCATAGCTGTTGTAACTACACCTCAAGATCCTGCAGAATGGCACTGACTCTGAGTTGATGTCCGAACTGATCTCACACATGTTTGATTGGGGAAAGATCAGAGGATCAGGCCAGGGGAGAACCTCAACATGACGCAGGCAGTCCATAGACACATATGCCATGTGAGGACGGGTGCTGGCTTATTGAAAGACTACTACAGTGATATCTAAAGTGTACTAAAGTGACTGTACTAAAGTGATGTTTACGGCAGCCTATTGTCATGGACTGAGGCGGGTTCAGCACGGGGATGTGGCATAACACGGCAATAAAAGGTGGACGACCCACTGGCGGCTACGAGAACAAAAAAAACAGGTTTATTAAGCAAAACAGAAAACACTATAAATATAACAAAACTAAAATGACCACAAGGGATCAAAAACTAAAGGGGAAAAAAAGACTAAATGTACAAAGGGGAATCAGGCAAATAGGCAACAAACAAAATATCCAAAACTACACTACATCAAACAACATCTAACATCAAACAATAAACCAATGGAGAACTGGACAGAAGCAGGTGTACTGAGGGGTAACAAGCCTAACACAGGACAGGTGAGACTAATTAACAAAGACCAGGAAAACAGGCACAGATGAAACTAATAAACTCAAAGGATCTAAAACAGGGAAACTAAGAACTAACCAAGGAAACAGAGAGACAGAAACTAACACTGGGGAATTACAGACAGGTAAAGACACAAGCAGGGGCACAAGGAACAAAACCAAATACAAAATCAAACAGAAGAACCAGAAAAATTAAAATGAAACATTAGGGAACAAAATAGAAAAACAGAGGCAGTAGGATTCAAACACAAGACAAGGATCACAGGCAATCACATGCTCAACACATTGAGCCATGTGGCCAAACAAGTGACAGGGGAGAACAAAGGCTAACATGAAGAACAGGATGACCAGCACCGCCTGCTGGCCAAACGGGGAAGGGACACAGAGTGAGACGGCAGGGACTGACCCTGACACCGATGCAAGGGACTGATGCCAGTCATTTGAGTGCACGATGACACAGGGTGTTGTAGAGGGTCCAATATCTGTGTCCGAATGACAAGCACAGAAGTTATGGAGTTCAGTAATGCTTGGCGCACAATACGACGATCCTCTCTTGATGTGGCCAGAACCATAACCTTCACAACATGTGTGGGTGCCCTCACATGGCCATTGGTTCCAATATCGGGTGACTGTGAGATCTGCATGCCCCACATGCTAGGCAATTGCACGATACGACCACCCAGCATCATGCAAACCCACAATGTGACCCCTATCAAACTCCATCAAGTGCGAGTAATGCATCCTCTCTGTCTGGTGACTAGACGTGCCAGCTCCTTGCAAACCATACCATTTATATACCCATCACTAATCTTCACATGTACCAAATTACATCCAAATCACTTCTGGGTGCTTAACTTTTTTTTGTTAGTAAGTGTATTTTGGTTTTCCAGTCATTGGTTTGCCCTGCTTGTGGTCTGTGTCAATATTCCAAGTGTTTAATTCCCGGTATGTAGTAAATGTAGTTTTGGTATTTGCTAATGTTGTCATAAGAGTTGTCATAATTAGCGTTAGCATTTTTCCCATTGAAATGAATGAGCTATCCCCATAAGGATATGTGTACCCTACATGTGCGTGCGCGCGTGTGTGTGTGTGTGTGTGTGTGTGTGTGTGTGTGTGTGTGTGTGTGTGTGTGTGTGTGTGTGTGTGTGTGTGTGAGCAAGAGAGTGTGATGCTGTCTTCCCTAGTTCTGGTCTCTGTGTTGTCCCTGCCTGCTGTTGCCTTGCCTGTTTTCACTTCACTTTTTTAGCCCTTTTCTCATTATGTCAAAGTTCCTTTGTGTGATTAGTTAATGGTCTTAAGTTCAGTCTGTTTTCTAGTTTGTTTTGACCCCTCGTCATCCTGCTGAATGGTGTATTGTCCATGTGTTCAGTCTATTCAATGAACCCCTGTTGTCTTGGAGCCACTCAGTGGATCATCACCTTCTTTCCGTTCGCAGCATGCCTTGCTGCCCTGACAGCTACCCACAATTCTTGAACCTGGAACCTTCCCCGGTGTCCTAGGGCTTATATTTCCTGTGGACAGCTTATTGATGCAGCTGTGAGACCCAGCTAGACTGAGGGTGTTGGCTTCAGGCCCATGTGACATCGGTGCAAAGTCAGTGCGGGTGCTTCCTCTGATCGGCAGCCCTGCTTACGCCGCGCCAGAGGATGGCTGTCGGATTCTGATTCTGTTAGCATTATGGATTGTGCTGCCATACGTACAATATGGTGTTTTGAGGCCAAAAAGATGATTTTATGCATTTACACGAGCTTATTCTTTTTCCGGAATTGGAGTGCTAACATCTCGAAGGTTAACGCAGTGTGGATCGTGACGCTTCTGAATCCCCCAACAATCCGTCCGCTTTCATCTTAGCCTGAAATCTCTCACAGCTTGGCACGAAAAGATCTAAACCCGCTTTTCCAGTCGATGTTTTCCGTAGGCTGTCGCTGCAGAATAAACTTCACCATTCGGCAGCCAAGGGCTTTTATGCTTCAGATGAAAACTCTCGCCGAGCACCAATATTCTTCCGTTTCGCCTGGTTCGGAGTCAGAGCCTTAATGGACTTCTTCACAATGCCTCGAAGAATGAATCACTCTGCAGTAATAACTCCTCCAGAGGCAAACAAATGAGCCTCATTCAGAGTGATTCCAGGAACACTGGTGTCCCCTTTAACCTGTTCAAGTCAGACTTTGTCATCATACCATTCAGAATGTCTCACATGTTTCATCATCCTGCTGATGGTTTTGATAAAAAAGCACAGATTTTGTACAAGTTCTATTATCAAATGCTGCTGTGTGTATATATAGGCAGGGTTGTAGATAGATATGCTGTCGCGGACAGGACCTTGGATGTTTTCTGTGGTGGGTTTTCTGCTAACTTAAGTACGATTGATCTGCAGGTGAATATACTTCCTCGCTTTAATTTGCTGTCACTAAGAAGGCTAGCTGTTCACATGCATCCTGCGGAATGACACTCTGGCCTGTGGTGTCATTTGTGGTGGCTGTCTTTTTAAACCAGACGAAACACAACGAAAGGGTTGAGTCATTCTCCCTCCACAATGTGGCTTTCCTAAGAAGGCATGTCAGCTAATCATATTCACCCTGAGTGTTGGAAAACTTCTGGGGAATGAGCCATGGATGAGTAACGGCAGCAGACCAGGCTTGTGTGAGAAGGCAGACTCCCCCCTCTGTGCTGATGGCAGACTTTTAAGCCATCGGATTCAGCCGGGCCTGTCCTGCTTGAGACATAGCAGACCTGCAGAATCTGCTCATGGCTAATAAGGGCTGTGACACAAAGGTGACACCAAGGCGTTAGGCCACATGTGATTTCCTGTGAGCGCCGTCCCAACGCCACAACGCTCATCGATGACAGGGAACATGAGTGTTTTCTGGCCTTTTCTGTGCCCTGCAGGACATTGGCGTCTTTAGGATGCCGCTTAATTGTAGGTGGTCTGCCTTATTAAACAGGAATTATGACCAAATCCAGGCGGTCTGCTTTCCTCTGCACACCCCCTGCTGTTATAGCATATTGGGTACATAGCAGCACATACAGTATAGGTGAGAGATAGAGGTGGAGCTTTGGGCTTGGGGGGTGCTCTTTTAGTTACACAGGTCACCGTGTTGCTCAAAAATGCCCTCCCTGAGTGATATGTGTTGTCATGCAGACCTGCAGCTAATCAGCTTGCAGGTAATAATGCGCCCCCACTGAGCCAGGGGGTTACAGGGAAGAGCGGAGTAAACTGGCATGGCTCACACCCCGGAGCTGTGTGGGGAATCTCCCGGCCGACGGAGCGGGCTAACGACGCAAATAGGCAGATTACAGCGGGGTGTCGGTTCAGAGCCTGTTATTAGATTGCGTCACGTATCTAGAGCTTTCGGCTTGATGAATAATTCATGGTTGTTTCCCTCTCTGTTGGTCGTCAGCCATGGGGCAGAGAGTCATGGCCAAATCTGGGAGAAGGAGCGTGGTGTACAAGAGGTGTAAAGCACATGGGGGGTGGAACAGCATCTGTGTGGCAGGTTTTAAAGTGGAGAACAGAGTGTCCTCGCTGTCTTTATCATGGCTTCTTGCTGCCATAATACAATATACCAGCTTCTCGATGCCTTAATACAAGAGTCCAGCTTCCTGTAGCCTTAATATCAAGGCCCAGCTTCCGGTAGCCTTAATTATGAGAGTCTAGCTACCTGTAGCTTTAATACCAGAACCCAGATTCCTGTGGCATTAAAAATAGAGCCCAGCTTCCTGTATCCTTAATACAAATGCCAAACATACTGTAGCATTGCTATAGAGTTGAGTGTCCTGTAGCCTTAATACGAGAGCTCAGCTTCCTGTAGCCTTAATGCCAAAAGTTAGCTTTCTGTAGCTTTACCACAACAGTCTGGCATTCCTGTTGCTTCCTGCAACCAAGATTCCCATAGCTTTGATAGGCCGGCTCCCTCACAGCCTTTAGCCTCACCCACTCAGGAGCCCTGTTTCAGTGCTGATACGAGACACAGCCTGCATTGCTCTGTGTGACCCATTTAGCGCCTCCAATTTGCTATTTATAGTTGAGGCGCCACGCTCTGGGAAAGACGCCGCACTTTTGGAAAGCCCCCAAGGGAACGCAGTCTTTAGGTTTGATACCTCATTTGTGGAACCAAACTTGTTCTGATTATTTTTAATCTCAGAGTCTAATGCACCTCATATAGCATTTCATGAAGTCGTGCCAAAACAGATGAGTGATGTTTGATCTTCTGAAGAGCTACGTTTGCTGATGAGCAGGTGACCCTGTGTCCTTATCTCTTCTGGCTTTTCCTCCCAGGTGCAGAGGGGATCCACACAGAGTGTGCAGACCTGGAGCGGGATTCCCGTGACCCCTGCCATTGCGGGATTCCTGCCAAACTGCTGTCAGACACAGACACAGTGTGTTTAAATGGCGATGACGTGTTCCACACTGGATGGATCCCCCAGCTGGGGTGAGGGTTTCTCATTCATTGAATAGTACAAGCTAGGGGTTTGAGGTGGCTGATTCGGAGGATGTTTAAACGTATTGGGTTGTGCCCTGGGAAGGCTGCTGGTGTTCAGACACAGCTAGCCCGTCACACCTGCCTTCGGGGGACATCTTGTAACAGGATCCAGGATGAAGGACCAGTGTGCCCAGTGGCAGTTGGAGAATGGGCTAGGCTGGGATGTGCTCCAGCAGAGCCCACTCCCCACAGTGACAGGTGGAGTGGGGCTTACCTCAGTGGATCAGCACGGATTGGAGGGCATAAACGTCCAAGAATATTTAAAAGTCTGAACACGCCTACTGAAAATCATTGGTTTTTCAATAACATAATGACTCTAAGTGTCACGACTTGCGCAGGGAAGCAGGCAAGGGAAGCCACGGATACGGACAAAGGACTTTATTCGTGGGGTAAACTCCAAAGACAACATTAATGACCGGACTGGGGAAACAAACTGAAACGCAGACTAAATACATTGAACTAATGACAGCAACAGGAAACAGCTGGTGAACACGGGGAATCCACACGAGGTAGATGAGGGGGCGTGGCACATGGGAGGAGAGGACGAGCGGAGCATGACACTAAGCTGACCTTGAAGGTTATGTAATTGCTGTAACAGATGACCTGGCTCCCCCTATAGAGCTGGTTTCGGATGAATTGGATGGAAGAGTAAGATCAAGGTGGCCAACTTGTGCCCAGAACTCGTGGAAACTCCTTCAGGACTGTTGGAGAAGTTGGAAACTGGTTGAAAGAATGCAAAGAGCCTGCAATTCTGTCATTTTGAAGAGTCAAAAATTTGAGGTGTTGAATATTGCCAATGCAATATTTTATATATATTAATTAATTATTTCAAGACCTTTTACCATGAAGTGAATAACATAACTAAAACTAAACATGTGCATTAAAAGCAGGTGTGTCCAGTCTTTTGATTGGTACTGTACACATGTAATGAAATGTTTCACCCATATAGCATGCATCTATGCTAGCGCATTACATGCGTACATCGCACCCATTCCTCTGAACTAAAATGTACCACCTTTGTTAGAGCCACTTACAGGAAATCGTCTTAATAGGACTCTGCTCTGGGCCGAAGGCGATCTCCCCCCTTAATAATGCCATCAGGCTCCTTAAATAGTGCTGTTCTGAGCATTATTTCCATACAGCTCCTGTCCTGGCTGTCCTCCACACCGCTGCCTTTGAACAATTATATGTCTGTAAAACTGCATCCTTCACAAACTAAGCACTTTCAAGCTGGTTGGCAGTTTTTTTTCTTTGCAAACCCCCCCTTCCCCACAACCACTGAGCCCCACCTCTCAGCAGAGAGCGTTTATGTGAACGTGGGGAATTCTTTCATAACCCTGGATCATCTATCCTGCCTCCTACAATGGCACCGCATTGCGGGGCATCTCTCTGTGCTGACTTCCTGTGCAAATCCATGTTTCCCATAGCTAACAGAGCCCCTTGCTGGCCTCCCTGGGCAACTGGTCCCCACTGGCAGCCAACAGGGCGGCGCTGTTTGAATGACATTCGGGAGGCTTTACGGGGGCCAGGATGATCTGCTCCATCACAAACCTCAGGTGAGAGGAGTCTGAGGCCTGAGGCAAGCCGTGTGAATCTGCGTAGACACCCCCCAATGTTCTGGGGCAAGGGGTGCACAGTCAGGCTGTCTGTGACCATGGCAACACAAGAAAAAAAGGTCTCATAATTAATTATGTGTGGATGAAAGAGAGTGGTGCCCCTGCGGGGCCGGTTCAACAGAGAAGGTTGCAGTTAATGCTCTCATGAAAGAAGCCTTCCGTGATGGCAGCTGGGTGTCTCTCGGTATCCACCATGAAGGCTGGCATCTCCACAGCTGCCAGTGCCCTCATTGACCAATAATCGGCAGTATAATTCGTTTGCTTCACATAGAACCAGAGGACCTGATAAGACCCTATCTGCAGCGGCAGCCTTCCTCCTCCATCTAAGTCTACCTTCCTCCATCTAACCCTAACCCTCCTCCTCTGCAGCACCACTGGCGTGGCCGAGGGTAGCAGTACATGCTGCATGGTGCAGATAAGTACAGCATGGCACGGATTACAACAGCATGGCACAGATCAGTACATCACGGCACAGATTAGTACAGTATGGAACATATTAGTATAGCACAGATTAGTACAGCACAGATTAGTACAGCGTGTCTCAGATTAGTACAGCACAGATTAGTATAGAATGCCAGAGATTAGTACAGGCTGGCATAGATTAGTTCAGTGCAAATTAGAACAGCATGGCATAGATTAACGTTGCACAGTACAGATTAGTACATTGGGGTACTAATAATTAATTAGCATAGCTTGGCAGCAAATAGTACAGCATGACAAAAATTAGTACAGTGAGCCACAGATTAGTACAGCAGGGCATGTATTAGTAGCACTTGGCACAGATTAATACTGTACAGCACAGCAAAGCCTAGCTTGGTTCAACGGGGACAGAATGCTTATGTGTGTATATACTGCACAATACTGAAACTTTTGACCCACAATGATTGCGTCATCAGTCTATGTAGATGTGAGTACAGGTATATTTAGCAGTGTGTGTGTGACTTTGTCCCAGTGTGGCTCAGTGAAACCAAACACTGCACCCAGTCGCACCGTGTGTCTTATCCCAATTAAAGTCCCACTCACATGCTGACAGTATGACAGCCAATGCCTATAGCTCTCTCTCTCTCTCTCTCTCTCTGGACGATGAGAATTTGGCCTTACAAATGTCTCAACCGAGAGATGTTTAACTTCACATGAGCATAGTTGTGTTTCATAGTGTATGATAAGTTAAAAGCATGAGAAAAATCTCTTTATGTAATGCGTGCTTGACACGTGTTTTCCTGTAATTGGAGCTGGAGCATCTGGCTGACAGTGTCAGCACTGGCAGGCAAACAAGACCCCAGTGATGATGTGTGCTATCCCTCCAAACCAGGGAATCCAGCACTTGTGCCATGTTCACACAGCGATGCACAGAGTCACCTGCTCTCCACTACCTTCAGACCCCATTTCAAATGGTAATAATCACTAAATCATCAGTCAGGCAGGTCAGTCTGTGTGAGATGGGTGTCTGGGGACCATCCCAGTGGCTGCTCTACTGGGTCACATGATCACAGTAGCACAGTACTATGTGGGCAGACAATATGGCCACCTCCCTGCAGCACACACACACACACACACACACACACCTCTGCAGTGGGATGGCACTGAGTGTGTCACTGTGTGTGTATCTGTGTATCCCTGTGTGAATGTGTCAATGTCTGAGTATGTCACTGTGATTTTGTCAGATATCACTGCCCATGTGCGTCATGGTGAGCCAGATGTCTTCTGCTCCCCGGATCTGCAGGGCACTGAAGTCAGGTGCAGCTGGCATTTGGAGGAGCTGTACAGGAGTGCAGGTCTCACTGACATGGGGTCAATGGGGCAGGATCCTCAATGAGCAGCCTATGGTTATCCAGAAGGCATTAGCAACTGTGGTCACACCAATAGACGAAACCAAGAGAAGTCAAAGGAGACTCTGTCATTGGCTCCACCTGCGGGAAACTGGTCACATGGAGGTCCAGTACAACTGCCTTCCCCCCCACCCCTATCATATTAGACAGTTACGGACATTGGTTGGCAGGATGGCGGCACTGGGAAATGAAGTTGGGGAGGATCTTGAATATGCACCATACTGTACTGAATAATCTGTGCTGTGTTGTACTACTCTATGCTGTATTAATTTGGGTTGCCATGTTCTAATCTGTGCTCCACTGTACTAATCTGTGCTATGATGTACTAATCTGGGTAACACTGTCCTAATCTCTATTGTATTGTGTTATACTAATCTGTGCTGCACTGTAGTAATTTGTGCTATACTGTAGTAATTTGTGCCGCGCTGTACTAATCTGTGCTTTTCTAATCTGTGTTGGTTGTAGTAATCTGTGCTGCACTGTAGTACTTTCTGGCACACTGCAATAATCTGTGCTGTGCTGACCTGTGCTGCACTAATCTGTACTATATTAATCTGTGTTCTGCTATAAACTTGCTTTATAGCCCTCACACTCTTCAGTAATGGAATGTCATCTGAAAAAATGCTACTATTTTGACTGTGTGACAAAGTCTGTGCTGTACTAATGTTGGGCTGTACTACTCTGTGTTGTGCTGAGCTAATCTGTGTTGCACTGTACTAATTTATGCTGTACTTATTATGTGTTGTGCTGTAGCAGTTTGTACCACCCTGTACTAATCTGTGCTGTACTAATCTGTGTTGTGCTGTAGCAATCTGTGCCACATTGTACTAATATGTTCTGTACTAATCTTTGCTATGCTAACCTGTGTAGCACTGTACTAATCTGTGCCACATGTGGGCCAGGTCCCTCTCTGCTGAGTGCTGACTGACATGGGGGCTGAAGCAAGTCTCCCAAATGGGATGGGGGGGTGGGTACACAGACTGTCCCTTTGACCAGATTTGCATCGTCACACAGCCCAGAGACTGAGACTCTTCCGAATCAGCTCTGGGAGGCCGATCACTGACACGTGACCTTTCGTTCATTTCCACCTGTCATCTTGTTACTGCCTTCCTGCCAAACTGCCTGTGGTTTTCTTGTGGCTCAACGTGCTTGTATCACTCTGTATTCTACCTGCTGAAAAGTAAAGTACCCATCTTTGCCTGTGACCTTCAAAGACCATCTTCACTCTCATTCCTGTAGAGTTGGAAGTGAGCCTCAGGCTGGCCCCCAGCCGGCTCCAGGTTCTCTAACCTAGGGGTTGAAGATCTCTGTCACCACCAACCTCCCCAAAAACCAGGCAGTGCCTTTTCCCAAAGTCCCAAAGTTGGCTCTAATATCTGCTATCTTTTGAGGCAAAGCATGGTCCATAACATTTGCTACAGTAAGTGCTAGTTCCCAGAACTAACCATGCGCTCAAACAGCTTTATTGTGAAGCTGCCCCCCCCCCCCCCTCATTGGTGGATCAACAGATGACATGCGGAATAAACCATTGAATGGTCATCCATGCAGCACCCTGGAGCCTGAGATGGTGGCACTATCTCCAGGACAGATATGTCACATCTCAGGCCGTCCTCTGAAGATGGTCCGTTTCCGTCCGAATGGGCCTCCCTCACCTTCAGAACACTGATAGCCAAACGGTCTATTTTGTTATCATGTAGTCAGGGAAAAGAAAATTGCTTGTTAACGACTGGCCTGATTGTTCCTGCGAATGAGTTAGTCACTCAGCCCAAATAGCAGCACCTTCTCAAACAACATTCCTTTACTGAAGAAAATCCAATAAAGCAGGTTTTCTATTTTTTATTTTCCTCCTATTGCGTGGTATACAAGGTTATTTTCTTCCTTAATTAAATTTAGTCTGAAATCCTGGTATCTCAGCCTTCATCAAAAGGACTCAGGTGAACGCAGAGACCCCTTCTGTAGGCCTGAGGGGTCATAGGTTTCTTTCGGACACTTCAGCCCGTTATTCCGGCCTCCTACTTCATCAGACATGGGGGGACACAAAAAAAACAGAAAGTTAGTTTTACTTTCGCAGAAATACTGCATTTCTCCCAACATTTCCTGAATAAGATGCTAACAGTGGAGACCCGTGAGGAGAAGGGATGGTGTGTGTCCCAGTAGCAAATTTAATTTAAGGCTTCTGGCATTGACCCCCCCTCCCCATTTTAGAGCTCTTTTTATTGCTTTACAGAAAAGGCTCTAAGCACACTCTTAATTCCAAGGTCTCGTTCTGTAAACACGATTTGGTCCAGTAAACCGCGCTAATGCCCTTGGAAATCTGCACTGTAGGTCCACCTGCAGGGCGCCCCATCCTTAACTATAAACCAACCAACAGGGCGGCAGTATAGGGGTACGGACTCAAGTTGGCCAGCACAGTGACAGAGTCCTGGACCAGCTTGCGGTTTGCTTGTTACAACACAGTGAACCTATGAGCCCGCTCCCCCACAGCTCTAGTCACGCAATCACGGACTGTGCCGGCCCCCTGGCTGGGGTCACATGACCATCTAATGCCCTGGACTCTGCTGGCGTACTGGCTGGGCTCTTCCTTCTCCCTTTCCATTCTGGTACCTCCTTTCTGGTACAACAACAGTGGAGGCCATGTGGTCAGTCCCACATGCCAGTCAGTCCCCCAGCGGGGAGGGGGCACTGCCTCTTCCACAACTGCCGTTCACACTGGGGGTGTGTCCCAGTTGCCCCGCCCACTAATGCCACGTTCTCCATAAAAATCTTTCGATGACAGTCTCGCATCCTGTGATTACTGCTGTTCTGTGGTTTTCCATAGCCCTTCACGCTCTGTCAGATTACTGTTTTATTGGAAGTAGTTTAGTTATATTATTTCAATTTAAAGCAAAAGCACAAAATTGGGTCCATAATTCTGTGCATTTTTTTCTGGCTGTTAGTAATACAACAGCAGTAGGTCTGTCGTGCTGGTGGGTTATTAGACAGAGCTTAGACTGAAGTAAGACCTTTTAAAACACAGAGGACAGGATATATATAGAATACCATCATCCTCAAAAACAAGAATGTGGACAAAATCTACATTCGCAAGATGAGTGAGTCCTTAAGAGTTGGAAAACCTGGGTACTAATTGGGAAGGTCTCGTACCGCTGTGACTGTCCTGACATTTAGAGAGAGGGTTTTAATAGAACATTCGAGAAGCCTAATATCTGCAGTGTAATTACATCAATTAGCTCACTTACCTGGCAGTTCGGCTCTGCTGTGATGAGCTGATGTGAGAAGCAGGAGTATGTTCCTTGCGCTCCACCAGAAGCATGCACTCATATCCATATCGAGGTGTCTCCCTGACCTTTAAGCTCGATAGGCCTGTTAGTCATTCCTGTGCCTGTGGAAACGACCTGACAGACAAGTGAAGGGTTCCCTCCGGAGTGTGCTAGCACACCCGCCAAGGCCGGGACGTGAGCCGCCTGACGCTGAGGCTAAATGCAAGCAGGTAGGAGTATATAATGTAAAATAGCTCTGCAAAGAACAGTTTTTATCTGTCTGTCTGAGAGCCCGTCAGACCAGGAGCAGAACAGTAGGGCTAAATGATAATCTTGTGTACCGTGTTGGTTTTGGCCTCCACACTCTATGTCGCCGCCCTGCAGGCACTTGAAAAATTTGTGCGCATTAGGCGTCCGTTTCACAGCTGGGGCCTTTATCACAAAGCAGGGTTTCTTGGTTAGTATAACTTGTTTAAGGTGGTCTGGGCATAAATCCAACAAGTTATCCAGCTAAGCAAGAAATCCAGCTTCGTGATACAGGCCCCCAGAGCCGTTCAGCTGCGAGGCTCCCAGCAGAAACACTGTATCACAGACCCTGTACTGGACATCTCCAGCTGTCAAACCAAGCTTCTTACATGGGGTGTAGCGGGTCACCTTAAGAGGGGAGCGAGAGGGTGTAGTAGAATTAGCATCCCCCCCTACATACAAACTACCAACCTGCTTTTCTGCAGTGTGAGCTAACGTGAGCGAAACACGTTTAAGCAGCCAAATTGCTACATTGAGCTCGTTCCTAAGCGCCTGTAGGATGTTCACCGGGCTCCAGTGCGAGTGACCTTGCCTGCGTCACCCAGCATCACCCAGCTCAGCATGTGAGCCGTTGGCTTGCTCCTGACCTGCCTTGCTCTGCTCATCCTAACGTGGCTTTTAATTGCAGTTTTCCAAAAAAAATCTGCCCAGGAGGAGTGACAGCCTCCCTGCAATATATATCAGCGCCATGTCAGACAGTCGTCCATTTAGCATTCCGAACAAAAGAGAGGCTTTATTAGCCTTTGCTAAAAAGCTGTAGGATAATAATAATGAAGTGAAATACGACTGATCGGCATGTGGGAAATCAGCACGCAGAATGGAAGGGAATATCTATCTGAGGAGTTTCCGTAACAATTAATCAATACCAGTGGAAAAAGCTATCACACTCTGGCCATATGGGCACAGCTGGGTTTAAGTTCAAGCTTGAGCTGTAAGCCAAAAAAAATGAAAGGTAAAATTCTAAAATGGGCATACCTTTGGTGTCCTGCATGAGGTGCTGTTTCCTCGCAGGGGCATAGCTAGAAATTCAAGATGTCACTTTTGGCCCCCTGTTAAGGTCCCCCTGGAATATTTTGTCAAGCATGGGGGGCCGTCCTAAAAAGTGCTGGGCCCCTTGGATCTGCCTGGGTCCCGTGTCTTTCCTACACACCTGGTTGGCCATTTCAAAGCGTACCAAGCACTCAGGTTCATGTGCGTCTCCAGGACTGTAATCCGTCACAGTCACGATAGCTGGACAGTTCTTTACTGTGATGGCAGAAGATCAATGGGACAATGACAGTGGCCGTGTCCTTCAGACTGATTGCCTGTGTGACCTACCTGAGACAGTCAGTAATCAGATGTCGCTTCTCTCTAAATCGGGCAGTTTATGTTGTATCCTGATGACGTGCCGCATCTGACTGATAGATGTTCTGTTGCTGTCTCTTCCAGATGCCTTCGTATTACATCCTGATAGCAGTCCCAGTGTTCTACACGTATGGTAAGTGAATCACAACAAACCATAATAATTATACACGCCTGGCACTTTCCGTTAATAAGGACAACAGCCCAGAAGCTGGGTAAGAGAGGTTGCTAATCTTAGTGGCATGTGCATCAAAGATCATTCAGAACCAGAAAGTTTGCCCCAGAAAGGAGAATAAATCCGCTGATAGTGCCCTCTACAGGCGGTGTCCACAGCACCAAGGCTCTCAGAGATCTGAGGTCCACGTCAGGCACGCCATTGCCTAGCCGTTAGCATCTGCCGGGATAGCATACAGCCGCAGGCTTGCGGAAGGCAGACATGAGGCTGCATCTCAGGCAGAGTAAGCAGGCGTGGGTGAGGCCGACGGAGGCTGGGATGGCGGCAGGTTCTGCCGCACTTCCATATTTAGCCCCTCTGCCAGCTAAGCACGTTGAGATGGCTTTGGCAGCCAGCCGCCTCCCCGGTGATGATGATATTCTCTTGGCTGTGGCTGACCCTAAAACCGGAGACTCCTCAGCTCATGATTAATCGGCCTGTGAGTTTGCTGGCCACTTCAGCCGTGACGGAGGCAGAGAACGAGCCACGTTATTATAGTAGCGCATGTCTGTGTCCGGCACACGCAGAACAGTGAGGACGTGAATTATTCTGCGGCGTCTCCGGCTCTGTGCTATATTCCCCTGCCATGTGCTGAACTACAATTATTTTGTTCTTTTTCCAATGAAATACATAATGGCAGAGTGATCGTCATGAGTCTGGCAGGCCGGCCTGTGAGATTTCATTTAGACTGCAGACGGAAGGTCACCTGGAGTCCGGTCGGAAGACGGGAAGCGTCTTGATCTTATTTCGTAGATATTCGATAAGAAGGTAGCTGTTTAATTTGGCTGTGGCCCATTTGCTTTGTACGCAAGGGAGAAGACAAAGCTGATTTATCCGTTGTTTACTGTAGACTTGTGTAATAGACCTGCTTAATTATAATTCATGCTACAATACTTCAGGATATCATCTGCAGGGAGGGGGACTGGGAGTGGGGTGCTGTGTTATTAGAAAGGGCAGTACTGTATATCCATCACAGCAGCACAGGTCTGTTTGTTCTTAACCAGGGCCATCTGGGTGATACTGTAACCCCATAGCGGACACTCCTGAACGCCCCCCCCCCCCCCCCCCCCCCCCCCCCACGAAAGAACAAAACAACAACCCCCCCC
>JAODKE010000028.1:13913928-13959377 GCA_026779605.1 Mormyrus hasselquistii | reverse complement strand
AAGTTCATAATGCTAATGGGGGACGTGTCAGAGTGGTCCTGGCTCCCTGCTTCAGGACAAATTTAGATGCGCTGTGGGTAATTGGGGCAGCTCGATTTTCAGGGATGAATCCCTGCCCACTCCACTGTACCTATTATTAGCATAACAGTTTAGCGTTTTTCAGTGTGCTACATACTCCCTAATAATGCACGAAGTTCTGTGGAAAAATACGACACAGGGATAATAATTTGTTTTAAATACTTTTGATGTGAATGACATTTCTGCTAATAATCAAACAAAATTCCCCCTAATAATGACAGCAATGTGTTTATACTAAGCTATTTTCCCTAAACGGGGCGAGTTATGCAGCTGACATGGTGAAATTATTTTCCTCATCAGTGGTTGCGGGGGTAAAGCGGCTTCAGTGAGGCGACACTTTTAAAAGCCATTCAAAGGCTGCTGTTTCTAATCAGGGAGAGTCTTATAATTGGGATGGCTACAGGCGTAACATGGAGGCCGTCTCAGTGCCGGCTTAATTAAACAATTGATGTGGTCATTAACGCTCTCGGGGTGAGGCGGCTACATTAGCTTCAGCAAGGCCACGCCGGCACGTCCCACCGGAGCAGGTTCCGCTCGAGCCGCGAGCCACACATGGCACCATCTCTGCCAACAGCATCGTTGCAGTGATTCTGTGCCAAACTTACAGGAAGCAGCAACTGGATTTATAAGTGAAACTCGACCGTTTCCCGGGTGAGAAGGTGCAGCGTGGATGTGAGCGAGGGTGACCAGACACTGGGCTCGATCGATGGACGGGAGCTCGGAGAGCTTTCAGAGCGGGAGGCCTGAAGAGCCGTGATGAAGGGTTGCCCACAGAAGCATCGATTCCCTCTTTCGGCCCCCACCACTCTGCCCAGACCCCCACAAACTCCTCTGCCACCTAGCCTCATGGAAATGTTTGGCGACAGTGAAGGAAAACAGGCATACCGCTGCAGAGATGAATGCGATTCATAAACGCTAAGCCGTCTGCAGGAGCCAGAGGAGGCCAGCCAATTCGATCAGCCCCGGCCTGTTTACTGCCACTACAAAGGCCAAAAATGCCGCAGACCTGTACTGGCTTAGAACCAGATCAGCAGAGATGGCGCAGTCAGGGGGCACCACAGAGTGACGTGTGGTCGTCCATCCCAGGGCCATGTGATCAGAGAAAGGAACTGAGATAAGGTTTAGTCAGAATCTCCACACTTTAAGATTTAAGACTTTAAGATTTAAGATTTTATTGATCTCAGGGGCAATTACTTCAATATATGTAGATAAAATACTGTCTATCCTGCTGGCTTCTTTCATTTTTATTTTCAAATGTTTGGAAAGGAGAAAAGACTTGGAGTGTGGCTGCAGAGATTTTACATTCCAGAAACTTCTTGATGGAATTCTCGCGGCTTTTCTGTCTGAGGGGTGTTGGATGCCAGCGGCCGCGTCCCGCTTGTTCAGCCTCAGGTGGTTATGTTGGCTGGTCCAGTTTGTCAAGCTGCCGCTGTATGAATAGGTCTGATGGAAGAGGCTCCCCACTGCCTGTGAAAGGCTTTATTTAATATTTCATCATGCAGATGGGCCCATGCCCTGAATACACACAAACACACACCCTTTTGACGTGTCGCAAATCGACTGACGATCATCACCTCAGCCAAGTATCTGGAACAATTATAAGCAAAAGAACTAATTTAATTCATGAGCTGATCTAGCTAAATGGAAACAGCTCCCCTTCCTCACTGGTTGGCTTGGATCAATGTTTCCCAATCCGGTCCTTAGGGACCTACACTCAGTCAATATTTTTACTTCCTCCAAGCACCCTGGCAGACAGGTCACATTTTTGCTCCCTCCGGGAGCTGAAAGGGAGCAAAAACATGGACTATCTGTGGGTTCCTGAGGACCGAATTGGGAAACACCGACTTGAGTCACAGCAGCGTGGTGTGTCAAGTGGACAATAAAGTAGCAGGTCTGCTAATAGCTAAGAGCATTAAAAAATACTCCACTCTCATTTTATTGTATAAATCTCCCTAAATCTATAAAGTTTAATACAATTGGTCCATTCATGCTATGACAAGCAGCTAATTGTCTTTATAACGATGCAAAAAATATTTCCTGAAGCTAACGGGATGACAATTGAATAATGTTTGATTAAGATACTGCTTAATACTTGAATACTCGGTTCCAAACGTTAATTTTGTGCTGATCAGTTAGGATTATCTGGGTAGGAATCCAGCCTGTGTTCCCAATGCACCCTATCGTAACACAGTCACATTCCCAGGTGACTGGCCTAAAAAATGACACCAGGTTAAAAAAAAAGTGAGAATGTCTCCATAGTGACAAGAGGATTGTTCAGGCGAAATAAACAACTACAACAGCACATAGAAAGGAGATTTGACGTAAGTGCTTTGAGGTTTTAGTCGAATATTTATTGAGCTTCCAGCAACAAAACAGATGTCTTTTACAAAGCAGAGAGGGGGCTCAACCCAAAGGCTATTAAAGGTGTGTTTACTGGAGAAGCATAAGACAGACAGAGGAAAGCCCACAATGAAGTCACTTCAGTGGCACGCTTCAAAAAATGTGGGAAATTAACAAAGCATTTTGAGTGCTCAGTCACGCAAATCTGTGGCGCGTACCAAGACAGGCGTGACGGATGAATGTGTGCGGTATCCATCCACGGGACGTACCATTTCATCTCCGCTGGCTGTCTCTGTTACGACTGATTTAAAGTTACGGCGCAGTTACATTTCGTGAAGGTTGCTGTGGCCTCTTGGCCTATGTGATGGAGAAATACACTGTGGCAAATGACACTGGAGTGTTCTGAGGAGTAAAACCCGACTATTAAAGGTCTCCCCCCGCTCCCCCTCTATTTTCACCTCCTTTTGTGGCGGCCATCGTGATTCCTCGCTGTGCTCAGGCAGTTACTGGCTGGCATGTTTGCCACAATGTGTCGGTGAGCCTAGGATTTTCAGGCGTTAATTAAATGGCCATTTGTAATCTGCCAAGAATAGCAAGGCTGCCAGCCTTCAGCCGTTTTGGGTTGAGGCTGTTAAATCAGTAAGTGATGGGAAGCCATGCAGAGTGAAGTATGACCTTCCTCTGATTTGGGTCGTACAAATTATGTGAGTCAGGAGCTTGTAGGAGGAAGGACGGGATCCATGCGGCAGGTCGGGGAGAGAGAAGAGGCCAATTAGAGGAAAGGCGACACAGGAGGGATGGGAGGAGGAGGAGGAGGAGATGGAGGATTTCAGCGAGGTTGGAGGAAAGGAAGAGGAAGGCAGGATGCGGAAGAGGAGAACGAGAAAAGAGAAGTGTTACAGGAGATCAAAAACAGGAGGACAAGAAGAGTGGAGTTTCACAGGAGGATGGGAAGAGGACTAAAGACAGAAGCTCAGTGGTCCACTGTAATGCTTCTGTGTTCATAAAACACAAGGCTGGACAGTGTAATCAAGCGCTTTACAGCCTGCTTCCTTCTCTTTGGTAGATTAATCCCAAATTATTCTGACTCCGGCCCAGTATTTTCATCGGGCTCACGTTTTACAAAAGCAGGTTCCTCCTAATTAAATTTTACGATGAACACCATCTCAATGAGTTAGTCTCCAGGAGATTACCTGCCAGAATGCGAGGAGAGAAAAGACATCATTTGCCTCTGTGTTGTCATTACCCCAAGGATGAGCTGCCCTATAGACGCAAGTGTCGCCTCCTCATGGGTATTGGAGACGGCCTTCTACAGGGGCCCTTTCATTTTAATCACTGCATCCTTTTTTCATTGCCAGAATTAAAAAATGATTTATAGGTGCTACGGGAAGTGGTCGATTACCAAAGTTATTCAATATAGGGTTGGCACACTGCTACTCACCAGATTTATAGGATGTTGTTGAAGTTGCATTGACATTTAAATCCAGTCTCCACTCATTGTTCACGTTCTGTTGGGGGTGGGCACTGATGTGTGTTGATGAGCCATCCATGCTTATCTTCACCAGCTCATTTTGACTTGTTTCAAGGCGAATTTTTCGCTTTCTGCGAAATAAAGGCACCATAGTGGAAGTTGTGGTGACTTCCTCTCTTCCTGATTGCTGGTTCAGGCTGGTCCTACTCTTCCCTCCCTTGTATTCCCCCCAGGACTGGAGCGCTAAGGGGTCATCTGAAAGGCCTCAGCAGAAGCTGTGGGAATGCTTCACCGCCACTGGGAACATTTCCTCTGGGTCACTAACCGAGCCGTCTGCTCAGCTGTAGACCACGTTCTCCCTCTGTCATCCTCATCTAGCCAAGTTGTGTTCCATCCCTGCAGAAGGTGTGCCACAGGCTGCGGGGCTGTTTTCCAGAACATTCTGACAAGCAGCAATTCAGGCATCACGCTGAACACTCATAATTAACAGGGGGGAGCACCTGGCTTTCGTTGAACCACGTTATCTGAGGCAGTTACAAGAGAATCAGCTGGGCTGGAGGGGCGTGTGGAGCAGGGGATGGAGGACAAAGCCACCTTGCCTGTGAGCTGCAAGCTAATTTCAGTTCTGTCATTCCCAATTTCCATTTTTGTCATTTTGTTGTTCTTAAAAGGACAGGTGCACATTTTTCTATTTTGTAAATGAAATAAGTCATTAAGTTTTCATTTCTGCATCTGACCTGGCAATAGAGACCACCTACAGATAGCATATATATATGTATATATATATACAGATTCTTCTTTATACCCTCAGACAGCCTGACAAATATACCCTACATATACAGTATATACCTATTGTTCTGTGTACCCATATATAAGATAAGGAGGGTGATTTGTGCCTTTGATCCTGAAATTCTCTGTTGTATATACGGTTGCTGTATTTATGGCTAGTGTGGCAGTTCCATACTCTACCCGGATATTAAAGCCTGCATATCCTCCAGAAGACTGTCTCGGTATACATCTTTGTTCGACATCTGCATCGGTATGTGGGAATTCAGTCGCCGCATGTGAAATGTACAGCTATGAGCTTTGTGTTTCTAACCAAGTAGCATCTCAGCTCCGTGCTTCACTTCCTGAGTAACACCCCTGAGCTGATCCCTGCCGTGCGATCAGTCATTCAGGGGAAGATGGCACAGCACTGTGCAAACAAGACTGACTTGACGAGGATACCATGACACTTTGGTTTCTAAGACTCGACAGAATGCATTCTGGGCCCAGAGAGCGTGCAGAGGTTAAGTTGCCCCCGCAGAGGGTGATGAAAGACTCCCTCGGTCAGTCAGCCTTGGGGCTGCGGGTCCTACCTCAAATAAAAATCCCTTTCTCAAGAGGGAGTCTGCTATGTGTCTGAGGTTTGTTGAGATGTCTGTGTTCACGGTTTTACCGCAGTGATGCAGAGCAACTGTACCACGCCACCAGAGACCATTTTGTCCATTTACGTGGCTGACTTCATTTTCTTCACCTGCACCAGTGGAGTCCCTGTGTGTCCTTAAGAAAAGAGCCTCCGTGCGATTGAATTTCATGGGGTAGCAAACCCATGTTGACCACCCACACAGAATACATAATGCTTCCTGCACCACAGTTAGTAGACAAAGCTCACTATGGTCACATATGCATTATGGAGTTCACCTTCTAAAAGGCACAAATAGTGATGCAGATAAACCTTTGGCACAGGCCTGTACCTCAAACAGACCAAGTCCTTCACAGCTGCTCAATGTTCCTTCATTTCCTGGAATCCTGCATGAACATCTGTGAACCTTGACTCAACAGGAGAGGCTGGAGTGACCTCTGATCCCCTGCTCCAGGATACCGAAAGCATTACCATCATTCAGGAGATTTCTCTGCAGCACTTACTGATGTGGTCATGACTGATGAGGTCATGGTGTCATCGAGCTGCTCCTCAAAGGTTCTCCGTCATGTGTGAAGCTGAGGAGCTCATTCAGCGAAACACACCTCACACAACAGAATCTACAGTGGAGCACGTACACATACACATTTAGAAAAAAAAAACTGCCTTCTGAAAAGGGCCCTAAATGAGTTTGAGTTCATTCAGTTAGCTTCGTTTTTAAGGCTTGTTATTCAAAACCAAGACAGAATAATGGAAAGCAGCTGTCTTTTAGTGCTTTTAAAGTAACGTCTAGATTATGGTGTACATGCAGGCTTTCTTAGAAACTTCATGACGTGCAGAGTTTTACCATAATGTCGATGCTATCAAGGCAACTTTTAGTGTGAAACCAGCTGCCTGCTACTGCCAGCCCCTAAAATGTTTGCAGATAAAATAACAGAAATTATTATGAGCAAGACAGTCATTATGGAGCAGTAACACATTTATTTGCTATCACTGAAATCAAGCCAACACTGTGGCTCCCAAACCACTCCGGCTGTTTACCGCCCCAGCAACTCCTTCCGATGGCCATTTAGCACCAAAGCTGCTGCTTTCTCAGGTCTCGGGTCATTTTTGCGCAATTATCCATTACGAAGGCTGATCTCGAGGAGCATCATGTGCGTTGGTCTCAATCGGCTTCAGCCTTCCACGTGTGTCCATTCATCTTTGTCTTTTGGGGCACCAGGCAGTAAAACAGCCGCAACTGAACAAGCATCCCATTGCAGGCAAGTCGTGCTGAGGGTCCTTTAAGAACCGTGTCCGAAAATGAGGTGCGGTCTTTTCCGGAAGCCCATTGACCGTTCGGATATAGCTTTCACTAAGTGATTATTCACAGAACAGAAAACATTACGTGCACGTATATGTACAGGGGATATGAGTGCAGATTAATTTGTGAGCTGGACAGCCTAGCGCCTCTGATGACAGTGTCGGGATGTCTTGGACATGCTTGGGCCAGTGAGGTCAGGTGCTTCATTTAGAAGTGTGGTCTTGCCCACTCCAGTGGTCATTGATTACATGGTGGAAGCTTGGACAGTTCCGGTGAGGCTGCTGCTTAGGTGTCTCCACCTTCCTCTCAGCTGTCATTAGGGGGCAACATCAGCAGAAGCCATAAAATCCAGGGCAGTGGTTCAGAGAACCGTGTGCTCTGGCTCTGCGTGTGGCCTCACCTTTGTCTTGCTGTCAATCCTGCCCTACTGCTGGCATTTGCTCACCCAGAAGCCCAGTCTAGAGGAGCATAGAGTGCCACCTCCTGGTGAGAGTGTGTCCTGGCATCCACTTGCTCATGCAAAACACATTGCAAGATGGCACAGCCTTTCCCGCCGTTTTTCGCGGTGCCTGACCAGTTCATGCACTTACCGGCTCGATCTCAAGCACAGGTCCGGATTCCCCAGGTCAGTCACTGCAGTCATGCTTGGGGAGATGCAGTGCTCTGATTGCTTGAAACAGCAGGCAGGCACTTTCATTCAGGCCTTGTGCTACTGCTGTTCACTCAGATTCTGCATATATTTATTTTGTAAATAAACTCCCCATTTTTGTGTCGTCTATTCCACTGGGATATTTACTATCTTCTGTCTTATAAAAACAAAATTTGGTGCTCTGACACCCTCTTCGCTGTCCAAATACACTCCAAAACAGGTCTTCTAGGTATTAGCGGGTACAGAGATAAGCCTTGGTGTCAGGATCCCACATCTGTCTCAAAACGCAAGCCTCTGGGCAGCATGTGAACTGAGCAGAGGCCTCTGTGATGGCATGCTGGGAAACAGGTTAGCCATTTATAGATAGGATGTAGAAGGGATTATCCCTTAATGAAAAACATGCATGTTGTTTTTAATTGGAGGAATACGGCCATGACTTGTGTGTCGAATCCTATATTGTAAGATGTAGTTCACTCTAATGATGAAGCCGTACTTTGATTGGATTAATGAGAGATCGGAAGGAGAGGTTTCATGAATAGCATTATCTCTTTGTCTTCTAAACCATTTGTCAGTATACCCTGATAAAAGGGTAGTGGTGTACTTCTCTTAAGTGTGAGCGTGTCCTTGTGTGCCTCAAAGGGCACATTAGAGGTAGCCCAATCCACACATCAACCCAGGTACTTAACAGGACCATGATTCACGGACGTACTACACAACTCCAGTTATAGACATTTCCGCTTTGTGCTTGTGAATATAGCGAATATTTTGAGGATCATAGATGTCCCTCAGCCGTTTTTAAAATAAACCAGCTATGCCACTTGGACTGGCTATATTTGAAGTAAGACCCAGGCTGTAGTAGCTGAAGTACAGCTGCAGGATTGAATGAGAGCAGCAGATGGCTTTCTGAGTTTATCCAAAACCCTTGGTGCATCAGAGAAGCCGAAATGGTCGTGGGTGAGGTTGTTTGTTCATATTTATTTGTCGCTTCTTGTTGCCGTTGTCTTTGTCTGCCACTGTTCACCCTCCTCTCATTCTTTATCTTCAATAAGACTAAAATGGCACTATAAAGTTTTCTTCACAGCCTGGGCTGACATGCTGTCAGCTTCAATGAAAACACATTCACACTTCCAAATATAAATCTACTCCAATAATGCAATTCTCATCCAAGAGGTATAATTCATGACCTCGCCAGTTCTTCATGGTGGTGAGTGTTCACTGAATTAGATTAGATTCATCATATTATGCATGGCTGTTTTTGTGCGCCAGGCTTCTCTATGTTCACAGAAGAACGTGTCTGAATAGGACTAATGTTCCCCTCTCAGGTGGTTCTGTTGTCATGTGAACAAATTCTTCTTGTACTGTAGGTCTGGTGTCTGCTCTTTTCCCTGGGTGTGTCTTCTAACTCTCTTTACGCTTTCAGGTCTGAATCCCAGTGTTTCAGAATCATGCTAACGCCTGGACACATAGAACTATATGAGAGAAGTCAAATTCTTTTGAAGGTCATCTTCCCTGGACCGGCAACACAATGCAGCCGCGGAATTTACTGACAAGTGGCCTCAGTTTGATATTTTCCCCCCAACTTGGGGGTGTGGGTGGGGGCACCCATAGTTTACAGTGGGTACGGAAAGTATTCAGACCCCCTTCAATTTTTCACTCTTTGTTATATTGCAGCCATTTGCTAAAATCATTTTGCAACAAGTTTTTCACACCTGGATTTGGGGATCCTCTGCCATTCCTCCTTGCGGATCCTCTCCAGTTCTGTCAGGTTGGACTGTAAACGTTGGTGGACAGCCATTTTTAGGTCTCTCCAGAGATGCTCGATTGGGTTTAAGTCAGGGCTCTGGCTGGGCCATTCAAGAACAGTCACAGAGTTGTTGTGAAGCCACTCCTTCGTTATTTTAGCTGTGTGCTTATGCAATATAACAAAGAGTGAAAAATTGAAGGGGGTCTGAATACTTACCGTACCCACTGTATATGCTTACAAGTTGGAACTTCTGAGTACTTGATCCGACACTTGAACACCACCCTGAAATTGAAGGAAACTCCACAATCCCAACCTCAAAATTCAAGATGGCTGCACCCTTCAGCAACAGAAGTGAATGTTTTAGTTTTATACTGTTGATTGCCACTTATGGCTTATTTGTGCTTCAGTAAAATGGTCATAAACACAGTACTGTCCAACTGCTATCTGTGGACATGTTGCTAAGGCGCTTGTATGCACGAAATACTACATAATGCTTTGATATCAATTGGTATTGCTAATTAATGGCTAACAATGAACCTGGCTAGAACTGGGGCCTCTTTCAGATAACAGAATTTCTTGCTTAGCTAGATAACTTGGATGTTAGGTAGTCAAAGTTAAATGTAAGCAAATGCATACAAAGGCAATTTAAACTAGGATACCTTAAATCTGACAATTTATCCAGCTAAGCAAGAAATCCTTTAGTTTGAAACAGGTCCCTGGTATTGCTGAATGGCTTTCCGACTTTGTGTACAGGAACACGGATAAAATAAAGTGTGATGTCATTCCAACTTCCGACCTCTGAGGTAAATGAAACGTAGGTTGGGGAAGAAAGACCAGCCCACAGAAGACCAGCCCTCAGAAGACCAGCCCACAGAAGGCCAGCCCTCAGAAGACCAGCCCACAGAAAACCACCATGAATATTCCAGATCTTCCCGATGGAGGATGGAGGCGGCTGAGGTCACACTGACATGAGGCCTTCTCCCAAAAAGATTTCCATCCTGCTTTCTCTGGTTCCACTGGTTATATGCTTAGCTTTCTTCCTACTGCAGTGTCATTTTTGGTTCTTTCATTCAGAGATTCACGGCACATTCTCTGGAAGCAGCTGAACCCTCTGTGAACCTGGTCTCCGCTTGTCTTACATAGTACAGCTTTTGACTTGTATGAGTTTTCAAGACTATGGGTACATATTCGATCTCCAGTGGACAGCGTAAATGTGCACGTTTATGTATTATCTCTGCGTTATTGTTCAGTGCAAAGATAAAAGTGACACAAACAGCTCGTGTAGGAGTGTGATAAAGTCGTTCCTGGATCTGTAACCTCACTTACCAGCATCACCAGGCAGAGTAGCCTCCTTCATGCACCCACCATCTCCCCCCCCCCGCTTGCAGTGCTGCTCTCCCCCTCATCACTGATGTGATTGCCACTGACGCTCTCCTTTCCATCTGTGGGTTCCAATGACACCAAATATTGTCAGGAAGGCTTCAGCATTATCTTTGTCTTTCCCTATAACCGCGTAAATACTTCACCGTCACAGTGTGTCGAGCCAGACTGCGAAGACGGACTGTGTCGTAAACCTAGGGGTCCCCGGACAATTTAAGTCCATTTATTTGAAGACTCTAGTGACAGGATGGCCACCTGGACAAATGACTGATGACTGCAGTGTTGGATGAACAGTCCTGGTTCAACTGAGCAAACAAGAGAAGATCATTGTTTTAGATACTGTGAAATACTCTGTGAAATACTCAACAGTGTTGAGGTGGTGACCACACACCCCATGTTTATTTAACACCAGTTAGCTTAGCATGTTCGGAGTGAAACTTAGAAAACAGAACATTTCCGTCTTGCTGTTGCTAATCTCCATCAAACATACACTCTCAGAGGCCCTGAGCCCCCAGTGGCAGATGTATAATACTTTGTCTAATTATTTCTTAAGTACTTTTAAGGTCTGAGGTAGGTAGGTCTGGCCTGTAAAGATCTTTCCTGCAGGATGGAGTGATTTATAACAGTTCCTCTGGGAACTGGCCAAAAGTGCCCATATTGCAACAGCATGTCCGGGACCAGCCTGGCAGCCACTGATCATGGTCCCCAGAAGATGATCATTAAACTCAATTCAATAAAAATTACAAATACAGATTTAAGGTCTATAGGAAACAGAGGGTGTAGAGGGTACATCTTGGATGGACATACTCTCAAACTAGAAGCAGTTGGGAGTTTCGTATCTTCCAACATACCTTTAGAAGGGTAGTAGGTCACCCATCACATGATGCCGGGCGCAGCCAGACTGATCCCTCCAACCCTGGAGGTGAGCCAACAGCACAGGCTGCTGAGCCAGGGGCCTCCAACAGCTGTCTGCACCCCCATGTCAGCTGATGCCTCCCAGACATATCAGAGATGCTCAGAGCCGAGATTTATACACTCGCCGTTACCGAGACAGCTAACCTGTCCTTGTAGAAACATTGTGATCTGCACTGGCTTTAGGCTGAGGGATAGAGCAAAAGTGTACAATCCCCCAGAGCTGTCATTTACAGCCTATACGATTAACATTGTATATAAATGACTCAGCGTCAGCTGTAATCACATCCTGCTTTGGATTTTATATATATATATATATATATACATGAAATATGTAATTTAGTTGTAACTGCGTAAGTTTACACATTTTATAAACTACAAGCCCAGATGTGTGGTGTTCCATAGAATCAGACCCAGGCTGGAAGCCGCCTTTCGACTTCAGGTCAGGTACAGCCATTGCCTCGATGCTAATGCAGCAGTTTTAGAAGCTAAGCCATATCCACAGTTGCGTTTTGGTCATCAAAAGAGTGTACTACCGTGTGATTCCATTTTAATGCTGCCCTTTTAGACCCTTTGTCAGAGAGTTTATGTGTGTACGGAAGGATGGCTCCCTGTCGTCTCTCTAAGTTGGGATAACGGCTGACAGCACACCTCAGAAGGCCAGATCTCTCCTCAGGACCCTGATTCTTTGCTCCTTTTAACTGCAAGGCTCATAGAATATGGATGTTCAGTCTCCTTCTCCCCCCCCCAAGGGTCTAATTTTATTCTCTGAGAGGGAGCTTTTCTTCTTTTTGTCCTTGAGATTGGGAATTAGGTAACAGTTCCTCTGGTGGGGAGTTCGGAGTTCATCACTCTGACAGAAGGCAAATGCCTGGTGTCCTTTTGGCCTGTGATCATGTGATCACCATTCACTAATTTTGCATGGGGTGCTGGAATGTTGCATGGAGGTGACTAGATTTCAGAGATGTGTACCCAGCTAGTTCTACAGTCGGCAAAGCACTGACTTTTATCTAGCATTACAAATAAATGAAATATAAGCTGGGTATTCCAACAGAATAAAAGGGGATATGAGAAAGATTGGTATGTTCCCCAGAGTTTAACTAACCATATGTTCTCCTAGGCTTCGGTTCTGGATCGTCACAGTACGGTTTCTTGGGGCATGAGTAATACTGAGTGACGTTAGCTGCCTGCTTCGGTGTGGGTGCCTTCAGGCCGGGATCACTAAAGCAGAGTTCTCGTGGATCACCGGGACCGATCTGGGAGTCATCCCTGGAGTAGGAGGGTCATGACCCAGTTCCCCTTGAAGTGCTGTTCGACAGGCAATCGAAGGCGCTGATTCCTAATTAGGAGGCTTCCTGTATGATGCTCATCCTTCAGGGGGGTTCTGAAGCGGGGTTATTAAAGCGTCCTCTCTCATGGTCCTCCTCGGCCACGCTAGACAGGATGAGCCCGGCCACCATTTGTCTGCATCACAAAGCTGATGGGGCATTGGTTATTCCTTTGATTGAAAAGGATTAGATTAGATTCCTGTATAAATTAAGTGGCCTGTCAATCAATTACGTTGAACTGAATGCTCACTGACCTTCTTGTCATCCCCTTTTAAGGCTCTGAAGGGCCTTAATTAGAGTTTGGAAGGAACCGTCAAACTCTCCGTCTCCACGTTTCCCTGCTAGCAATGACTGTGTAGCGCTTTGGCTTGCTTCCCATACGTATTTATCACTGACAAACACGCAGCCTGGCACTGGAGGCTGACATGAGCGTTCACAATCCTCCTTCGTGCACATTCATTCCCAGACTAACTTAAGCGGCTCATTACCTATTTACCCGGCTCAAGGGCTCAGTTGGTGTTTGTCACCATGTGACCTGATGGTGTCACCTGACTTTGTGATACAGTATGCTGAAAGCAGTCCCCAGTCAAGTTTTTTGCCGAGTCACAGTTTCGGAAGTCTAAGTGGTGTGATTCAATGTTGGAGTGGGTGATGCCTGCTTCCCTAGAGGTGATGTGTTCCCCAGATCTAAGCAGGCCCTGGAAATCAACTGTGTGTTTTTTTTCCGGGCTTTGGCTCAGTTACTGTGCTGTTTTTTTATACGGCACACAGTGTGTGTGCGGTGGACGGTCTGTGTCATAGTATACGGACTTACAAATGAGTTACGTTCAGAACAGCCGTTCGTAACTTGAAATGTTCGTAAGTCGTTATTCAACATTATTTTAAGGGTATGCGCAAATACAAAGAACTAGGATGCTGGGAGTACGCACGCTACGCTGCTGCGCAGCGGGAGTAGCAGCCAGAAGTCGTACTAGGCGGAATTAGGGCACAGAAAAAAATAACCGATGTTGCGGACAGGAGACGGAAGCCCAAGGAACACAATTTGGACTTATAGTCCTCTTTGTTCGTATGTCTGAAAGTTCGTAACTTGAAAGTTCGTAAGCAGAGGAGCGTCTGTATTCGTAATGGTCAACCTATTAGGCAACACAGGCAAAGTCCTGGAGTTCCAACTGAAGAGATGCCGATGTCACTAATTACCCAAGACAAAGTCAAACTGATTGGCTAAATTAGCACCCCTAGAAGTACCTGTGCACTCTGTAGTGCCAGCACAGAACAGCCTAATGATACAGAGGGAGGGGAAAGGTGCCGAGGATGTTATTAGGCTATCATAGTGTGACAGTACCCTACCTGCTTGCTAACTAGTATACCTGCATTGTCTTTTCATCAGAGTGTATAATGCTATCTAGACATCATAAACATACCCAAGTTCTGTCTGGCCGAAATGCCTTGATTCAGTCAGAAGTTACTGTAATGTCATAATAATTCTCTAATTAATGCTACTACCTAGGCATACTTCAATGGCTGTATTAAGTCCACAGAGATTATGCTCCAGGATTTTGTGTTTACCTCCTTGATCATTTTAATGTGCATAATGGCTGCCGTGCAGTAATACCAATGTAACATTATTTAATTTAAATAAATCTATCATCATCATCATGAGCAAAGATTGTTAATAGGGCTGTTGAACAACTGCATTTTTTAAACACGATAAATCGTACATAATGATAATTCATCAGATATACAATAAGGTAACACATTATTTGCCGGGAGTTTATATTAATTAATCAGAAGTTATGTGTCAGTTACATACTGATCCCGAGTTCATTCGTCATTAATGTTGTTTCCACCTTGAGGAACAAAACTGTACCAGGGCTGCACCCTTTTTATGACAGTGCACTGCAAAATAATTGCAGGAAACACTTTACTTGAGGAGGCACACGTAACTTAGTTACTATTGCAGTACAAATCATTAAGAAATACAGTAACTGCATGAAATACATTAACCATTATGATTAATTAATGTACCCCCACTGGTACAAAAATATTCCTCAGAGTCCATTCCTGTACCTTAAAAGGCACATGTACTCACAGAGCACAATTGGCAGACCCTTGCGGGTACAGCCCCCGTGACAAGCAATGGTACCCTCAAAGGTACAAATTGGTGCTTTTTTTCTGACAGTGTACCATACAAGAAAAAAAGATATGATATCTGTATATTCAGTATAGAAATTACATTCTATTTAGAAATCTTTGCTCATACTGCTCTCCCATTGGGGTATCAAAATTAAAGCAATTGAAGTTAATGCAATCAAAGAAATATTAACATGATTTGACTTAAAAGCACCTCGTATTTAACATATATTATTATGTTTTGTAATTATTTTTATTTTTTCATTATATAGTAATGTTAGCGGTTGGCAGCGGGTGGAGGGGGGCGAGGGGGGCACCAACGGTGAGTCCCATCTAGGGTGTCACACGGACATCAACCAGCCCTGAATTGACGGCCCTGTTTTCAGAGGAGTAAAACCTTTATTTTAGCCTCCCTACTGTGACAACTCCTTTCCTAAGGAGAGGTCCGTTTCCTGTGTTCTTACCCTCCAGATCGCCAGCTTAAAGGTGAGAATCAGATGAAGAGTAATACAGAAAGGATGACCTCTGACACGCATACATTTCCATTCATCACCAGCCGGCACAAGCCATCATCGGATGCACCTCATGTGAGAATTCGGAAGTGCATGTTTATCACAAGCTCAGAATTCTCTGACACAACAGAAGCATGTAGCTCAGGCATCACCCTTTTGACGGGCACAAGCCGGATCATCCTCGATACACTGCCTGCACCAGAACCCGGGCCCGACTCTGCATCACTCACACTTTCATTTTGACCTTTGTCTACCTGGCATAGGATTGGAAAGCGCCTCTGAGCCAGGATGGTATGCCTGAGTGTATCTGACAGTCAGTGGTGGTTCTAGCCTGCCCCCCCCCCCACCCCGCACCTCTCTGCAACAAAAAAAATGCACCATATGGCACTAACTTCTATTTTCATTATGACGTTTGGAGACATACAAATAAATAATGATGAAATTAAAAACTACATAAATATAAAAATACATACAAAATAAGATTCATAAATATCAAAAAGGAGTAACAAAGCCAAGTAATAAATTGTTGTACATAGACCTAAATAAAACAAGTAGAAAAACAATTATTATTATTAATTATTATTATTATTATTATTAATTATTAGTGTTACCCTAATGTTTACCAAACATACTAATGATATACTATCCTATTTCATTGCAGGCATAACATTTATACTCACAATGAAATGAAATCGCTGCAGACCTTTATCTTTTTGTGTTTCTCTTCTTCTATCCTCTTTTTTCTAAACTGGACAACTGATGTCTTTGACCTTTTCTTATCTATTTGTGTTAATTTGACACTTGAGCATCAATACATCATCCATCCGCCAACACCGTCAACAGTCAAGACTAAACAAATTCACTTTGATGGTGTGCAGACTGGAAAGTAGAATATTCAATGTTATAATTCGTCCGTGAAACCATATTTTCACAGTATTATGAATAAATTGTGGTTCATTTGGTAGCATTTCATAGTGTGGCTGATTTTACTAATTGTACTAGTACTGTACAAAGTTAGAGGTGCACTATTTGATAGATTCCCTTTCCAGCCTCTGATAGATTCCCTTCCAGTGGGGCAATCTGCCCAGATCACAAGCTAGAGTCCAGGTACCCACTCCAACACAAGACATGATCTCATTGATGTGACATGCAAATGAGCAACAGAAAACCATCACCATCGCAATTTTTTTGTTTTGTGTTGCTGCAGGCCCATATCTAAATCCACCAGTGTTGACAGTGTAACGAATTCTTTCAGAAAATTTGACCATGAGTTCTTTTCAAGGAAGAGCAAGGCTGCATGAAACACAAGGCCTGATACAACCAGCCGTGCACTTTTGTGGTCCTGCTGTTGTGAGAGATAGCCAGCAGGGGGCCTGTGATTAATCTGAAGCTGGGTGGTGGGGGGTGGAACGGTACTGACCTTCAGGGAGGAGATGCTTAAATCTGTGGAAAAAAAACAGGGGCCAGTTTTACTAACAGTTGCACCAAAGCAAACCTTGTTTTGGCATTAGAATAGTACTGTCAGGATTTACTAAAGATGCGCATTTGGTGAAGACAATAGCAGTGGAGTTAATTTTTTCGAAGGCCCATTTGCAATATGCATTTGTAGGAAATCCCTTCCAAAGTACCAAATTTGGGGGAGTAGAGTATTTAAATGGGTCACGCAGCGTGATTTACTAAAGTTTGCTGTAGGGAATTTACTGCAAATACCACCATTTTTTTCTACAAAAAGCATGTCTTATTTTGTGTTAGCCATGGCTGTGATAATGTACAGGAGTGTAAACCTACGCTTTTGCTGGCCAATATGTACAAAAACTTAAAAAAAAAAAATTTAATTCTGTCAGTTTCACAGAATATCGTGGTATTTAAGTGAATCCTTACCGAGGCAGCAAGCGTTTGCATCAATAAAATACATCCATTAATGTTTTTAAAAATGTCCGTCTTACTATTATTCAAAAATCATTTAAATTTAGCCTGATGGTATAACCAACATGTTTATTAGAATATTAATGTATATTCAGCTCGATAACAAGATGATTTATTGATTATAACCGTAAATTTACATTTTCAGGCACAGACTGAAGCAGTAGGTATAGATACTATAATCCTGAATAGTTTTATATTTAGAACTGTACTGCTATAAAGTTATAAGTGTTAGTAAATAGGGTAGGCACAGTTAAAAAGGTCCCCTCTCAGTACTCTCTGTGCATCCATCCATACTGCTTCTAGCAGCAAACAATATTATATAAATTGCTGCCTACTGAAGCGTTACTGCTGTTGTTTCGGCTATGCTACAGTATGATGGCATATGAAAAATTCATATCATACGGGAAGATAAAACCGGAATAGCAGATGAGCCTGTCTACCAAGTAGCACTACCTCCGCTTCCATTGTGTTTGTCAGATTATAACAAGCAGAGTCATCAGATATGCTAGTTTGCAACCCTACGCTAATTTACGTCACCCTTGGTAGATTGGGTTGGTCATTATTTCAATAAGCTGTGTCTGTGTTCAGAAATTTGCGCCTTCTTAGTAAACACCCTCAGTACTGGCCTCTCCCGTCGGACCTTCACGCTAATTTGCCCTGCTTAGTAAATCTGGCCCTAAAACAAGAACTAAAACTCTACCCTAGAAACTTGCTACACAGTTGGCCGGCATGATGCCATTTCTACTTGTGTTGCAGGAAAATCAAAAAAATAACCATCCCATTCAACGGGGATAATTTTCAGATCGTTAAATGCATTTAGACCAGGGCTGCTCAGGTCCCATTATGCCACCAGGAAAAAACATGAAACAAATCAAATATTTTTGCAGTTTTCTGCTCCTCTGGAGAGTCACAACAAATGGATGTGTTCTGCAGTGCAACACGATCAGAAATTATAACTACCGCATGAGTAGTATTTCCATAAAATAGAGATTTTTTAAGTATATTTAAGTATATTTCCTTTCACACAGAGGCCTTCATGTAGCTATACACCACAGAGCACTTTTGGTGCGTTCGATTATTTCTTTCTAACTCGGATGAAAACGACACGAAACGTCACAAAAGACATAACTTCCCATCGGAAACGCGCCTCTTTTATGACGTCGATGTCGGACAAGATTTTGCTGTCCGAGTTGCCCCTGTGACGTAATTTCAACATGGTAGCTTGTAGTTTGTTTGCCTCCCGAAAAAAGAATATCGCTATGAATGTGCTAAAATATTTTATAAAGCTTTTATTGTGGTTTGACCAGTTTCTGTTCCTTGTTTGTTTGTCTCTCTGAAAAAATAATCTCACTCTGTATCTGCGATATATAGTATAAAGCGACAACACACAGCAGCATGTTCATGGAGGCAGCCATGTTTGTTCTGAAATGTGGTGGCTCGAACGGGAGATTGTCAGACGTGAATTTCCGAGTTCCGAGAGAAAAACGAACGCACCATTTGTGGCCGACTGTCTGTTTCCTGGGAAGGTAGTGGCACGCATGCGGCTGATGCCTATGTCTGCCCGTGCCAGGTGTGTTGCCGGTTGACTGATTTAAGGCAGCGCTGGCCAAGGGTTTTCCTGAGCTTCTTCTGTTTGGTCTTTGGTGCGTGTTCCTGTCCCCAGGTGAACAAGACATGGAGGACACCTTCAGCCAGCTAATTCAAGCTTTCAGTGTTATTTTTGTGTGATCTTTTGCTGTGTGTGCAGATTCTCTCAGGGTATTATTAGTATTGGCATTCAAGTGCGGAGTGGCTGTATTTCACATGTGCTGCAAATTTACACCAACAAAACAACATGTCCTTTTCTCCCCGGTGGACAGCTGGCATTTTCGATGTCTGCCCATCATCTATACCACCTCAACAAATTAATATGAAGGTCCAAGGATTCATTCTGTGAAGATTAAAAGCCACAGAGTTATAGGAGGGACAGAATTACTCTAGATGATGTAAGACGGTGTAATTTTTCATAAAACAAAGGGCTAGTTCTCTGTTGAAGCTGCATATGGCAGGTTATATATGAATACTTAACTGATCATCTGCCAATGGATGTAATATTTCTGGATGGAATTTTGCAGGCATACAAATGTGAAGTTTTATTGTCCTTTTGCCCCCAGAGGATAAAGTGATATATAGGTTAGGACATCTGGTACATTTACGCAAATAAAATAAAAATGGATGACGTGTGTACAGCCATCACTCTCAACAGTAAAAATGTTAACCACGGGTATATGGGAATAGCAGGTGCGTAGTGTGCAGTGAAAATGTGTGACGAGTCTGGACTCATTACACGCAATGGATCTTCTCCCTTGGTTAACAGTTCCTTTCTTCAGGGAGCTTGTTTCTCCCAGAGCATGACTGAAATAAACAGGTTTCAGCGCTCAAAAATTGAAGTAGATTGAAATCTGCATGGCGCATCGGAAAATATTGGTTTGTTCCTTTCGGCCATGAAAGATGTTCCCCCTGGAAATCATCACAGGGAATTGCTTTGAGCCATCTGTACTGTGCTCTTGTGAATAAGCCATGTGCCGTACTGGTCTTTACGTCGTTGAGAGCCGAGTGCCGGCCCCAATCACAAACTGTCCAGTTAGTTTTTGACCTTTCAGCATGAGACCTGCCTCAGTCTGCATGGAGACATCATTGAATTACAGTAGGTCGCTTAGGCCAGGAGGAAGTTGATGTTGCTGAAGTCGCTCCGTTGTGGACTGGAGTAGATTCCCTTAAGCTCCTTAACACTGACGGCTTATGTGAACATACAACTGTCTAAGGTACAAAAATTGTGCTATGAAGGCAGCTCAGACAAAACCGCTAACTCATGGGAGGTCTCAGGAGATGCTGCCGTTTGGCTCTGCAAGTTTACACTCCACCTGGCATATGATAAATGGCTCAAAATCTCCCCAGCAGTGATGCTCTGCCCACCTGTCGGTAGGTCTCCCAATAGGACTAAAGACCCTCTCAGCTCGATGACCCGAGGTCAATTGGTCGCTCTAGCTCATGGCAGTATGGAGGTCAGTTGATCTTAAACCTCACGTTCAGAGAAAGCAGAGCAGTACCTCACACCCACTCCTCGTGCAGGATGTTGATTTTAGGTCTCACTGTGTGGTGGTCCTTAATGAATGCTGGGTAATCAGCTTGCTGTGTAACACAGTGACTGTTATTTTCCTCTCCCCGGGCAAACACTTTTTTTCTGGGCTTTTATACAAGTAAGAATTGTGTTCTGGTCTTAATTGAACAGCAGCAGTGCTTCCCGATGCAGTCTCCTCTGTCTGTCGATGTGTGCAGCATACAGCCAAGTTACCTCCTCCGTTCATTGAAGCAAAAATGATGCCTGTATTGATTCAGCCGCCGGAATTCAAGAGGGTTCGCTGCTGTGAAACAGAATGGGGTCACCTGTGTCATAGCTATGTGGAATGAGCTCAGAGCACGAAGTCATGCGGTGATAAACCGCACTGTCTCCCTTTGTCTCTGGTCGACACGCTTATCCCAAAACACACTTTTAGAGGCTCACCAGCCCAGCGAGGCACTCGTGGTCTTACTTGTTTGCCATTTTTGTTTGTGGATATTTAGCTTGTTTTGGTATCCATAGAAAATCCTTCTGGTAATAAGATCCCTATGGGATAAATTACCGTGGAAATGAATAAGGGCATGTTCGCCACAAATATCCTCACTCAGCAGGCCCTTCGGATGGGTGCCAGTTGCAGACATGGGGACTTACACTGGGAAAGCCACAGAGAGATGAATGCACCCCCTGCCAAAAAATCCACTAAGGCAGCAGCAGACCCAGCCTGGCCTTCCACTGCAAGATGAAGCAACGCTTTCAACAGAGACTTGGCCCAAACGCTCGGCTTCTGAGCGAGTAGTTAAGTGCAGTTTTCACAACAATTAAATCTGAGCGCTGAAGTAAATCATGTAAACTCGAATGCTCTGAATGCAGTCGTGTAAGACGCTCCCTGGTTACACCCCTGCCCGGGTCATGTGACTCAGTTGATGCTTTATGGCCGGAAAGAGAACCGGAGACATGAAAGTTCTTGCGTCTGATGGCGAATGACAGAGGTGGAAAGTTCAGGTCCATAAAGTAAAAATCCAGACGATTTTATTTCAACCCACCAGTTGAGTACTACTGTATATGACTGTGACTCATTATATTGAACTACATGGTTGAAACAAAACCCCAGTCTGGATTAATACTTTCTGGAGCTGAACTTTCTACCTCTGGTGATTGGATAGAAACAGATACAGTGATAGAAAGGCTCCAGTCTATTTGAGATTCATCTGTCTGAGGTTCTCCATCTCTGGCAGTTTATGGGTTTATTTCTGATATATGTTGAGCTTAGTGCTTAACTCTTAACTTCTTTCAAGTGTAATCTGTACACAGACTTTGTTTACCAATTACAGTGAGTGGGAAACATAGTAACCTGGATATGGCCTGAATCTCACTGAGGGCGTAGAATGAATCTAAGTGCCGGTGCTTCACAGACACACAAGCCTCTCTGCCCCACAAATTCCTGTTTGTTCTTTTGTGCTTTTATGAGTTTCACACCAAATTAGACATGATCAGCCAAGGGACCTGAAGCACTCCTTATTGAAAATGGAATGCATTGCAGGCATCTACTGTTTGTCTTCATCCAGCCTTATTGTTCCTGTTTTTCATCTATAGTTTTAGTGAGCTGTACCTTGTGTCCCTTGGCTCAGGTATGGTTAGTAGGTGAGGTTGTATCTAACGGTGATAGTAAAAGCTGTGTCATGTCACTATACACATAAAAAGAGTCATCATTAACGATTAGCAGATCAATACTGAAATATCGATTCTTTCAATCTCAATGTTTCATTTTGAGAATTGAGAATCAATTCTGACATTGAAAACCCACTTTTTTTTTTACTTGGTAATTAAATGTTTATATTCGACATGAAGTACTACCAGAAACGGCCACTCATAAAGGGGAAGAAAGGGAAAGACTTTCGGGGTCCCAGGCACTAGTGGGGTCCTTCCGCAGGGGAAATGGGACGATCAATCTACCAGCACACCAGAAAATTGAATGTGTCCCTGGCTTAGGGCCGGGGGAAAGGGCCGGACACCAAATATCGGTATCGGTACTGGATTTAGATACCAACTTTGGTATTACTTGGTATCAAACCAAAAATTTAATCAGTGGTATCGCCCATCCCAAGGTCATTTTTTTGCTTTTTGAATAAGCCTTGGCAAGAGCGCTACAGGGCACCAGTAGAGCACAGAAAGGTGGGGTGATGGACCAGTTGGGGGTGTTGGGTATTATTGGGTTTTATTAAAGCATCCTGTACACCTCCCAGTGAGAAGGACGCTGGGATGCTGGCGGAGACCACTGTATTGTGTTCACCAAAGGAACCAGTGGCAGAGCAGCAAACAAATGACTGATAAGTGACCGGCCTGAGGATGATGCTTATGGTGTGGCCCCCCCACAGACATTCATGCATCTCATAAGGAGGGTTTGACTAATACAATGAACCTGATGGAAACTTGCTGTTGCATTTTGCTGAAATATCCACGGAAAATTATCAACTGTGGAGATGGTTGAGTTCCGTGGTGCAGTAAATTTAATCTCCATCCACCCATCCATCCATCCAGCCTATCCTGGAAGCTACTGTATGGTTGTATCGATAAAACAAAAGACATATGAAACAAATGTGTTTGTGAAAAGTGTATAAAGCCATTTCAGTGTCTGAGCCCTTCCAGGACCTTCCACAAAGGAAAGGTTTACTGAGCTTCTAAAGCCAAGGACACATTCCAGGATTTTTTCCAGATGACTAGACCTAACAAACCTGACGGGCCCATATGAAAATCAACCTATCAGTCCTTCTCAAAGGTCACAAGGTATGGAGAACACCGAATGCCAGTAAGGGAGAAAGGCAGCAGTGTGCCAGTTATTAGTGGTCACCATATAGTTCAGCCAAACTGAAGGAAAGGCCCTGCGAGATGAGCACAGCTGAATGCTGCTGAGTAACTGAACCTGTATCTAAGAATGGTGATTCTCCATCTGCCATAGGAGGCACGTGGTTGGGTGGCTGATTTTCCCCAATGAAGACACTGTCAGACGTTAGGTGAACCATTTCACTTCTTTGTACTTTTGCAGTTTCTGTCTCCTGACCTCGCTTTAATAACCCCTGCTGGGGATACTCTCGTGGTAAAACTGTCAGTATGAAGAGCTCGCGCGGAACCCTCACAAACTGCATCCCGTTTGACCATCCCCGCAAGAGGAGCTCCTTGAGGAGTTTCGGCGGGAATGCTGCATTATCGTATCCTTATTTAGCTGATGTCTGTATCCATGGCAACCAAGAATGTCTGTTTAGGAGTAATGAAGCTCCCACTGTCACTTGTCACATTAACCTTCTGTACGGCTACAGTCAAGACAATGTGTCCCGTTGATGGAAGCAGAACTTGGGCAAATCCCCAAACATTTCACACGCATCAAATGACTTGTGATGGTGCTGTGGGGGCTGGCCAGCGCCTGTCGGATGAGTCATGTTAGAAGGCCTATCTAGGCTGAAAAGGCAGACTGGGTGTTGCAAGATCATCACTGATGGTTGTGATGGTTGGGATGTTTGTTGGTATCTTGGGAAATAGGGGTGAAAAGTGAACAGGCGGGCAGGAGGTAGAGTGAAGGGAGCACCAAGAGGAACATATGGCAAGACTCAGCATTTGAGGCTGGTATGGGCAGAAAACTTCAGAGTACAGTAAGTAAGGACAATGCTGCCTTTTTAGCAGTATCTCCCATTCAGGGCCTGTGGTCACCAGAAGACGACCATAATGCAGTTAGCTCCATAATTACTGCTTTATGGACCATCCCTGACAACCATCGAATGGGCTTGTTGCTCTCTGGTTATTAAACTGGGCAATTTCAGGTTCCATCTTTCTGGTAACAGTAACAAACTCATATTACAGTGCCTATTGCATAAACAATTAATAAGAATGATGTGAAATTCAAAGGAATTATAGAAGAGCGTATAATTGTGAATTTAATGATGCACAAAACTGCCTAGTCCACACGGTCCTTCTCTCCTCAGGAGATGTTACAGTCTGGCAAATTACCCAGAATGCATTCAGTAATGCTGAGGGTCGCAAAGCCAGCGTCTCCTGTCTAGGACATTCTAGATAATCGATGGACTGGTTTTGCCAAAAAAAAAAAAAGGCTATTTATATTCTAGACTGGATTGATAATGACTCAGCTTTTATTTATGACCTGTTTAATGAAGCTGGGAGGAGCACTTTTCCTGCAAACTACTGTAGTACTTAGTGCTGTTTTAATGCTGTTTCCTTTCTACATTTCAAAGCAGTTTTACTTTCCCATTTACAAGTTAGTCACACGACGGCTGAACAATTCCGTATGCAGAAATACTTCATCGGGACCAGTTTGTACCATATACAGCCACCAAATGGACCTTCTCTTAATATTACCGCTTTAATGTAAATAGGCACCAACGTTTTGATTTGTGTATAACAATGTTATTTAAAATAGGGAAGCAGAACGTGTATCCCAGTCAGATGCTGAGCAGCAATGCCCATGGAACGCGTATCCCAGTCAGACAATGAGCAGTAATGCCAGCAGAACGCGTAACCCAGTCAGACGCTGAGCAGTAATGCCTGCGGAACGCGTAACCCAGTCAGACACTGAGCAGTAATGCCTACGGAACGCGTAACCCAGTCAGACACTGAGCAGCAATGCCCACGGAACGCGTATCCCAGTTAGACGCTGAGCAGTAATGCCTGCGGAACACGTAACCCAGTCAGACGCTGAGCAGTAATGCCTGCGGAACGCTTATCCCAGTCAGACGCTGAGCAGCAATGCCCGTGGAATGTGTATCCCAGTCAGACGCTGAGCAGTAATGCCCGCGGAACGCGTATCTCAGTCAGACGCTGAGCAGTAATGCCCGCGGAACGTGTATCCCAGTCAGACGCTAAGCAGTAATGCCCACGGAATACGTAAACAGCTGGCAGCTGCTGAGTTACAGGGCCACCTTATCTACCACTGTGCCGCTCACACTGCTCTTACCAGCCAACAGGAAGGAAGCGTTCAAATGACTAATTGTTCCCATCGTTGGATTCTCACAGGACCACACAGCTGGTCAACTCTGAAGCTTTATTAAGTGGCACAAAGATCAATTTAGCTGCCCGACAGGAATAACAGACATTGTGTAGAGTATGATGTATGAAAGGTTTTTAATGATATTCAGTCTGATGGTAACACTAGTCGGTCTGACCCAGATACATTTTTGCTGGAAGACTGTTTACCCACATTGACATGTTGACTAGCTCACGTGACTCATATTGACGTTCGTGAATGCCAATCAAGTCTTGCTACAGGACATCAAACATTACAGTCATTCTGAGTGTATGAACTCATTAGTCAAGAAATAGCAATGCAGAAGCGACGCTTAAATGTTTTAATACCCTAAAAAAACACCTTTAGAAAATGTGTGTGAACAAGATGAATCAAGAGGTTATTGGTTTATTCTGTATTAATATTCTGTCCAAGTTTTATAGTAAGAAATCCTGGAGCAGCTAGGCGTCTAGGGCGAGGCCACGTACTGGGCTCCCGGTATTCATTCGCTTCCAGAGCTGTGTGCATGCGCCCAATACAAGTAGGACCAGCAAATATCATTAAAGATGTGCACCTTGGTTTCTCAATGAGCATGTATCCTCCTGATGGGCCAGAATTTCAGGAAAGGCACAGACGGGGATGACGGCTAGGAGGCAATCGCTGGGACGTCATTTTCAGCATTAGAGTCTGCCGCTGCAGGATCTACATTTCCTATACGGTGGCTCCGCTGCCATTTAAGGGTGACCCGTCATCTGAAAAGGAGAGTTCTGAGGCCACCAACGCCCCCACTCCACCCCACCCCCCCAGACTGGTTCTATAAACCATCTCCTATTCAAGGTCTCTATGCTGTTTACCAGACTCCTTGTTAATGCATCTCAAGAAAAATAAGAGAAGTTTTTCACAAAAGCCAAGATGCAACCTCCTGTTTGTTCTTATTTTAAAGAACTATAAACAGGGTTGTAAATGCTTAGTTTTTATCTGCATATTTCAGCACATGTGAAGAGCACTGTTTTCAGCCTTTGCTGGTAATCGCAAGGCCGACTGTCACGGTCGCTGGTGTTCAGCACACATGGAAGCCCACCCTCCTTCCTGGGCTAATTAACAAACTGGTTTGTTTAAAGACCTCGTGCCGCTTAATGGCCAGCTTCGTCTCTCACTTCGCGCAACCTGTTTCCATGGCGCCAGCCGCTCACGCATCAGTCCTTTGAGTTTTGACAGAGAGAGCAGGAGAGTGCAGTGGATGTAAACACCTATTATCACGCTGACTGACGGGAGCCAACCCGCGTTGTTTGACTTTGTCTGGGTTCGAGGGATGTCAGAAGCGGCCCTTTCAGACATTTCAGAACATATTAGCTAAGCCAAAGATGCTTTGCCTTTTTTGTAGACGTTGACAATGGTGATATCAGGCAGCATGTTGTTTGTTTTGATGGCGTTTACTCATGACTCTAGATAAGATGTGCTTTGTGTCTTTGCAGGGCTTTGGATCCTGAAACCACTGCCTTTGGTTCCTTGCAGAGCTTTGGAACCTGGTGTGTCTATAGGTTGGCCCTACTGGCCTGGGAAATGAGCCTTATAGACCAGGTGTTTCCCATTGTCATTTTCAGAAGGCTCTCATTCATCACTATATCCTTCATAACTCAAACTTACACAGCAGAATTATTCATTAGCTGTCCATAATTCCACCTGAAGAGGGCAGCATGGAGCGTTAAACAGAGTGGGGAGTAAGAGGCCTCAGACACACTGGCAGCCATGGCTAACCTTGTTGAAAGGTGAGGCATTGCAGGGGATCTGTTTGTATTCTAGAACTCAGGATGGTAGGCAATGTGTTTAGCCTTCAAGGTTCAGGGTTATGAAAACCCTCCTCCACGGGCCAGTCCAGCTTTGATCTGTCGCAGATGTTTATCTCTGAGAGTCGAGCACGTCGGAGCCGGCCGCCGCGTTCTCCACACGACGCAGAATTAGCGCTGTGTTTCTGTGGAAACGGGTGAAGCTCTCTGATCTCATTCAGTCCGTCTGTACAGGCGGGCCGTCAACAAGCAGGCCTCACCCATCTGTGAGCGAGAGAAATCATGCGGGGAGGGCAGGCTCGCATTGAGCCATGAAAGATAATCGTCCCAGCTTCCGCCCTATGCTCGCGAGAGGCATCTATAGACACGCTGGCAGTGGTGTCCATGTGGCTCTTAATGTGAGCCAAGTTTGAGCTCCTAGAAAATCAATTTGGGCCACTTCCGCTCACGATCCGGTCGTTATCACTTTTATGGGGGACCCTTAATCCCGTTCTGACGAGAATCAAGCCCCAAAGGAAGTGAAACCTCTTCGCCTGGACTTAACCGGAGATACGTCCGAACTCTCAAAGGACAAGTTATACCACGTCTGGGGATCACCCATCTTTTCAACTGAAACTTCAGTTGGTGTGAATAGCATCGTTCAGTGTTTCTGTTGATGCAGAGGGTCGTGGAGTTCTGGTTCACTCAGACATCAGTGTGAACCGTTTAAGTTCTTTCTATATTTCCATATTTTTAATGTATAGCGAAATAGAAAACAGTTGGTAATTTTTCAGTAATAAATGAGGACATATTTCAGAAAATACAGGATAGCGGTCAGTCTGAATTTGTTGGTTAAATACTGGGAGAGTAGCCAGATTTTCCACATTGACCATGTTGATTCCACACTGTCCGTCAAGAACACAGAAGATCGGGGTATAGGATGGGGAAAATGAATGAATGAATGAGAATCATTCAGCAATTAGAAAGCAGAAAATAAGCTTCTTAGCTATAATTCCATACCTAATTTGTTTTGAGCAAATGTCATGGTTAGTGGTAATTCTGTGGGTCCTTCCCTATTTTCACCCATCAGTTCCCATATATGTAGAAATTATTGCCATTCAGAGGCCCATAGCAGCTTTAGGTCATACCAGTGACATTCTGCTGGAGCTCCTGCTTTTCTCTGACCTGTTCAGGATGGGTCGTGTGTATCCTATTCCTCTCTGACCTGTACAGGATGGGTCGTGTGTGTTTCCTGTTCCTCTCTGACCTGTACAGGATGGGTTGTGTGTATCCTGTTCCTCTCTGACCTGTTCAGGACAGCCCTTGTGTGTTTCCTGTTCCTCTCTAATCTGTTCAGGACAGGCCTTATGTATTTCTGGTTTTAAGGACTGGTAGGATCTTCGTGCATAGTTTTTGTTTGATTATAACCTTCCCATGAGCTCTTTCTGTGAGCTATTCATCCACCCATCACACCATGACAGATAGTCTCCCAGAAGGAGGAGCTTGCGAGGAACTTGAGTGTGGATTTGGGGAAGGGGAGCAGCTACGGCCTGCATCAGCCGCCAGATATGACAGCTGGATCCAGGCAGGGCAGACTGTTAAAGACCATGCATCATCATTTACAGGTACTCTGCTGTCGTGCATCTTGGTGTATGATGGGCATCTACATGAGCTTATTGGTGCACCAAAATAGCCCCCATTAGAGATACAGAAATGCCTTTGCCTTTTACTGCATAGGATGCTGAGCCATGACAGGAAGCACAGGAGGCCAAAGACCAACAGTGCCCCCTGGAGGTCATTCTCAATATTCCCCCAGCCGCCATTGCTGATGCAGGTTCGCAGCGATGTACTCTTCTCCACCTGCAGCACCATATGCAGAGTCTCTCATACAGGGAAGTGTAACAGCAGATCGCATCAGGCCGCCGGAGGGAGCAGAGGATTGTGCAATCTCTGCCTGACCACTCTGGCAGGGTTTGGTGCACCTTCGAAGACTTTGTAGTGCGTCTCTGTTACTTTGTCAGAATTGGGTTTTGTTGGTCACCAGAAGACTTTTATTTTTCTTTTTACGTGGAAGCTGGTATCCGAAGCTGCATATTTCACTGTAATTCATCGAAGCACCTCCCTCATGGCCACCACAGTATCACCCCACTGCTGATATCAGCCAATCAGAAGACAGGGGTCAATGCAAGTCACTGTCACTTGGAGAAGCTGCCTCCTATGTGGGCCTCCCCTCTGAGCAGATGTATCGGAACGTCCTAACCTTACCTGCGAGGCGCTGGACTTCTCCCTGTTCCCTGGGAGCACGGCACCAGAAAACTTCATCTTTACCTTTCCCTGATGTTTCGGAAACATTCAGGAAACGTTTTCATTTTCTCAGCGGGACAGCAAAATTAATTAGTGTCCAGCTGGGATGAGGGCTCGAGTGTTTAGCAATTTTTGACATCTTATTAATAAACAAGTTGTAGGAGCAAAAGGATCACAAATAGGATGAAATTACTTGTAATGATTGTGCCTGTTCAACTTGTACCTTAAGCAGGGGTGGAACTTAAAAATTTTGCTGCTAGCCAACTGGGCTAGTTCAGTAAAAATATATATAGTCAAAAAAAAATTGCTAGCCCACGATGTTCACTTTAATTTTCAAGCATTAAGAGCAACAAAAGGAGAAAAAAGGGGAGGTTGAGAATAAGAAGTGATGCATTAAATATAGTTAGTTTTTTCAATTTATTTTTGATCTAGCATTCTAACATGTCTACTAATTCTACCCTCTGGAAAATGGAGACTGAAATGCTGAAAACCAGTTGATCAGGCATTTCATGTTGATAAGCTAATTGGGACGAGATTGAAACTGGGACTGGCCATGAAAAGCATCACCCCAGAGAATTTTCAGACAGGCACATACCTGTGCTGAGAAATAAATAGGCAGAATAATGTGGTATTTTTGTTGCAGTCTGACAACAAATGTTTTTTTAACTAGCCAGCGGGTTAGTGTGCATTTTTTTGTACTCAACTTTTGTCTAAATTACTCGCCTCAGGCAAGTGGGCAAGCTAAATTTCCAGCCCTGACCTCAAGAAATAAATCCATTTTATGATGAAATAAGGAGAGCCAGATGAGGACCAGTAATGGCCGTATCCTTGTGACTGTGACTAATTCCACTGTAATCACTGTAACAGATAGCCTGGACTGTTATAGGTGGTTTCAAATAAAGGGAACTCACATTTTGATCTCTGTAGTACATCACCTTAGCACTCTACACAAATTGTACCTATCAGAAGGTGGGAGAGAGGTGCAGGCACACTACATTGCCTCAGCATCACACACAAGCTGTGCCTATCAGGGAAGAGAGGCAGACACACTACATTGCCAATGCAGCCTACTCAAACTGTGCCTATCAGAAGGAGAGAGAGGCGGGCACAGTACATCGCCATGGCAGCCTACACAAACTGTGCCTATCAGAAGGTGAGAGAGGCGGGCACAGTACATCGCCATGGCAGCCTACACAAACTGTGCCTATCAGAAGGAGAGAGAGGCGGGCACAGTACATCGCCATGGCAGCCTACACAAACTGCTCCAGGCACCACTGTGGAGGTTCCCTGCACAGGGTGAGCCTTTGGATGAATAAATGGATTACGACTGTTCCATAATTATAAACAGGGGTGACCGGTCCCAGTGGGGGCTGCAATTAGGGCTGTCTGTCAGGACTGCCACAGCACTCTGCTGCCTGTTTAACCTTAAGGGCAGGTGAGGCAGGAATGACCCGACAGGCAGGGCATTCGATCGATGTCTGATTAAAGTCGTCTGTTAGCAGTACGGGACTTTCCGAGAATTAATTAGAGAGGGTTTCTGAGGGAAAAATGCAAGGAAGGACAAGCATGTGATGAGACAGTTCGCATGACAGCTCAGGGCTGAAATTTGGGATGTCAAATGACTGGAATTCCGCCCTCTGCAGCCAAAGTTGGGTCCCGCTGCAGGAGTTTCATTAGAATTACAGGGTCTCCAAGGTCTCCAGGAGTGCAGTAAAACATAAATGTGACATCCTCAGATTGCACAAGGCTAAACGGAGACAGGAAACTCCTTTATGACAATCGTTAAGAGACGCTTAAGTATCCTGCTGGCTGACACTTTGACTTCCAGTCCAGGCTCTGTCCTGGGATGCTGTAGCACAGCCATAAAGGAAAATGATCCGCGATCGAAACAACACGGTGCCACTGAAGTTACCGGATATGCTGAACAGCTTGACAACTCAAGCGAAAGTTTGCAAGTTAAATCCCATGGCGGGACTTTGTGTTGTAGCCATTAGAGAGACATTTAACCTGAACCGCTTTGGTAAAATACCCGGCTGTTAACTTTTTCGCTGCGTCAGTCACTCTGGGCAATTTTGTTGACTAAGCAGCATTACTGATATGCATTTTGTGAATTAGCATGCATGCACTCTCGCAGACTTATGCAGATTTATCCTCGCTGTTTAGTGCACAGCAAGGAAATGCCCGCAGTGCTCCCTGGCTGTTTGGAGACTCCTGTCAGGCAGGCATTCCTCTCTGCATCCCACCACACTCACGAGCACCTCAGCTCACGCCTCTGCCTACTTTGAGCAGATTAGCTACCGTCTGAGGTGACTGATTGATTGCGGCTGTTTTAGGAAGACGTGCACTGAACTACCTAGATAAATATCCTCTTTACACGGAGTCCAAAATTGAAAGATTTTGTCTGTCATAGTCAGAATAACAGATGAAGACAGGTTCTAAAAGCAGGAGCAGACCCACCAGCAGCCCCGCAGAGCAGCTCGAGTGCACTTCAAGCCATTCACACTTTCTCATCAAGCCAGCCCCCATTGAGCGCTCGTATCTACAGCTCCTTTTTACAGAAAACACCCATTAACTATAGTGGAGGTTATTCTTTCCAAAGACACGGCGCTCGAATCCCTCCAGCATGTGATTTTCACAAGGCTCCGCCTTCCATATTTCTTAGAGCAGAACTCCAGCCAGACGAACCGTGTAGTCAGTAATCAGGTTGTGTCATATTCCGGGCATGTTGAGGTATTAAATGGATTATCCAAAATGTCGGCTCTGTTGTCTCCCAGCATGGAAATCCCTCTTGTGAGTGTTTAATGACGGTTAGTGTATTCATGCAGGTCACATGAAAACGATAAGCAGCGATCAGCAGAATCAGCCGGAACCAAATGCTTCTCCCTGGTGTTACTCCTAGCAAAGTTCTGCTAGCTCTCCTGTCTAAATAAAGAGCTGTGAAATAATATCTGAAAGAAAGTAATATTTTTCCTCATTAGCACGGTTTTCCCCAGTCGCCAAGGCTCGTGGGCTGTGAAGACGAACCGTGACAGACTCACCAGACACGCGCCGCTTGTGCAATCCTCCCTCCAGGGGGCGCCCTCTCCTGCAGGGGACCCCAATGTAGTTGAGTGTGTGACCTCTGACATCCACAGCAGCCTCTAGGCCAGGAATCTGGGATAGTTCAGCCTGCCAAAGCTCACACAGTGTCCCTTCTGGTAGACTGATGGCCTCTGCCTGTGCTATCTGGCAAGGTTTCCATGGCAGCCATGGACAGGGGGGACTGACAGTCTATTTCAGTAGCCATTTCACCGGTGCTCCTGCAGCCCGTGAACAGCTGCTCCAGTGTACTGCATATGCAGGCTACCATCACGGGCTCTAGATATCACACAGAACCCCACACAACTCTCGGCTTTTACGAATGAGCCGTGATCGGTCACATGACCGCAGAATGTCTTAGAGGAGGCCTTGCCTCTTGTCACACTCCACACCGCACTTTGGAGAGCAGCCCACCCTGGTCTCGATTTGAAGGCCCCGACATCATGCTCGCGAAAAGTTCCCAAACTCCTGCCGCCTGACGGCAGACATGCCGAAGGCATCATGAGGGAAGGCAGAGACCGGCGTGATGTCTACAGCCGCCTACGTAGCAGGAAGTCTCACACCGGCAGGTCCTATGTCCACGTCCCGTTAGCAGGAAGTTCGAAGATTTTGGTGTCACAGGTCACATTAATAGGTGGCTGGGCTTTGACTCCCCTAACACAGGAAATACAGGAAACACAGGGCCTGATTCAGAGCACCTGTATCCCTAGGGGAACCATGCATCCTCTTTTTGTGATATTTCTGTAGATGGATGTTTGTAGCACAGTAATGAAAATAAATCATTAATAGTTTTAATGTGCAGACTATAACTATCTACTAAATTCTTCAATGTTTATAATGCTCATATGCTCACATTCACCATTCAGGAGACACACGCAAGATTTATGTAATTTTAGTGTAATATTTTTATGAGAAATTGTCTGCCTTCCAAGTAACTGTGCCCACGTAGCCTCTATCTGCCCCAAGGTGTTAAGACAGCAATTACACAAACAGTATGGAATGACACTTCTGACTAGGAATTAAACAGAAGCTCTGTTGTGATGGTCCATTCACTTTGTCTGTGCTGTGGGCTGTTATCTTTTGTTTGTCACTTGGTTTCTGTGGTGACCCCAGGAATTGCATGATCATGCACCATAAAGAGGTCTTTCACCAGCAATTTTCCGCCGTAAATATACACTTTCTGGCACATAGCTGCGGCAGGTGAACTCCCTCTGCATGCGTCACAGTCCTGGCAGCTTTCTGTATCTCCTCTAGACAAAAGAGACGTATCCAGACATATCTAGACATGGATAATTATCACGTCTTCAAGCTGAAAATCATCAAAGCTTGATCCTGATAACAGCATTTCAGTGTCTGATCCATTTTGAAGTATTATTGGACATGATTAGCGAATGAATGAGCTTTGTGATGGATATTTGCCCCTGTAGTTTTTTGGCTCAATTAGCTGATACCTTCAAGCCTTTTTTACAGGACTGTTTGCAGGGCTGGAAATTAAACTCACCCATTCGCCTGAGGCAAGTCATTTAGAGGAAGGGCGAGTACATAAAAACTGAACAGTAGCATGGTGGCTAAAAAAATTGTACGTCAGACCTCAACAAAAATCCTACACAGCCCCTGAAGGGATGGGGTTGGAAAATAATATTATGAACAGTTTTGCATTACTTCGCATTGTTTTGAGTTCCTTGCAATTGCTTTTGCATCTCCACAGACGGACAAGAGGCAGTGTCTCTGAAACCATTAACATATGTAACCAATGCATTTGCCAAGTGTAGCAAACTGAACGTATACTCTCTGCTTTAAACTCAGATTGTAATTTAATAACATACTTTTTGCAAAACTGTAAACACGATTCACTGTTTTATACTCTGTTTGTAATTTTATAACACACTTCTAGAAAAACTGTACATCAGTCTCTACCTTCCTACACTGTCATGCCTCGTTCGTCCGCTCCTCTCGTGTGCCACGCCCCTTCCTCTACCCCGTGTGGATTCCCCGTGTTCACCAGCTGTTTCCTGTTGCTGTCATTAATTCAATGTATTTAGTATGCGTTTCAGTTTGTTTCCCCAGTCCGGTCATTGACGTTGCATGTGCTTTGATGTCCTGTGTTTCCTAAATAAACCCTGTGTTCCCCGATTTTGGACTCCTGTTTCCGTGCTCCTTGTCTCATCGAGTCGTGACACACTGTTTTGCCAATTGGCAATTGCCTTTCCACATCAACAACAAAGATGAGATTTAAGCTAGTTTATTTCTGTTCTTTTTTCCTAGCCCAAATGTTTTTGTCATCTATTGTACTTTTGTTGTTTGGCAAGTGTTTTGGGGAAAAAAAAAAAAAACATTTAGCCCCTTATTTGTATTGATGGTGTGTTATGTTCAGAATACATATGCATACCTTACATATTGTGATACTGTCAGGGTCAGTCCCTGTTGTCTCACTCTGTGTCCCTTCCCCGTTTGACCAGCAAGCATTGCTGGTCATCCCGTCCTTCATGCGTCTTGGTTTTCCGCCTATTTTCTGTTGGCCTCATGGCTCAACATGTTGAGCAGCCAGTTGTCTGTGTACCCTTCTGTCCTCTAGTTTCTCTAGTTCTTATGTCTGATTTTGTAGTTGGTTTTTATTTTTGTCCCTTGTGCCACTGCTTGTGTCTTTACCTGTTCTAATTCCTTAGTGTTGGTATTCTATTCTCATGTACCATGCCTCGTTCCCGCACCCGAGCCACCCGCAATCGTGACAGAATGAACCACTTGCAAGGACGATCCCCAGGCTCCGGGACACCTGCCCATCCTGAAACTTCAGTCACCATCCAGGCTCGTATTGAGGAGTTTTGATCTCTTCAGGCTATCTGGAAACAGCTATCCCTGACCCCAATGGTCCTCCAGTCACCATGGTTGTGCCAGGCCCTGACAGAAGCCGGCAACCAACTCCTCCAGCTCTCTCCTGCCTCTCCGGAGGAGGAGGTATGTAGGATGGAGAGGGTTTTTTTGGCACCTGGTGGACCTGGCAGGGTTGCCTGAGGAACCTGACCCAGGTTCCAGGGAACAAGCTGCCGCCGTGATGCCCGAGCCCTGCCCAGGGGAAGTCGCAGCTGCCGCCTTCGCGATGCCCGAGCCCTGCCCAGGGGAAGTCGCAGCTGCGGCCGCCGCGATGCCCGAGCCCTGCCCAGGGGAAGCTGCAGCCGTCGCCATGATGCCCCAGCCCTGCCCAAGAGATCCCAGCATCGTCACAGCAATGCTGCCTAGGAGCACAGCGCACCTGCCTGCTCCTTCGCTGCCAGTGCCAGCAGCTTGCTCCTTTGTTGGGACGTGCCTGGCTCTTAAAGGGGCCAGGTTGCTTGGGGATGCCATTCTGTGGGTCCACAGGATCCCTAAATGGTTGATGACCTCTGCCAAAGCGCAAACCCCTGCTTTGGTTTCCAAACCTCCAGAGGTTCCAGCGCGGGTGGGTGATTCTCCACCCCCCGCAGTTCCTGCATTTGCGGTTGATGCTCTGCCCCTGCCTGTTCCTGACCCGCCAGACCTGCCTTTTCCTGATCCGCCTGACCTAGCAGCTGCGTTGCCGCCCTCAGAAGCACCTGCTCTGCCCGAGGCCCTGCCTCCGCCCACTGCTCCGCCCACGCCTGACACCCCGGCTCCGCCTGACTCCATGGCCCCAGCTCCACCTGAGCCCAGCCCACAGGGGGCCGCCGCATCCGTCGCTCCACCCAAGCCTCCCGAGCCCGACCCATAAGGGGGTACATACCTAGACTTTGCCCCTGCATCTCTGGCCAAGGCCACCCTGGCCCCAAGCCCTATATTTCTGACTCCTACCTCCACCCAAGCGGACATTGCTTGGCGCTGGTGGAGGTCCAGTAGAGGGCCAGGCTGGTTCTGTTTCCCGAAAGGGTAGAAGGGGACACACCAGGCGGTCCAACCGCCCAGATCCAGTCCCTTCCTCTTCGCCCTCCAGTTCTCATTCTTGTCCTGTGTCCTCATCATTCCCCAGTCCTACAGTTCCTTCTGTGTCTTCCAGTTCCTGTTCCCGTCCCGCCATCTCGTCACCCTCCAGTTCCAGTCCTGCAGCCACTTTCTCATCACCCTCCAGTCCTAGACTCTCTTCCTTGTCATCATTCAGTTCCTGTCCTACAGCCTGCTCCTTGTCGCTCCCCAGTTCCCGTCCTGCAGTCATCTCCTCCTCATCGTCCTCCAGTCCCTGTCCCCATTCTGCAGTCCCTTCTTCCTCGCCCTCTAGTCGGCCTCCAGGCCCACATTCTACTCATCCTTTCCCTTTTCCTGGCCAGCTGCCCCAACAAGTCCCATTTCTGCCCTTCCCATTTAGTTCATATGCCCCAGATCAGTCCCAGTCTCATGTCCCAGGTCCTTTCCTTCGCCCTGCTCCTTTTGTTCCATTCCCTTCTGGTTTCCCTACACCATTTTGTTTTCCACCTCATGCCCCAGGTTCTGTTCCTCCGTCTCCACGTCCATTCCCGCGTCTGTCTGTTCCTGGTCCCCAAGTTCTGTCCCCTATTGTGCTTTCTCATCTAATGTTCTTGTCCCAGCTCTGTTTTTGTTCCCCTCTTGTCTGAGTTCTTGATTCTTTCTGTCCAGTTCCTTGGTTTTCGTTAGAGGGTTCCCTGTCTTGTCCTACGTCTTTGTCCTGTCCGGCCATTCTTTGTGGCCCTGGCAGTGCCCTTGCACGCGTCTGGTGTCTCTTCATTAGGTGGGGGGTACTGTCAGGGTCAGTCCTTGTTGACTCACTCTGTGTCCCTTCCCCGTTTGACCAGCAAGCATTGCTGGTCATCCTGTCCTTCATGCGAGTCTGTTTTTTTTCCCCCTGTTCTCTGTTGGCCTCATGGCTCGTTCCCGCACCCGAGCCGCCTGCAATCGTGACAGATACCTGTATATATGTGTATTTGCTCATGTATGGTGGCACTTTTTTTGAACTGCTATGCCCTGCACATGGGTAAAGCTAAAGTCACAAGTGTCTTTCATTTATACTGTCAGTGCATAATTGGTGCTTCATATGTGAATTTAAATGATGCTTTGTATGCACTGTATTGACACAAAAAACACATTTAAGAGTCTGAAAAGTTTTGCGGGAATCGTTTGCTTTTTCAAGATATGTATAATGATTTTCTGGATTGGTGTAAGGTTTTGCCGTTATTTTTGAGTCTTGCAAAAATAGTTTCAGTAATCAGAAAAAATGTAACACTGATAGCCCAACAGGAGATTAATATTACAGCTTTTCCCAAACAGATGCACACTGTGATTGAATGTAGCCACCAAAAATCCAGTTTCTCATGATAGCACACTAGAATGAAATTTCCCGTAGTCAAAAACACAATCTTCTTGTATCTGCACAATCTGGTGTACTCATCCTGTAAAACCATACACACTTTTTAGCCAAGTAGCTTAAATTCCAGTTTGACCACATCTCTGTAATTTTGCACAAGCACCTCAGTCACCAATTAAAATTCAGTGTGCCAATTACCTACTCTCTTCTCTATAAAAGAATGCACAATGACTTGCAGCACAATGGCGCAAGAGAAAGCACAGAGAAGTGGACGAGGACTAGGACGAGAAAACGAAATATTCCAGATGAAATAAGAGCAACTGTGGCTTATCAACCACAGCATAAGCATACGAGAAGCTGGCAGTGAGTTCAGCCCAATTTGAGATGTTGCACTGCATCTGGAACCATCAGGGCTTCTCACACCGAGGAACACAGAGAACTCTGAATATATAGTTACACAATTATGAACTTCCATGTGGACTGAGTAGTCAAACCAAAATGCGCATCACTTTACTGCAGTACTGTATACATATTCACTGTTCTACAGCAATGTAACCTGCTGATGTCTTCCAGAGAAAACTTGAGTTTGATGCAAATGCTGACTGGATTGAATACATCTACACTGAAGAGGCAGGATTCAAGAAAAAGGGCTCGGCAGAGGCAGCATCGTAGGACAAAGAGCTACAGTAGATGGTTCCTGGCCAGAGATGGAGAAATGTAACAATGTGTGCTGCCACCAGTCTACAACGGATGGTCCATCAGGAAGGTCCATCAGGGAGGTCCATCAGGGAGGTCCATCAGGGTGGTTCATCACCATCTCACAATTGGTCCATGCCATCCAGCACACTTTGTGGAATTTCTCAACAGACTCTATGACGTTTGGTTCCCACCCCCCCAGAGACAGCACAGGACTTCGGGTAACACCACTTACGCTGTCATATGGGATAATGTGGTTTTTCATCATTCAGGGGTCATCTAAGAATGTTTTAATTCCCACCCACATATTCAAATGATCTCCCTTCCACCATATTCCCCCTCCCTTAATCCGATTAAGCTGGCGATAGAAGGTGTATGATCGGAACCCATATGAGCAAGTGAGTCTTCTTGAGGCAATGCAAGCAGCCTGTGATGACATCACCTCAGAGTCTTGTCATGGATGAGCCATCATTGTAGTTACCAGCCACGTTCTTTAGCCAGGGAGAATATTCATTATGATGAGAATGAACACATGTCTCCTCATCCACGTGATAGGCAGGATGATGGCTGAGCTGCCTGTTTGTCCTTGCTCTGTTTTCCACTACACTGTCTGCATTGAATGCTGTTAGACCACAAAGGGATAGTGCACTTTTTGTATGTGTCTTTTATTTTTGTATGGTACTGTGAGGACTATTTACTGTCACAATTCAAATGTTCAGGTCTCATTATTGTGTATATTTGGAATATATTTGGATTTTTGTTACATAATAAATTGTAGCCATTCTTTTTTGGCATTAGATGCTGCATCCTTTATTTTCTACAGAATATTCACAGTTGCGGCAGTAAAACGGTTTTCGTTTTTGCAACACGGTGTCTAACTAGTGCTCACCGTGACCTACAGTTTTGTAGTCTGTGTGATTCTTGACTGTGTAATATGGTTTTGAGGACTGTGTGAAGGTTTTTTCAACAAAAGTGACTTCTTCCTTGGATGTGTACTATTTTTCAGAAGTAGCATTTGATATTGGGTTTTGTGCATGTAGTTTTGTGTATATAGTTTTGTGCCGAATTCTGGGAAAAGTGGATATCCATTTGAGAAGAAATGTAACAAAGACCTTTATTAGAGACCTATCATATTCCTTGTTGTGATGGGAATGATGGCTCTTTGAACGAAGCCAGATTTTACAGCTTGTCGTCTTTTTCATCTTTTTTTAGAATAATAATAGAGTAAGATTTGGATCAGATTCAAACTTAGACATCCCCCCCAATATAATTTCAATTTACATGTGTGGACTAGATTTAGCAGCACTGAATTACTCGTATTGCCAGACCTAATGTCAATGGTCAGCATTGTAAACATTATATGGTGATGCCATATCCCTGTGCTTTGTCAGTGAATTCACTACTTTTAAATTTACCCTCTGTATGCAATGTGTTATGTAAACAAGGCTTCCTTGCCTTGAATGCAATTGATGCAACACTTAATATTGATGCAAAACTTTTTATTGGCACAAATCCTGTTCATTCTGCCTTTAAGAAACCTAACGTCTACCTCTTGTGACTGGCCTGCTCCCGCTGTTCACATAACAGGGAGCGGAGTGGATTTAGGGCAGTACAATTTGGGTACAACAATAAAAAGAAGGGCTCTCAAGTACAACTTGTTTCCCTTCGTTCTTGCCAAAGAGCCATTGAAAAAATTGGATCATTCGCAAATGCAACATCACTTAGCATCAGTTAGCATCTCACGGGGAAACTGTTGGAGGGAAAAGGCGAGGAAACATTGTTAATTGGTTACTTTCTCTTTCAAAGTGCCAGACAGCACAGTGGGTAAAAATGCCATAATATGCAATACTTATTTTATCAAAGGCTAATACCTTAACAACAGTAACCTTCCATTTTGAAAACAATACATACATGTCACATACTGATAAAAAGAGAGTCTTTTGGTGAACATAGTGACAGGAAACGCATACCTGCTTTATTTCACCTATATTTTACTTTAAATTTTTTTTTGTCTGTATTTTCAAACTTCTTTTATGAATAAATAATTTTTTACAATGAATATACAGACTATTTTAAGGTATTGCAATGTGATTGTATTTGCAATTAATCGTTTGACAGTCCTAATTCTCCATTTCCTAGAGCAAAGAATTAGGGGAGACATTGGCCAGCTAGATAGAAAAGAAACTGAAAAAGCTAACTAGATTTAATGCATCATTTTTTTTTCTCAGTCCATCCAACCCCCCTTCAGTGAAGCATCCTAATTTAGACTAAAAAAAACATGAGGATCTGAGAATCATAAAGTTTTTGCATAGCTGGATAGCTCGTATGGTTAGGCTCTATGCCAACCGTCATACCATTGAGCTCTGAATGAGTAAATTGTTTATAGAAATTAATGAATGATATACTGAAAATAACTTTTTAAAATGGTAATTTATTATTGTGAGATGATGGTATAGCTATAAAATAATGGTTGCTTTGGTTGCTTTTTATGTTTGAAAATTGCATTGTACATTGTGTGCCAGACAAAATTTATCATGGATTTTTCACTGAATTAACCCTGTCGGCTACTAGAAAAATTTTTTGCATTCTATCCATGACTGTACTGGAGCAATGAGAAAGGTCAGAGAAGACCAGTCAGTACACATTTACTCCACAGGCCCGCATCACCAAATCAGCAACGGCAACAGACAGCAGCGACATCCTCAGCTCAAGCTCATGCTGCTTGTGAAGGTAACCAGCATTCACATCTTTGACTTGGCCTGTAGCCCTCCTTAAATATCAGTCACCGGCATGTTGAAGGAGGACACATTTTCATAGCAGGCCTGTTAGCATCTGTGCTGATGGCCTCTCAGCAACGTGCCAGTCCTGACAATGCCTGACGCCACTCTGCAGAGATTAAGAGTCCGGTTATTCAGTCACATTCTGAATTAGCCGACCTGCTAAATGTATAGCAACCCCAGTTCGCCATGACAGGAAGTGACACAAATAATGACATGTCTTCCTATGTAGACCTAACCCCACTAGAGCCAAAGGCAGAGATAATTGTGGTAACTCCCCACCTTATGCAGAGTGCTACTTCAGGAGCATACACCTAACGGGCTGCTGGGTTTGACATTATTGGCACGCCCCTGTAGTTACAAAAAAAATCACCAGGAAGCTCATTTTTCCGCAGAGGTTACCTCTGAAAGGAACAAATCTGTGACACACTGTTTACAGCTTCACTGACTTCAAAACCAGCTCAAACCAGTAAATACTGGGCCACTAGTCTAACCCCTAAGCAGTCTGGGTAGTATGAATCTGCCTAGAAACATACCGCGTGCCAATACAAAGGAAGTTTTCTAAAGTACTCAAAAGAGAACATAAAAACAACGTGATAACATTTAAATGTGTTTATCAAAGTGTTGGATATTGACCTACATAAAGTGCCGGGAAGCTGAACAATCCAGCAGACTGGATTCAGAGGTCCATCAGTGGGCGTCAGAGAGGACGTCGAGTGGGAGCCAAATGCAAACACTTCCTCCTAAAACAGGAAGTGGACTTCAACAGGACATTGAGTACAAATCTAAAACAAGCGTGACTTCCACTGCATTAACTGTGCTCTGCCTTTACAGTCGATTTCAGCCACCAGGGGTATGATTTCCATTTTCTTTTTTGTGAAACGGCTCCTCTGTACTTATTTCTGAACAGCCGCTTCCCCGGGGAGGGGTGTACCAGCCCACCCCCACCCCCCGCAGCCTAGCCTCTCGTTTCGGAGTGTTCCCACGTGTGACTCTCAGGATACAGGAGCCAACTCAGCGGCAGCTGTGGGAATCAATTATGCATCTGGAAAGCGAAGGATGCAAATTTAAGGAGACGGATGGATTCCGCCCAACCTGTTAAATGTAAACAGAAAGGAGGCTGAGGCTCAGGGGCGTCTCCACCGGTCTCCAGCTGGCTGCTTTTTTCCCTCATTTCCTGGGCTCTGTTCATTGACAGCTCCCCCTATACGCATCCCGACAGAGCTTCAGAATCAGAAGTGGTATTTAATGTTAGGTCTCAGTGATGCATTATTAAAGCACTTGTGAGGTTCCTTCCCATGTTGTGTGACCTCCCCATGACCTTCCTCTTACGGGAATGTACTGTGGTCTGTCTCCACTGTGCCTGCGGAGTGTCCAGTTGTGAACAAATCGCTTTGCGTATTTAAATCTCCCAGAAGAAGCTGCTGTTAAACTGCGGTAGTTCCAGTAAAATATCTAATTGTGCGGGGCCACTTTGGGTACAAGCGTTGGTTAAGGAATGAAACAATAATCACCTATCGGCCTCCCAGAGAGCATCTCCCGCCACAGAAGCCAAACCATGGAAAGTGTCTGGAAGCGTGTTCAGTCTGCTGATGTGGGGCGTTCGTAGGAAGCAGATACACTGCCAGTCAACCCATTAGACACTATAGGTGGCCACTTAGAGCACCGTCTTCTAAGCTGAGAAGATGTTTGTATCCAAGATATCGTTTGTTTTTTTGGGCAAAGCCAAACAGTCCCTGAAGAAATTGGGCCTGACAGTGAAATCTTTTTGCCAACTCCATCAACTGGATTTGAGCCACGGCCACAGCAGCCTAACCCTCTGGGCCACACATCACCCTTTGAGAGTACCCTCTATCCACATCATACAGGGTCTTCCTGGCGTCCACGTGACAGAAGACCAATCCAGTCGGTTAGGGTTAGACCTGCAAGGAGATCACTGCATGCAGTGTCATGGTAGGACAGTGGAAGAGCGCGGTCATGAGGACATGACTTATTAGCACTGAGTCAGCACAGCCTCAAGCGAATGACCATGGCGATGACATTCCCTCAGCTAATTATCATTCAGCAGTAATAGTGCTCATCACATATGTATGTCTTCTGCTGGTCTCACCATCAGATGTTTCCATGTGGCGACCTTTACCTTGAAGGAGAGGCTTGCCAGCTTCTCAGAGCAAATGACAAAACAAGCCCCGAAAAACACAATGGGAGTGCTGAAGACAAGCTCATGGGGCTGAAGGGGGTGCCATCGAAGTCACCAACACATGCTCCAAGCCGGTCCCAGTTAGATACCTACCGTACTAACTGGTCCACTTTAGTGATTATGCCCAGACACCAGCAACCTGCACATACAGACACACGTGGCTGTTGCGGTCCTGTAAGAGCATGATCAGTTCAGGTACCATAAGCATATGGCTTCTACTGCCACCCAGCTCACGGTTTGGGTACAAAGAGGAGGCCATAACTCAGCCTGACAGCCACTTGCATCAGTTTTATTAAACTATATAAAGTGACATGGTTTCAGCTTAGAGGCGACGGTGTGTGCTTGCAAAAGTGAATTTAATAACGGGAGACACTGTTTGGTCGCGTAATGTGCAAATTAAGAGTCTTATGTGTCAGACTGTGTATGTTCTGCCCACCCTCAAACAAGCCGCTTATAAGTATTACGGCGCTGAGTCACCGTGGAGCCTTCCAACCTCTCGTAATCCGCGTAGACGCGGCCTCAGACAGAAAACTGAAACATGAACACATTTCGTATTTGGTCCAGACGAACAGGAAGATGTTAGCCCGTTTTAACGAGGCCTCACTCCTCTGCAGGCTCGACACACAGGCCGAACGATCGGCCGGTTACCATGACAATGCCCGCTATCTCTTTGATAGGAGCTTGGTGTCTGGAACAGCCATATAACAGAAATAAACTTACCTGAGGGTGCGGGACTTAAAAATAGATCATATTAGTGGTGGAACGCCGAACCAGTCTGCACGCCAGCACACTTCCTGGAAGCACTGCAATTTAAAAGGACATGTGAGTTCGCCCTCATATTCCTGCAGTGCGAAACTTCCGCAAGCAGACGTCAAAAGGGTGAACGCCTGGGCCAAATGATTCAAAAAATCATTCCTGTGGGATTCCTAAAGACGCAAATGAGTCATAATGTTTTATTTGCTTGTTTAAAAATATCTGTAAGGTGTTGAGAAACACAAACCCAAGGTTGTCCAACCGGCACCATTTTGGAATTTCGGGATCCCTGGGAAGTCCAGGATCTGGGACGACATAACATCCAGGCCACTTCATTCCGCTCTGCTACAGGAGGGGCTGGGATGAGACACCCCACTGCACTTCCCCCAGTACAAGTCGTGGAATTGCAGCCGTGTTCGCACCCTTCCCCTGGAGCACCGCATGTGGAACAAATCATCATGAAAAGGTTAATATGGGAGTCTATAACAAAGTGACAATTAGCATTCGGAGCACATGAACTCTGTCTGGGAACAGCACACCTGTCATCCTGCTCTCCCAGAACGTCACGACTGAGCCCAACGCTTCACCAAAGCATAAACAGCTATCTGACATGCGCTGGCCTGGCTCAGAGCGGTCGGGAAGGCCTGATGAATAGAGCTCCTCTTTGTTCTCATTTGTTCTCATGAATCCCTGTAGACAGAGGGCGCTCACGTGCCAGCTCTGCAGTACACCAGTGATGCACTATCGGGGACAGCGATCTGTGAGCATTGGATTGAGTTTGAGCTGAACACCACAGGGGCGTCACTCAGCCCTGTTAAATGTACAGAGCTGTTTTTACATTCCTCACAGTTACACTAAGTGTCTGAGAGCCAAGCTCTTTGATCCTTATGTAACACCAGTTGAGATTACACTTGACTCTTAGGACCTGTCACTGATCTCTTTACTGACACAAATGTCTCAGAGCAGGCAGATTTTCTCGAATGTGCCACAAAGCCAGTCTGATGTTCTGTAATGCCCCCAGTCTGGGAGGAGCGTGTCAAACTGTCATGCATGCTGTGTTTGGGGCAGCAGCACCTTACAGTCGCGGTGCAGTGGGTCTTTCTGCACTCATACAGACCAAATACAGCAGGCTGACGGGCAGCTGTCACACCCACGTCCAGTGAGAGTATGTCCCCATCCAGTGACAGTAGGTCTCTCCTGTATGTCTCTGCCCAGTGATTGCAGGTCTCTCCTGTATGTCTCTGCCCAGTCATAGCAGGTCTCTCCTGTATGTCTCTGCCCAGTCATAGCAGGTCTCTCCTGTATGTCTCTGCCCAGTCATAGCAA
>JAODKE010000028.1:13872970-13886511 GCA_026779605.1 Mormyrus hasselquistii | reverse complement strand
AAATGCTAACCCCTGATCCTCTGTTTCCTCCTTTTTTTTTTGGGAATCCGGGGGGGGGGAGGGCGTGCCTGTCCCTTAGCCAGGGAAGGAGGGAGAAGCTGTCAGAAATAGCTGACTAAGCATAGAGCACCCACATGGGTGACAGCCAGCGGTGGATAGTTCAGGTCCAGACCGTAAAAATCCAGACCAAGATTTTGTTTCAACCAACCACTTCAGTACGAAGAGTCACAGAGTACTCAGCTGGTTGGTTAAGACAAAATCTTGATCTGGATTTTTACTTTCTGGACCTGAACTATTCACCTCTTGTGACAGTCTACCTAAGCTCAATCCAGAATCTTCCCCTCACTTTGTCTTGGTGCCCCATGGTTCAGGCATTGGGGTAGGGCTCATGTGGCTTAAATGGGCCACCAGCATGGCCCTGGGTGACCGGAACCATGTCACAGGGGTGCCAATGGACTGTGTCATCGCTGTACGTAAACTGTTTGTGTTGTGCACCATAATCACTCTCGTGGCAGAAGGTATGAGTCCTGCTCCTTGCATTTGCATCTGACCTTTCATGGTTTAACGAAGTTGCTTCCTCACCACGAGATGTGCCTATGATCCAGCCCACGTCCTATCTCCATCCTATCAGACCATGAGATGTGCCTATGATCCAGCCCACGTCCTTTCTCCATCCTATCAGAAACGATCAGAGACTGTTCCCTCCCCCAAGACGCTCATCAAAATACGGTGGACTGAGTGGTTTTTACTGCTTGTCCTCCAGGCTACCTGTATCCAGACCCCAGGCTCCCCTACCGCCGTCCCCCACCACCTGGCGCCTTCCCGCTGGGCCCGCTGCCTCCCAGGGGCCCTGGTTTGGCCGAGGCCCACTTCAACCCAAATCACACCGATAAGTCTGGTAAAGCAGGTGGCGTCCATCCTTCCTTTCGTGAGCTCTTTGAGGATTCCCTAAGGGAACAAGGTTGGATGCTTACAGCCTGCTCTCGCCTCTTTCAGCAGAACTAGGCAGCACCTCTGGCAGCCTCGGATTGGGCCTCAGTGAGAGCAGAGATGTAAGTACAGTCCCAGATGGCCGTGCTCCGTAGCGGTGTCGCCGTGGTTTGGCGGAATGGAGCTCAGCTCCAGCATCTTTGAGTAACCATTTCCTACCCGCCGATGCCATTTCCACGAATCGTACACCTGAAAAATTCACACTAGCTCTGTCTCTGTCCCCAGAGCCTCCTGTCAGTTTCCGGGGAACCGTCAAACGCCCCTGATGCAAACACACGGGAGGCCCCTCCCCTGGGCCCCCCACCTCCACTGGCCCCTGCGGACCACCTCCATCGTCGAGGCCCCTATGGTCCCCCTGAGTTTTTCTCTCCTCGAGTCCCCCCCATGGCCAGTGAGTAATATTTTAATGCATCTTCATGTTGGTGGGGGCGGTGTGTTAGGTTTTTATGGAAAAGGGCCATTAGCAGCCACTGCATGTTTTGTTCAGACATCCCTCTGCTGTTTTTCCAGTGCGTGGACCACTGCCCCCTGGCATGTATCCAAGATTCCCTCCACTGCCACCCCATCCCACAGGTTATCCACCTGCAGGGCCCCCTCCTGACAGCCGGTCTGGCCCCCCCCGCAGCGAGCACCCCCCAGACCACCCCCCATTCTCACAGGACATGATCTGAGTTTCCCCACCTCCTTTATTGCATTACCAACAGAGGGACAGTTTGAGGTGAACAAGGCACGAGCGAGATGGACCTGGACCACGCCTGTGTCCCCTGAACCACTAAGCAGGCCACCTGCCTCGTCTGGCTTTCCCTCATTTAAAGGGCAAGTGGCTACGTTTGCCACCGTCAACAAACTTGAAAGGTCAGGGTATCATAGGAGTGGATCAGCTGCCTTTTTCCATGATCACAGGGAAGCTTTTTAGCAGTAGAATTTTTAAGGCAAACTTGCCCCCCCCTGAGCTGTATATGGATATTGTTAATAAGCAATTGTACATACAAATCCTTGATTACACCCCTTTTTCCCCCTAAACAGTAACATATGTTCTTGTTTGAGCCAACCTCATCAGCCATTAATGAATTGCTGTAATTTATAACTTAAGGACAGTCATGTAAAGAAGTAATAAAGTGCTTTCTGGTTGTGCAAGACGTGCGTATGCCCCGGATTTAATGCTTTACTGTGCGGACATGGCTCACGTGCGGCACTGAAAGAAGCACCAGGAGAAGAGGGCCATTTTAATGCTTTATTCACGGATTAAAAGAAAATGCATCCATTCAACATAGACTCGGTATTCAGCTGGTTTACACGGTCAGCTCGAGCTTCTCAAATGTGTTTCCCCTTCTTTTTAATTAAGCTCTGATCGCCTTCGATCGATTAAAACCTCCCACACCCAGCATATTCCCCACTGGGACAACTCTCCTCTGCTGATGTACATATAAAATCCAACACTATGTGCTCACTGGAGACAAAAAGGCAGACAGAACACTGTCCAAATATTAAACATTTAAGATGGTAAAACCATTTCTGTAAATAACGCTTTATAAACTTTTCATGTTCATAAATAGAATCCGGACATGTGTGCCGATACATACATATACTGGCATATGTATATATACACACTGTGGGTGTGTGCGTGTGTGTATGCACGTGTATGTGATCCCAGAAGTTTACAAGGTAGCAGCCAGGTTTTAGCACTGCTAGTTCCCCATGGTGGCCACTTTGACTTTATTGCAAACTGTCCTGATTTTAAACAAATGCACAACATTCGTACCACTAAAAACTGGGGCCAGACGGCCAGTCTCACAGAGACCACGTCCGTACCTACGGCTGCCCACGAAACTGAGTTGGCTTCCGAAGAATCAAGGTTTTAAAACGATAAGGCCAAGTATCTTTGCAGGTAAGATCTCTCCGTTTGTGAGTGACAGAAAACAGGAGCGGCGGGTCGACGGTGTGTATCCTCTTGCATAGTTTATCTGCTCTCTCATGACCTGCGGCCTCCCGTTCACCCCGGCCTACAGCACAGCGAGCCCGTGACCCTTGTGCACTTACGGGATTCCCCGGGCCGCTCTCTCGCCAATCGGCCAATCGGTTAAGGGTCCTCCATGTGGGACGGACACAAGACGAGCTGCAGCGAGGCGGAAGCGAGAGCGCCACCTTAGAGGCGACGAGTACCCGCTCAAGACTGATATCCAAGCCGCTCACTGTGTTAACTCCCTGCTTTCCAGTGAGAGAATTCAGATTGTGAATGCATACAGTTTCCACAAGATAAAAAAAAAAGGAATCCAAGCTTAAGGGACAACTGGTCTTAGAGATTCCAAAGGCTCCCCTTCCACTTGACCATGGTGGACGAAGACTGAGCCTGCTTGCAACACAGAAACCTCTACGGTGCACGGAGGCTTTATGACAGACCAGTTGCAGGCTAATAACTGGATCCCACTGCAAAAGAAAGTAAAAAAATAAGCTCCATGCAGACATTTGGCCTCGTGTTGGTTGGAAATCACCCCAGTGGAATGTCCCTACAACGTCTCATAGCAGCGTACAGGTTTGATAGAACCAACCTAGTGATTTGCCTTTGTACTTTGTACATTCACTCTTCACAGTGAAACAGGTGCATTGTTAGAGTCCTACTGTTGGTGACCAAGCCACAGCACAGCTGTGCACACACCGGTCCAACTTGAGCCCGAGGCATGTGCCCCCTGCCTGCCCGCCAGGGTGCGGATGCTCGGCGAACGCTGCGTCGTCAGCAGCTGATACGGAAACCGACGCACGTGAAATCCAGTGACTTGTTTCTGCTCTCCTCCACGACTAACTTCTGTGGTTCAGGTCTAAGCAGTGCAGCCCCACTTGGTTCGTTCTGACTGTAACCCTGAGAAAGGCGTTTCCTGTTGTTCACTGGTGACAAAGCGGTACACCATATGCACTGGCCTCCCCCCTTCCTACTTCAGCGCGTCTCAATTTAACACACACAGGAGAATTATGCGAGCGGAACTTAAGACAGTAGTCCAGATGCTACTACTACACTAGACATGAAGTCGCACAACAGAAGAGTGGTTCTGACACTGGGGGGTTTGGTACCGAAAGCTACGTGGCTTCAGGCTGCAGAGATAAGTAGCCTCAATTAGTAGCTTGAGGAACTGGATTAACTGCTGCACCCCTTGCTCCAACAGTTAACGAATTTGATTAGTTCCACGCATGCAACATTTGTCTCCAACTTAACGACCCGTTATCACTTTTTGGTGTGATTAAGTAAAATTGCAAATTTATATAGAAACAATCTCCCTGCTGACACGCATCTCTGCTCCGTCTTACTCTGGGCCTGTCATGTAAACCACTGGCTTCATGTCCCTTCATGTCCAGAGTAACGCTGAGGGCTCTTCCGAAACCAGGTCGATTTGGACCAACAACACCCCCCCCACCCCCCCCCCACCCCAGCGCCTTTAACTTCTTTACACATCGGCCTCAACCGATACAGGCTGATGAGTCAGGAACACTGGTCAACTTGCTTTGGTCTAACAATCGACACGGACCCTACAGAGCAGGTTCTCCAAAGAGGCCACGTCAACACTTGGACCAAACCATTCAGTGCCTTCTGAGGAAGGTCTATCAACACGTGACAAATGGGGATCAGCTGACCTCCATCGATGTACCTCAGTGGAACACTACTCCACTTAGACAAGCAAAGAGAAAAATGCCATCAGGAGGGGGTGCTGTAGGACCAAACCTACAGTCCTGTCATTAAAAAGGCTTCCAGATTCATATTTACATTCTAACCCCCCTGAAGCACCTTGTTCCCTCTTTACTGAGATTTAAAACAGCAAATATACCATTGAAGCTCATTTAAAAGTCTCAGAGACACAATGTAGATGTTCACCTTTTAAACGAAAGTGAGGGAATGACAGAGATGGGAAAAAAAGAGGTTTCAGATGAGCTCAGCCCCCAAATGGCACAACAGCCTTCATCGTAGAAGTACCTGAGATACAGAACAGGCCAGCTAATTTGTTCTTCTGTCCAAAGCTCAACAGATGAGACCTGTAGACCTTGAAACAGATACGGGGGTGGGCGGGGTGGGGGGAGGAGGCGTTCAAGGCAACTGTGACTCTAGACTACCCAAGCAAACGGAAAGACCGGCAAACTGCCTCACGGATTGTGGTCATCCTCGTCGCAACAGTCTCACATAGTGCCTGGCTGATAGCAGAGGCAGACCAAAGGTATTTCGAGGGACTGCGAGTGACCCCCCTTCCTCCCCCCCGTGGGGGTGACTGAGAAGGAGCCCTGGAATCCTGCAGAGCTCCGCAGCAGACCTAGCGTCCAGCCTTCAACATCTGCGTTCAGGGTGGACGGGCCCCATCGACACAAACGCGCTTCCAGATAACAAAAACCAGCAGGACTAGCGTCCTGAACGTAGGATCTTCGCAAAGAGCTAACACGTGGTTTAAAAAGAATATTCTAGACCCAGAGGGGTAGCCATCAATGCGCCGTCCTAGGCCGGAAGACGCAAGCCTCGTCAAAGGTAAGAGTACAAAGGATTTTACTCATCTTAAAAAGGCAGGGACGGACAAACTGATAGCCTTAGCTCTCTGCAGCTCTATACTTGTCCATAAGAGCAGAACAAAACGCAGCACATATCATAAGCCAGACAGAGAAGCCCCTCCCACACACGCTTATTAGCTACTAAACCAATACCGACTATACTCTTCAGAAGCAAGATATATAGATAGATATAAATATAGAGCTACTACTGGGTTAACAGCACATAAAGGGTTAGATCTCACTACAGAAAACAAAAAAAATTGGGGGGCGGGGGGGGGGGAAAACATAAAATGAGACAGGGCCTAGTACGTAAAGAGCATTTAGCGTAGGCATTACATGTGAGGGCAATGTCAGTGGCTGGGAATGGGGGAGAGGGGTCTGAGGGCAGACACAGGGGGAGAGGGGTCTGAGGGCGGACACAGGGGGAGAGGGGTCTGAGGGCGGACACAGGGGGAGAGGGGTCTGAGGGCGGACACAGGGGGAGAGGGACAGGCGAGGCCGCGAGGAGTTACATGCCCTCGCTGAAGCTCTGCACCTCGCGGTAGAAGTGCTGTGTGGGCTCGCTCAGGACGATGCTGGCGTCCATCATGGGGTGCCAAACGCGGCCCAGTCCCAGAGACACCTCCTTGATAAGGTTGTGCACGGGGTCTTCCTCCACGGAGAAGGTCTGGTATGGGTCAAAGTCGATGCTCTCCTCCGACACGGCCAACACCTTCAGGTTGGAGCCACGCAGGCGTGAGATGGCGATAAGGTTGTGGGCCCACACCGTGTAACCTGTGCACAGAGAGACAGGCCCGTGAGCCGTACTGTATGCGGGTCCGTCGAGACCCCGGTACCACACAGAATGGGAGGGGATGGAAATGTGCCAGTGCAACCGCGCTCACCATGGATGACCAGTACAGACAGATGGATACAACGCCAAGCCAGAAGCACCAGCGGATCCTCGTTGCGATTGTCACTGAGGTCTGGGAAGCCACTGTCGTCCCTCATGAGGATGAAATGGGTGAGGGTCTTGTGGTACTGCAGAGAGATGAGCTCCACCGTGGCCTCGCTGGTGGAGGCAGAGTAGCTGTCAAAGTGGATCCTCTCCAGCGGAATGCTAGGCTTCAAGATGGCCAGCAGGTCCTGGCTGCCGGTGTCCAGGGCCATGATGTAGACGCGCAGGTTGGCGCTGTGGCGCACCAGGGCCTTCCAGTCGTCATCGGCCGGGGTGCCATTCAGAGGTTTGCCCGCTAGGGCGCCGCCGTTGAGCAGCAGGGAAAGGCGATGCAGGGGCGCGCGGTCACCACCTGACAACAGGCGGCACATGGTGGCGCTGAAATCGCTGAAGTCCAGCGCCAAGGAATGCAGGTGTGGGAGCCGCTCCAGCTCCACCACCCCCACCAGCGGCACCAGCTGGTTGTCCAGCAGACTGAGGTGCTCCAGAGATCCGGCGCTAGCGTTGGACATGGCTGCCAAGGAGCTGGGAGTCACCATACCCAGCATGAATGCTGAGGACAGCCAGTTCAGCTGCCGGCTATTAGCCAGGATTTCCCCAAACAGCCGCTGGATTCTGAAGCACAGGCCGATACAACACTCAGGTAACAGTTGTTTTTAAATTAATAATAATAAAAACTAATAAATATAACAAGCACTTACTCTTTGATTTTCTTCCCACCCTGGTCGACCTGGCTGAGATGAAGGCTGTCCAGAATTCCCTCCTCCTGTAGAATACAGGTGTCCCCGTACATGCTAAGCTTCCTTAGGTTCCTAACAAAAAAAATGAGACCCAACAACAATATTCTGTCACCCTGTGTACGCAAAAAAAGCAACGATTAAACCCCACTGGCAATTAAGAGAATGCAGGAAGCGGCGCAGCGCCCTGCCGCTTCCACTTCCGGTACCACGGAGCCAGCCGATTTCCACTTTGAATTTGCTTTATTTCTACAGTAAGATGTCTACGTGCCCCTAGCACCGGCTGCTGTTAGAATGTATGAAAGGCGGCCAGGTAAATAATGGGAATACAATGGCGATCAAAGCGCCCCAACCCAGGCATTTCCGTCCGGTCATGGGATTGCGGCTCGGGGGGCTCAGTGACTGAGCGCTGACCCTTCATGTCCCCATTCACAATCGCATGTCCCTTACACATCTGCACTAGTGAAAGCGGTTACTGGGGGGCATCTGATCAGTTTAGCATTAACAAAATTACGGATGTTGCTGTCCGGGGGTATGCGGATCCCAATGCCACCCGTCCGGGCACGTTAATAAAAGAAAGAGACACCGATCTGTTTACATCTGACAGAAACGCAAACAGCTGCCAACAGGAACCGCTGTAGAGTCGGAGTTAGAGACGGCCTCTCCCAAAGCCCTGCCAAATTGAGCGAACAACCCACCCTGGCTAAACACGGGTACCCCGCGATGCTGATGCATGTCAGCCCCGATGACAGGTGTCCGCTCCAGCCGGGCCGAGCCGAGCCCCCGGCACGCCACGCATGACCGCTCAGCGGCTGGCCTTGCGCAGCATCTGACGCAGTCGAAAATGGCTTTCCGCACGCCTCCTCCCGGCCGCCTACCTGTTGTTCCGGAGGCCGCGCAGCACACAGAGCACCTGGTCCAGGTAGGTCTTCACGGCATCCTTCCACTGATCGGGGAAGCGGGGGTCGCTCTGCGGCGCCTCCACTCCGTGCAGCGGGAGGCAACCCTCAACAGGGGCGAACTCCAGCTGCAGTTCTCGGACGAAGGACCCGAACTTCCGCATGAGAAACTCCAGCTTGGGGGTCTCCTCGGACCCTGAACCCCCGCCGTTAGCGCCGCCGCCGACACGCAGCTTCAGATTCGTCCACAGCGCTGGGTAGAACAGACACTCCCTCCAGCGGGAACACACGGCGGAGGCCCGGAGCTTGTCCCGGGGGGACAGGAAGGAAAATATGTGGACGATGAGCTCGCTGGGTAAGGCCAAGGCTCCGACACCCCCGCACAGAGCCATGGCCAACAGCTACTGGACTGTTACTTAGAGGAAATTACCGAAAAGTAACCGCTCGGAGGTCTGCAGTGCGGGCCTGCGCCTCTACGCTGCTCGCCGTCTGTGAAAATAAACAAGCTGGGCAGCTTTTCCTTCAATACTACTGGAGCGCACCAAGCTCTTCCTGTCTTGGGGGAACAACAATCGTACTGGCTCATTTAATCATATTTTCAGCAATTAATTCCAAAAAATACCTAATTTCTAAAATCGAATCCCCGCTTTCTCCTACTATTCTGAAAGAATTAAATAATTCCGAAAGCCAAGTATATTATTTGGCCAATTATTTTAAAACCCACCACATTGACTCATTTGGGTCATTCCAAAGCCTTGTTATTTTTGCTATACTAAGTGGTTTTCAGTAGAGGGAGCAGTTCCGTTGTTTCCCAGTTTACAAGCCGCTGGATATTTTATTATTATTATCTAACGAAACGGAACGCCAAGTTTCAGATGTTTAATGGAGCCATCACCAAAGTGACATTAAGTACAGCATTCAAGTTACATGCTACTGATGTTAATGCATCTGTTTTTCAGATAGCTTGGTGTGCCGAAACTGCTACATAAAATTATGTAATTCATGGTGAGGCATAGCTTAATAGGTTCCGTTGATAAATCAGTATACATAGCACCCGAGTTACCCCCTCCCAAATTCTAGGTGAAGCGACGCTTGCTATTACATCACTTCCGTGTTTGTCTGCTGGACAGCGAGAGGAGGCGTGTGCGCTCCGTATCGTGTCACATCCGGGTTTCTTAGCTGAAGCCGCGGACGCGAATTTCGGGTGGAGCTGCGATATTTCTGATGCCAATTATGGACGCAGATAAGGTGCCGATTTTAATGGTGTCTTTGAGTTCCCCATGTTAAAGTTTATTTAAGCCTCTTAACTGAGGGCCCCGCCATAGGAAGTTCGCCCAGGGTCTGTAGTTTCTTTCAGGGTCTTGGTGCATTTCGAGTGCGTGAATAATTTAAATAACAAAGTGACTGAACTGGTAGTGAAGTAATAACTCCTCCGAGAAAGGGACTATATTTTATTCTGCGTGTTTCGCGTACTGCGTGACTTGTCTTGTTACGGCTTCGCGTCGAAGCCGTCCGTCACTGTCATGAAAATATAACACTTGTTTAGAGTTTCTGTAGATGATGACATGCTGCCTCTGCCACTGGCTCCTCTTAGATCGTCCCCGTCCATTTTCTGTACGATCGTGCTATGACTGGCAACCCATAAGATCTAAAGCTACCGAATGGGAATAGGCTTCTCTTACAATTGCTCAGTATTTCTCTCTGTGTCCCGGCCATCAGAGCACAGGAAAGGACTTTGAAAATGTGGAGCTGGGAGATCAGATGAGGAATCCACAGCAAAAGTTGCCACGTCGGACCATATACTTTGCCGGTGGGGAAACCATGGAGGAGTACAGCACAGATGAGGAAGATGAAGAACCAGAGAAGAAAGATCTCATACCTACAGTAGACCCTGTGAGTAGAGCTGTGTCTGGTTGGCCTGACAATGCCCACCCTGTTGTTGCATGTGTTGTAACATGGTCTTATCAAGTTGTCAGAACCCCATAACGTTTTTCTTCCAGTCCAAGCTGACTTGGGGGCCATACTTCTTGTTTCATATGTGGAGAGCGGCCATGTCCACTGTATCAGGTGAGTTACCTTCAGCAGCCCAGCACATACGCGGCAGTTCAGTCACGTGTGTCGTCCTTTTCTTATTGCTGAGCCATAGCAGGAAGTACTACAAAAGTCTTTATATACCTGATCTTTTAGATGACAGACAGGTGGACAGACAGATATGCATTGATCCTGAAGTTAACTATAAGCAGCACATGAAATAGAACAAAGATATAAAAGGCACAGTACACATACAGAATGGGCCGAAATAGGTATACAGTTTTTATTTTACATTACCGATTGGGTCATATTTAGTTTCTTATGTGTTCGAAATGTCCTCTGTGAACTTTGATACAGTCCTACAGTCTGTCCCTGACACTATGACAGTTCAGCTACCTTGACAGCACCTTTCCACAGTGTTGGATCAGGCAACATGGCAGCATTGACTGACCGCCATGTTCAAGTGACTTGACCCCCATTGACTTTTTTTTTGGGGGGTGTAGTAAGGGAGAAAGTTTTTTGAGAGGAAGCCCCACAGAGTGGATGAATTGAAGGAGTTCAATCACGCAAGCATTTATGGACATTGATGCTGACTGGGATTTGTGTGCTGAAGTGTCACAGTGTCACGGACAGGCTCCAGGAATGTATCAACATTGACAGAGGACACATAAGAGAGTAAACAGAACCCAATCAGTAAAATAAAAACCATATGCCTAATTTTGGCTCACCCCTGTATACACAAATAACAAGGAATGACAATTAACCAAAAATTGCAAAATATACAATACGATGTAGAGTCTGATACCGGCTGGCAGAAAAAACCTAGATGAGCTCAGCTGGATGACTCTGTTACTTTGTAAGAATTGGTGAATTTCAGTCCTGCTCCACAAGAGGGACCACCACGGACAGTAACTGCCTAGATGACGCTGCTGCGCTGTCCTTTTCTGTGCTTGGCACTGTGTCATTGCCTTGAAACAAGAAGTGTTTTCTGTTTGCTGTCTGTACCATACAGCGCTAAAGCTGGCCTAGCTGCATCGCAGGGACTGTTTTTAATGTAACTAATTCATTTAAGCATGCCTATAGTTTCTGTGACTCCTGTTATTTTATTGCCAGTTGTCTCTGACTATAGCAACTCATCAGAACCTAGGGCATAGGATCAGGAATTATTTTTAGTGTTAGCAGCCAACACCCCTGCCTGAGTTTTCGTTTGTAAGAAAAATCCCTTCATCCAGCCAGTTTTTCCTTCATTTGCACAATGAGGGGTGGAACCCTCCACCTTAGGTTTTACAGAGGTGTGTCTTCAGCTATGGGTGGTTTCTCCCCAGTACAACAGAGCTCTTTATTTGGCCGACAAAGGCTGAAATGCAACAGGCTGCTTGAACACTGAGCTCCTCAGTGCCCTCTGTTCCTCTGACGCGATGCGTATCAAGGCAGCCACTGAGATCGGCCAGTGGGACGATGGGCAGTAATGACACCACGTAATCCTGTCAGCTGCTGTGGGTTCCCTGGCTCGCCAGGCTTTCTGCTAATTGCATTGCTATGGTTTTAGTTTGCACTTGGATTATGTTGGTTGTCAGGGGTGGTTCTGGGGGTCCACAGGGCCCTAGTGCCCCCATGACAACATGCATGGCCCCTGGTGTGGGCCCCCTAAAAACATATGGTACTTGGGTCTGAAATAAATGCATTATTACTATTATTATTATTTACATATATATGCGTGGGTTAAGATTTTGTGCGCTGGGAATAGGTGAAACAGAAACATAAGCATTCTGTCTTTCTTTTGTCTTACGTGTCTCATTTTATATGTATAACAATGTGTTCGAACACACCCATGTAAAGCACCCTGGGACAACTCTGTTGTGAAGGGCGCTATATAACAATAAACTGAATTGAATTGAATAAGCACAGCACTTATTCTTGTGTAAAACTCTTGGAGGACATTAAAGTGCATCTGGTCCAGCTAACAGAATAAGTGCCCACCCCCCAGTTGAAGTGATCTAAAACCGCCACTGTTGGTTAATTTCTGTAGCTGCTGTGGCCTCCCATTAACTAGATGGTGACTAATTCACAATAGCATTGATCAAAGTATAACTATGACATCTAAACATGAACTAGTTTCTGTGGTATAATACCCATATTCCTGTTGATAAGATTTTTAGTTAAACACTCAGGTAATCCACTTTCCTGACTGTTGGAGATGGATTCGCTGGGTACCGTGCCTTGAGGTGAACTGGCCAGAGGCTGCACAACCCCCGAAAGCAGACGGGTTTCCTCAGGTGTGACTGCCCGTTTGTGCCTTTCAGTTTGTGACTACTTTGGAGAGAAAATGTCATCGCTGTTGGGCATCACAACGCCCAAATACCAGTATGCGATTGACGAGTTCTACAGAATCAAGAAAGAGGTATGTGGAAAGGTCAGGGGGTCACCCTCCCCCCAGATGTCAATGAATGAAAACTGTGAGCTGCATCACACCTCAGAGAATGTGCTGATTTTGGATAATGGCGGACACTGCAGGAGGAAGAAGAAGCAGAGGAGAACCAGCTGTCAGAGGAAGCAGAACGTCACTTCAAGGAGAAGCTCAGCCCAGAAGGCAAGCAGCCAATGACAGAGCAGCCAGAGAGCTCTGCCTCCTTCGTTAAAGTGACCTTTGACCTGCAAGATGAGACGCATACTTCACTGGGAATGAACATGGTCGCCGCGCCCATCCCCACCTAAGCCCACAGTGATGCCCCACCCCACCCCACCCCACCCCTCGCCTGGCTGCTTGTCTTTATCCTCATGTCGGTGCTGTTCTAAAACGGCAGCTGTAGAACATGATCAGGGTGTCTCACTGTGCTGGGTACAGCGTATGGTTGACCTGCCAAATGGGTTGTCTGGGTTACATGGGTTTTAAGATCCCATGGGTGTCTGAGCTGTTCTAAAGCCTTTTAATTTCATTTTCATGTTTGATGAAATTCCTGAAGTCCTTGTAACTTTCCAAAGGACTGACTTCCAGATGTGTTTCACAGCAATTCCTGAGATGTATTTAATTGTCGTTTGCTTTCCTTCAGGTATTTTGTGATCGATGTGTTCTGTTGATCTTTTTCTGTAAATAACTGTTTGCCGCACTGATGCTGCGGGTCTGCCAGCAGCCCCGTTTCCATGACTCCCATCTCAGGGCAACCGTTCGGCCGAGCCCCTCTGTTCTAAGGGATCTCGGCTGCCATACTGCTATGCTTCTCCCCCTGGACAATGGGAGAAAACAGAGAACCTGGAGGGAAGAGAGACTGACTGCTTCTCCTGCATGTTCGCTTAAAAGAAATGGCCAAAAGCAGCTAAGGATGCAGGGCTATCCCTAAAATGTTGTACTTTGTCATTAGTGAAGACTGGTCAGACCTAAGTATAGTTTAATTTTTTTCTATTGAATCACTGAAAAATTAAACTCTT
>JAODKE010000028.1:13838620-13858635 GCA_026779605.1 Mormyrus hasselquistii | reverse complement strand
GGGTCTCTCGCTGTTTTTTTGTGGTGGTGTTGGTGGGCGGGAGGGGGGGTGGTCAAGCCTGTGGTCGTGGTTGTTCCTTTTGTGTTGGGTTGTGTGGGGGGGGGGGGGCAGGTATTACTCCTACATGTATTCACAGGGCCCTCAGTCCCTATAATTTTTTTGTTTTTTCACCCCCCCCAAGGATTCTGTCCCAGTCAGACACAGAGACCCCTCTGGTGTCCTTGGCAGGGTGGGGGGCTCTAGGACCCTGGTGTCCTGATATATACTCTGTCACATTCGACCAGAACCTCAGTGCTGATGGTTCTCTGTGACGTGGCAGTGTTACCCGCAGACAGCTGTCTGCACGCACACACACACATACTTAATAAATAAGCAGAGTTCTGGTAATCTGATACTCTGATTGAATAGTAGCGGCAGACTCTTACTAAGCATTGAAGCCCTGTCTGTTTCCAGGTGCCAGTGGCATTTTTCTGTGACCTTTCTCTGCATTCAGCTTCCTGTATAAAGAGTGTCACTAAGGACCCAACAGAGCTTACAACCACTGCTAAGCTGTGGGAATATTTGCCCCTGAAACCTTTAGGCCAAGGCTGTTCAAATCATGGTCCTCAAGGTCCGAGCACTGCTGATTTTCCAGCCTTTATTTACCTCTGAGCTGGGTATGAAGCCTCCAGCCAATCACACTCAGTTATTATTAAACTAACGACCTGGTAGAATGGGAAACGAGGCTTGGATTTGGAATGGAGGGCTAGATTTGAAAGAGCCCTGCTTTAGGCAAAGTTCCACATAAAGGAAAACAAAAAGCTTTTTAACAGCCTCCACGGTAAAGTGGCGAAATCCGGGCAGTCTGGCATGGCGTCCATGGGGGGGAGGGGCAGGCTTTGGCTTTGCCTTCTCCTTATTTGGGTTCGTCACTGAATGGGTCACTACACCCATTTTAACAGGAAGTCATGACTGAATTTGATGGAAGGGTCCAATAAATATGCTGATTTACTCTGTCCTTCCTTCTGGGAACAGTGCCACTGATGTAACCATCTGCTTCCTGGCATGGCAGGGATGGAGACAGGGAAATTTGGATGGCTAAAAAGGAAATTTGTTATTCCGCAGCTTCCTGAATAAAATCCATAGCTTGACAGCTGGATCATGGCACTCAGGCTTGGCTGCCATTTTATTCATGTTGCTGTTTTCTACCGTCATGCTCCCGGGAATCTGTCATGTCACATCATGATCGCGAGGGGAGCGTTCAGCACTTTTTGAATCGTCGACAGGTTGCAGTGCTTCCTCAGTCACACTAATTCAGTAATGTCAGGTGGGTCGCTTGTGCTCCAGACGCTGTCCCCCTCGTGCTGTCTCGTGTGCCATGTTCGCTGGTCATGGTTTGTCCTGACACTGTGCTTGCTCACACTGTCTGGCTCCAGTTTGCCCAGGGGCTCTGGATTTTCCACTGCGTGCAGTATCACTTCCCGGATCACGCTGAATCATCATTTGTTTTGAGTGCCCCCCCCCCCACCACCCCACAACTTAGTTTACTCCATCTTTCCATACCCCTGCTGCTGACTGGTATGACTGAGACATTCGCATTGAATTTATTCAGAGATTCTCTGCACTATGAGCAGTACAACTGCACCGATCAGTGAAGATGACTCGACACCATTCATACCCCCTTGCCAAACTTTAAAACCAGAGACCTGACTTCTGGATGAGTAAACACACTCAGAAGAGCGGAGCGCCGTCCTCTGGCTTTTCCTCCGGCTTTCGCTGCTGTAGATGTCACGCTGGTGTCTGATGTTTAGGGGCTCGCATGACCTCGGCATCTGCGCACTGCGCCGTGTGGCTTTGCGTGGGAGTTCCATGCCATGACACACTGGTACTGTGTCGCAGAAAGTCTATTTTTAAGTCTGTGGCATTTCAGAGTTTTCTGTGCGGGGTGGGTGAGAGTCAGTAGAGTCAGAGCTAAACTGACAGTCTGTGTTTTAAGCAGTCTGTGTCACTGGCTGGCTGCTAACCTCAAGGAGTTTCTACCAGGGGTGTGGGGGCAGTCTATGTGGAACATGACTTTTTGAATTCTTCGGTTAGTCTGTTTTTCACTTGACACCTGACTTGAAGAAAAAAACTAGTCAAGTGTAATTAACCAGCAATGACCTGTGGTAACATTAGGAGGAACTGCATTTCATAACCGTGGAGTCTTTTGCAATTCGTCATCAGCACAAATCACTAATTTCCCTCATTCCAGAGAGCTTTGTCAAGTGTACTTTCACGGGCCTGATCCGGGAAGATTCCGGGGACTCCAGATAGAACAGGGACTTTACATGTGCGAGTCATAGTCGAATGGTTAGAGTAATACAGGAAATTCCTGTGTGCTCATTAAGGCTGAAGGTTGTTTCCCCATACTGGTGCAAAGCATGTGGCACGTGTCCCCAGTACACATCCAGTCAGCAGTGAAAAGAAAAAAAAAAAACCTAACTGGCATTTTGCTTTACGCCACCCTCAGTGGCATATAGGCAGCATGTCTCAGGGGGAAAGACGAACACTGCCTGAACTTGTCCGTTACCCGAAGATCCAAAGTCTACCTGCATCTGTATACCATTCCCTGTTCAGACTAACCTCTTTCCCAGTTTAACCCTCACTCACCCAAAGCATCAGAAACAAACCCACACACAGGCAGGTGTTCATGAGATTTATGAGTTTAATTTATAGGAGTGTGCTCATATTTACAGTAGTGTCAATATACACATTTGATATTTACAAAATGTACATTTCTTGAAAATATTCAGTAAAAAAATAAATTTCTTAACGTGCTCTATATTTCTGTACATTCCACAGTTCTGTACATTATACAAGTGGATGCACCGGGGACAGAAGGGCATTGTGGGTACTGCATTCTGTTGCCGGGCCCATCGTGTTGTCTTGAGTGCTGACGGCTGCCACTGATCTTTCTTGTCCGGTCTCCTCTGCGAGGCTGGCTTTTGGGCCAGGCCCGGCTACTGTTGTCCTACAAGCGTGATGTCATCGTACATCTGAGGGAAACAAGCGGAGCGGGGTGTTGGTGTGCTGCGAGTTTGCCCCCAGCGTTGCCGCAGCCACCCCCCAGCTACCTCCCGGCACCTCACCTCGTCCTCGGACCCTAGGTCCTCGTCGCTGTCCTCAGATTCGCTTTCCGGCAGTTCCCTCAAGCTCCGATCCGTCAGCCCGTACAGCTGCTCCCGGATGCCTGCCTCATGCCGCCCGTAGGTCAGGTGGAAGGGACTGTGCCCACTGTAGGTCAGGCTGTTGACGTTGGCACCCAGAGAGATGAGCAGCCGCACAAGCTGTGGGTTCTGTAGGTCCACAGCCAGGTGAAGGGGGCTGCGGCCACTGCACTGCTCCTGGGGTGGGATCAAATGATCTGGTGAGACCTCACCGCTAATTCCGGTATGGCTTGACGGGGCACACATCCCAGTTGGGTTGCCGAGACCTACCTGTGCATTGATGTCTGCACCCAGCTTAACAAGGCTCTCGCATAGAGACAGGTAACCATGGATACAGGTGAGATGCAAGCAGTTGTGACCTGTGGGGGGAGGGGACAACCAATCAGGAATGGGCATTCCGGCCAGGGGGCTTCAGGCCTCCTATAGCATAGGGGGCAGTGGGGAGTCCAAAAGTGAGATCCAGAGATATGTACCTCTGTAATTGGCTTGGACCAGGATGGATGGCAGCGTGTGGGGGGAGCCTTGGGTCAGGACGCTGAAGCAGCGAAGAGAGCCTCGCTTGCAGGCGATGTGTAGCGCGGTTTCCCCGTGGTCGTCCACCAGCTGTGGGTCACATCCTGCTTTCAGGAGGCGTTCGGCGACCTCAGGCTGCTCCGTGATGACAGCCAGGTGGAGCGGTGTCTGGAGGGGTGGGAGCAGGTCAGTCACAGTGCCCCCCAGATACACAGCTTGATTTTACAACATGTATGAAGGGACCGCTGAATGTCTTTACCTGTCTCTCATAGTTCTGGATATTGAGAAAAGCAGTGTGACGTGAGAATTCGATCATCTGAAAAGCATATTCCTTTTCTTCTTGAATAATAGCGAGATGAAGAAGCCTGAAAAAGAAGGGGGGGAGATCTGTTAGAACTTAGTGTGGGGGAGGGTGACACGAAGCGGCGCGCATTGCGCAAGCGCGGATTTTTTTTTTTTTTCCGCCGGGGCCATTTCCACCCGCTGCAGCTCGCGCGTTATCATGCTCCTGGCCGCGCGCCAGGGGATTTCCAAGCTCGAGCTGCTCCTGAGGCCCTAGACAAGGGAGTGCGGAGGTGGGGGGGCCCTAATGGGGGGCTGGGGCATATAGAGTCCCGCACCGCTCTTAATGCACTGACGGCCGTACTTTCTACTGTTGCACACGGCCATGCAGACCGTATTGAGAAATTCGCCCGCAGTGACTGACGCATGCCGCGCTGCACAGCCCGCTTCCCAGCCCCTGCTTACGTGTCTCCGTCCTCGGTTCGCTGCAGCTGCCATGGCTCCCCCAGCCCATCTCCGGGCTCTTCCCTGCAGCTGATCCGCAGTCCTTCCGTCTCGCTCGTCAGGCTGTTCAGCTCATCGTCCCTCAGCGAGTCCAGGCCACTGTCGAGCCGGTCGTCAGGGCAGGTTGTCGCTTTCCCTTGGCCGTCCCGATCCCCGGCGCTGTAATCCGTTGGGTTTTTGTTCTTTCGATAGAGATCCATGCTAGTGTACTACAAAGTAGTTCCGTCCTCGGCTGTCTCTGAAGTTGACTGGGCCCTGAGCCGCTGCAGTATAAACGTTAAATCTGCACTGGTAGGCGGAGCCCGATCAGGGTGGGGGATTTCCAGAGAGCAGCAGCCGACCCGGGGCCAGTAGGGGAAAGTCAGAACCTGCATCTGGGGAAAATGTTTTTCCCCCGAAGTTCCTCTAACTTTTGTTACTCTTTATTTCCTTTTACAGTTTGCGCTAGTCTTGTTTTACAGTAACTACTGGGATTCTCTGGTAGTCTATGTTACACTTACATTACCACTAGTTCACATTTTTAAAAGTAACTGTTACCCGAGTCGCCATCTTAACGCAGTGGGAATTTTGTTGCTTCATACTGGGAGCGGGGTATGTGTGATTCTGCGGTGTTTCTGCACGGGGGAGTGGAGTGTTTTAGGTACTTTTTGCAACCCCCAGTTTTAAGCACTGAGCTAGAGCTCTGTCCCAATCACCCAGAATTTCCATAATTCACTGGAAGTTATGTAACCTTCATTCATGAGCTGAATTAACTTACATAAGTGTGCCAGTACTAGTCTTGGTTAGGACAGCACCATTCAACCAAATCATTTAGGATTATATGATACCCAGTAAAATTATAAGGAACTGATTCACTGAGCTTGCTGATGGGATGTTTATGTTAATTTTATTATTACTGTGATTCTTGATTCTGTTTTATTTTAACTTTTGTTTTTATTCATTTTGTTTCTGTTTATTTGCACTCTGTGTAAAGCACTTTGAACTGTTTTCAGATGTGTGAATGGTGCTATATAAATAAATCCATGATTATTATAAAGCAAAACTCTAGGAACGAAAACTAAAAGCAGTTCCAGAATTTCATGCTGGGGGGGGGGGCACACCACCCTGACCCGTCCAGCAGGTTCTCACGCAGTAGAACTGACACTCACTGCACTTCTCAGGCACAGCTGCAGCAACATAGCAACTGTATCCATGCAGCTTGAGGAATAGCGTCTTCTTGTGGCTGACGTCACTGTTTAGGCTCTGCACCAGTCACCTTCGGGGCAGGACCCCGGTGACGTCAGGCCCCTGAGCCCTCTGACTGGGAACTGCTGTGAACTCCTGCTCCAAACGGTCCCTTAAAAGGACAGCGAGAACGGAGAATCCCACTCCTACCTCATAACCCATCCAGCCACACCAAGTGGGTGAATTGTGTGTGCATGTGATGCGATGTGTCTTCGTGTCCACCTGGGGGTGTTAACAGCTGCCCCCGGAGCTAGGGGCTTTTGGCTGGGCATGGGTGGTCTGTCCAGATTGCTCACCCTGAAAATGCCCCAAGGAAAGATTTTTGTTCTTGCTCATGCTGGCATACCAGGCTCTGTGGGTTTTTTTTTTTACACAGTCCCGGACTGCAGTGAAGCACGTCCGACATACAGAGTTAATAGGGAGAGTCATCTGATTCAGAGATTTAGGATACGATGCAGAATAGACGTGATCGATAGGGGCGGATAGACTAGCGATCTGCTTCAACACTCCAAAATAGCCAGAAAAAATCCACCCCCTGTCTGCGTTTAGCAAGTTCTCAGTGGACTGAGCTGGTGGTTCATCTAAATGAAAAGACCACCTCCTGCCGTCTGTTTCACGCAGGGTGGGGATTGTCCCACAAGGCCAGGTCACAGTCGCTCCCCCGTGCCTGACTGGTTTGTCGCCCCCTGGAGGTCATGACGTTCAGGTCTATCCGTGACCTTGGACGAAAGGTTCTGACGGCTCTCGACGGCTGTTCGGGGTAGGAGAAGCAGTAGGAGTGACCGCACAGGCTTGTTCACCAGCGTCCTCCGGCGCAGTGTGATGAGTTGAGGGGGGGATGTGACGCATAGCCATGCACACCGACAGATGTCCGTGGCGACAGGATGCCGAGCCGGCGACGGACAGGGAAGTGGGGGGAATGGTGCCCATGCTGAGTCACAGAGGGCCACACCCTGTGAGTCACACTCCTACCGTGCAGGGATGCCCCTGGGCTCCATCTCACCTCCTCATCACACTAGGAATACGGCCTGCGAGCGAAAAGGCAGATCTCCGTGTGAGAGTGATCCGTCAGAGCAGGGGCCTGGCAAGGGCATGGATACTCTGGCAGATTCAGGCGGCCCAGCACATTCCGAGGACCCTTGAATAGGTAAAATTGTGCATACGATTCAGCAGCGGTGGGGGGTGGGGGGGGGGTGCAAAGTAACATCTTGCCTGGCCCAGAATTTCTAGCTTCGCCCCTGCATCTGAGTGCTGTGTTTTGAAACTTCTCAGGGGAAACAGTCCCTAAGAAGAGGCACATTTTACATGCGGCTGCTGATCTGGGGGCAGGGAGTTCCCCCTCAAGCAGGAGACGAGGTGGGAAAGCACATCTAGTGATCCCACAATACCCAAGAGATTGCTGTGGTTTGAGGGAATGCCCTTCTGTAGCAGGCTTATGGCTGTGGGAGGTCCAGGCAGGGGAGTCCCTGAAATAGACTGATCCACCCCCCAGGAACAGCAGAAGTGCTTTACCTCTTTAGGATTGCCGTGGGCGAGACACATGCCAACCCTAGGGCGAGATTTAACTTGCCTTTCATGAAAATAAGGTCAGGACATATCTGTGTTACTTTAGGCATATGCATAGATGTGGCTCACAGTTTGTGAGATTACAACACATTTGAAAAATGATTTGAATACACCATCTGGAAATAGTCTATAATTATTACGTTCCTCAAAATCAGTAGTTATTTTTTTGCATCTGAATAATAGGCAATCTGTGTCTGATATATTATATTGATATTATATTGTCTAATAACCTGCAAAGTATATTGAAATGTACTTTGTTTTTAGCAATTTTTTAAATTAATATTCTTGAACATATTTTGTGGATTTATTATTTATATGTCATCGCTGTTTGTTGTACTTTCTTCTTTAAAGCTTTACGACCCCAGAAACCTGGCCTCCGACACACCTAGTTTAAAAAAAAGCTTAGAGGAGAAAGCAGTGTTTGTTTCAAATAATTCCGGTTTTTGGATCGACTGGGTTTGTTCGGTATGCTGCCCTCTCGCGACGAAACATGTAAAAACTTTTAAATGCAGTTTATTGCACATTAACTAAGAGGTGTAACAGAGATCATTACACTTGCAAAACCACTCCAGGACTTACAGACTTAGCCACGAGAGATATGTTTTAAATGACGTACGCTCGGCGTGCCCCTCTGACCTGTTCAGTTGAAAGTAAAACATGCTCCCACCGACTGTCCACAAGATGGCGACAACCACCGACAATTTTTGGCTTTGAATTGAAATTATGCATCTACATTTATTTTCATTTAGTAGACACTTCTGTCCAAATCGAGGCACCGGTGAGGCAAGCAGCACATTACAAACACACGCGCATAAATGCAGAAAAAATGAGCTTCCAATGAATGCCTAGTTACGCATTCTGTGCAAACTAATTTATATGGTGACCATAATCCATAAACTCACAATAACCAGGGCAAACTAATAAGTGTTTTGTGATCCTGGATGTATTATTACATAGTATATATTACTGTAAGAGGAACCTGTAATACAGCGTCGAATGAGAATTGATCTTAAATTGAAACGACAGTAAGCTCTACAAAATAAAAATAAAACGCATAGACGTGAACACGGTAATTAATTGCTATGTTGATATGGTTTATTTAATTTTGATTTTATTCACAGTGTAGGAATATATTCGTGTACGTTGAGTGACCAAACCGATCAAAGTAAGCCTACAAGAAGAATTTTCCCATTTGCACAAGGAATACTAAACCAATACTAACTAGTATTAACTAGTAAACCAATACTGTCTCGTGTTTAAAATGATTTTTGTTATCTACTGTTTTAAGGATCTTTAAGGTTGATTGCAATGAAACATGCGTTTCCTGACAGGCAGAGACAGATCTGCGGCGCTAGATGGGAACAATTAAATGTTAATTAGCACGTAAGCTGCCAGTTTTGGGTCACCAAATCCTGGGCACTAGAGCTCTCCGCTCCGTGGTGCTGAATTGTGGAGCAGATAGTTCGTAGATCAAGACTGTACTTATTCATTGTGAAATGCTTGCTGTCCGCCTTCAACCGGTATGACTTAAGTAGCCGCGTTTGTTATTTGCGACGTATAATTAGATTTCTTTAAGTATTTAATTAGTATGGATTCCTTTGTTGCGTCCAGTCTTTGGCATAACGTGCATAACAAAGATACTGCAGACATTGTGATAAATGAATTTTCAGCAGTCTGGTGGATTAGGGTGCAGAGCTGATTAAGACGCGCTAACAACTCCATACTTCAATGCTGTATCGATGTAATTAGACTCCTGCACGCATGTAGACTACACAGTGTAATAGGGGAGGCTATTTTAGGTTAAGTGCATTAACTGGCAAAAGCATTTCTAATGATCTATAAGTCAATAAATATTCATCTTACAACAGCCCCGTTTTAAGTATCATCGATAAACTTTTTAAAACATGTTAAGTAGCCTGTAAAGCGCATGATTGTAAAGCAAACCGCAAACGAAGGATTATCAATTAAACGAGCAGAATTAAAAACGTAATTTATGACATTCATCTGATGCGAGGGGGAAACCGTGAAGGAATTAAATTTTGTCATTTGAATAATGGTTCTATGTATCTGCGGAGGTTTGACCGGAGGTAGTACAAAGTGAAATGTTGCCGTAAAAAGAGATTATCTTTAACCCTAAATGGATCCCATGGCAATTGTGTTCATGATGGGTGGTTCTCACGGCTCCTTGATTTACGGTGACGCCCCCTCATTGCCCGGCTGGGGTAGGGATAATGGTGTTCGGCCGCTGTGATGTCTTATCGGCGTCCCCAGCCTGGCTGATGGGCGAGACAGACATGCCTTATCGGCGGATCGGGCCGCTTCCCAAGCCGGGAGCATCGCGGCCCTTCTGCTGCCCAGATAGCAGAGCCCTTTCACCCGGGAAAACGCCGGTAAAGACATTCCCATCGTCTGCACACCATATAAAAGCGAATCGCAAGTGACCTATCAATTAGCCGACGCTGTTGCCTTTAGGACCCCAATTTGAGGCCATGATTAGGCCTCTACTTGTTTCCTATGTGCTGGATTGCGATAAGCTACAGAACGTAATACAATTTTATATATTTATGCAATAACTTCCACAGGTTTCTACTTGCATACTGAAGCTGCTCCCAGTATAAATCTGCGTAAATATTTTTAATGTGATAACAGATTAAGAACAATGACCGCGAAGTCTACGAATTTAGACATGTCAAGCCCTTGTTCTGCTGTAGATAAACACTACACCTCGTTGCAGTAATTCAATAGAATCCGTAACAGACAGGTTCACTGCAATTTGTACTTCGACAAAAAAATGGATATATAGACCTATTTCTAGTTTAACTGCCGGTTGACTAATACGATCGTTGTCAAATTTACAAATTCATACAGTACAACAAGAGAAATGCTTTTTTCAGATTAAAAAGAACTTTGTATTTTACGTTTCACCATAACGGACATAGTAAACTATGGTCCCGATAGTAGCTACTTGGTATGTAGAAACATGATGTAATAAATAATAGGCCCAGATTCAGACATATAGCCTATATGCCTACATGATGTGCTCTGTCATACAGTTCACTGTTTCCCTTCTTGACAAAGCTATGAATATGTATCTTTCATTTTGCAGGTCTAGGCTTAAATACAAATTGTTAAAAATCCACATATATAAAAGCGTCGGGCATAAAACACTCAAACTGAAAATTACAGTTGTGAGTTGTTCCTCGCTTGGACAGAGAAGGTTATTCATTGGAGACATAGTTTGAAGGAAACAATAATCACGTTTGAAACGTCCGACGGATCCACGTATGGTCAGCGTGCTGGAGCGTTAATAAAAAGCAGGTAAAGTGCATCCAATGAATAGATTATGACATCAGGCCGCTTTCTGATTATGTATTACACTGCATGCCGACGGGACATCATGCCCCAGGAATCTGCCAATCGTAATTGCTTTTATGAAACACACGAAACGATAGAGATCGAGCAAGGGAGGCGGGTGGAGGTGAACGGAGGGGGGCGCAGAGACGCCTGTTAGCCCGCCAGGCCGGTCCGCAGCTTCGGCGATTAGGGCGAAGACGTAACTGCAGCGCACACATTGACGGAAACTTTGTATCTTCATACCTTCTCATTTCCCTCTAAATGGTTATAACTAACGGATTCAAACAGGTCCCATTTGTATTACAATATTTCAACATTGTTACTATTAGTTTTATTAGTTTACTTTTGAGCGAATATCCTAAGTGAAATATGAGCTAATATTTTCTGAATGCTTTATCGAATTACCAGATATAGCTGGGCGCAAGAAATGGAAATTAATCAACATTTTTATGATCACTATTATGACTGCTGTTATTTTAGTAAGTAGGCCTATAATTTACAATAAATAGATATGTTTATTATAGCCATGTCGCTATGTTTAATTAGGCTACCAAACGCAATACAAATATGACCACGTTATTTGTATTTTCTATACATTTATCAGTTTTAAGAAAATACTAGAAATAGCCGTCATACCCTGAAAGGATTTAAAAAACAGACTTGCGGTATCGTACGGGATTGGATGCTTTTAACTTTAGGTGGTGTGTGACAGATTTTTTTGTGGGAGTTTTAATTTTCTGAGGCACCTTTAAATTCTATTTCAAAGTTCTATTTCATTTGGAAAAAGAAATTTCTTTTTTTTGATGAATTAATATCCGTATGTATTAGATTTGACATCGACCGTAGGCATCCTTGTCAGGCGTCGCCCCTCCTACTTGATGTCCTCCTGGGACTGCGGTCTAAATCGCCGCTCCTGTACTGATTGGGCAGGGCTTCGACACACGCGGTGACTTCACGGAGCACAAAAGACTGCCCCAAAGATAAAAACAACCAGCAAACCAATGTGACACACTCCGTCTCCCTGTGTCCCTGCCCACACTTATACATTCGGGTCGCCAGACACCTATCGCCCCTGCTTGACACTCAGGGAGTCGTTTTAATAAAAAATGCCCAGGGGATTTTTAGTGAAAAGGAGCAAGCGGACTTCACCGGCATCCTACAGGATGCGCGAGGCGGACAGCGGAGCACATAGCGTGGAGCTGCCCCTGCACAACGCCCAGGGTGGCGTCCATGTCACCTGCTCTGATGTCCGAAGTCCGGGGAAAGGGAGCGAAATGCGTACAGGTGTCCAGGCAGCGACGGATCAAGCCCAGTTGGCCGAAAGCTTAGAGAAAGGCGAAGGTCCCGATTACCTTCGCGGTTATATGGCGGATGGCATTAGCAGACACCAACTTGGATCCCCAGGTAGAGCAGACGCCTCCTACAGCCCGATTAAGCCGGTAGGGTCGGACCAAGGAAAATCCTTTTTTGAGAGGTGCCTGAGCTCTCCAGCAACAGCCGAGTCCTTCCCGACATGTGCGCCTGTGCCCTCCATAGAGAGGCTGCTGAGCTCGCCGGCGGACCTGAAGTTTAACACACCTGTGCACTTGTGCGCGCCGCTGGACTCAAACATCAAGCGGTCGTGCTTCGACCCCGACCGCAAAGCCAAGCCCGCGGCCAAAAGACCTAAAGTGACAAGAAAGTTGAGCTTCGAAGATGAGGTGACTACCTCCCCCGTGCTCGGACTGAAAATAAAGAAGGAATGTCCCGAGTCGAAGACGCCGTCCTCCTCGAGAAGAAAGCCGCTGGGCGAGTTCATTTGCCAGCTTTGCAAGGAGGAGTACCCCGACCCTTTCTCACTGGCGCAGCATAAGTGCTCCAGAATCGTCCGCGTAGAGTATCGCTGCCCGGACTGCGATAAAGTTTTCAGCTGCCCAGCAAACTTGGCCTCGCACCGCAGGTGGCACAAGCCCCGTCCGATAAACCACGCAGAGCTGGGCGGCAAAAAGGAACCGGAGAAAGCGGTGCCGGTAGACGGGAAAGAGAACGATCAGCACCACTCCCCCCTGGACAGCTCCGAGCCCCCGACTCAGCAGCACCGCGCCGCTCACGGTTTGCACATACAGGATAAACACCGCAAAAATGCGCAGGAAAACGAGGCGCTGGAGCGGCTCTACAAAGCGCCGGAGAAACGCATGGACACGCATCACATCCCCAGAGATGACCAGTTGTTCCCGGGCTGCTCTCGGGCAGCTGATGCCATCGCCGGCTCTTACTTGTTGTCCGCCTGCCCCCCCGAGGAGGTGTACGAGTGTCAATATTGTGAGAAAAAGTTCCGCAGGCAGGCGTACCTCAAAAAGCACCAGGCGGCTCACGAAACGCTGAGGTCCGCGTCCTATAACCAGATCGAGAGCGGACAGATCACCTTCCCCTGCCAGTTGTGCGGGGCGCATTTTCCCTCGGTGGAGATACGGGATAAGCACAGGCTGTGGCACGCAGTGAGGGACGAGCTGCTGGCGTGTCCGAGCAAAGCAGCAGGCACCAGCGCCTTCGCGGCTCCCGACGCCCTGCAATCCGACCAGCAGATTTTCTCCTGCAAGCACTGCCCATCCACTTTCTTCAGTTCGCCGGGCTTGACCAGGCACATCAATAAAGCTCACCCGACGGAAAGCCGACAGGTGATGTTGCTCCAGATGGCCGTCCGGCCGGGTTGCTAGCTTGGGAGAATGTTCCTTTCCTTCCCGAAAGGAACGTTCAAATGAACGCAACTCTGTACCTGAGTCAAGAAGCGTCTTTTCCCCCGTGTGAAGTCAAGCACAGCGTATGTTGCATTGGTTTTAAGGATCTGGATATTTCGGAACTTATATCACTGTAGTCGGAAAATGTAGAACGTTAAAAACTAAACATGTATTTTTTAATAGGCCAAAGTACGTATAAATTTGTGTATAGTACTGAAGTGGGACTAAAATGCAACATATCGTACATCTTAAATCAAATAAGTTAGTCTATCAATTAGTAGATTTCGTCTGTATGTCGTTTTGCGTTGTCAATGCACAACTTCAAATAGGTTAAGAGAGTGATGCCATTTAATATGACAGTGAAGCGGTACAGCTGCAGTCATTGCTGGGATTACAGGTATGATCATCGCATTATTTTGCCGGAGTTTCGGCACTGTGTGATATTATCCTGTGGGGATTTTGTCAGACTGAAAATCACACGATAAAACCTCGTTTGAAGCAGCTTACGGCGTGTCTAAAACTGTTCGAGATGGTTCCTATGGAAATATGCGTATATTGCCCGTTGTTATTATAAAAGGACACTATCTACATTTATTTTCCTACTGAAAAATGATTACCTGTCGGTGTCTGTGTTTTGTAACGGGAAAACGAGTTGATCCCCGAGTGTAAACGCTGGGAACCTGGTTAGTTTGACGGTGTATTGCAGTAGAAATGCACACCGTGCGCTTTTCGGTTGTGCTGAACATGATGTGTGCTTGTTTATTCTGTGTGTTAGCCAAAGGTTAATAAAAAAATCAGTTACAGTTTAATTAATGATGTTTGCCGTTTGTCCATCTTGTGTCCCCATTCTGCTCTTCTAAATCTGAAATCTATCGAAGATTCAGGTTATTAAAAAAAAAAAAAACTTATCGAGGTCTTTCAACAAGCGTCATTGAAATATTATGTCTGCTATGCTACAATGGGGGGGGGGGGCGTTTGGAAGGGTACGAGATCAGCCTTCTGGGGATGGACAGCTGACGTGATGTTTCCGTCCTTCTGGTCATTGAGATATGATGGCACCCTCATAGTGGATAGGGATGCAAGGTACCCCTTTTCTAGCTGGTGTTACTGGCCTGGCCTGGTCAGTCCCTCCCTCAGACACCAAACCACCAGACTCCATTTGAACAGTTTTATTGTCAAAGTAAATAGCATGTCTGTTGTTCTTCCTGTACAGCGATTACAAACAGGGAATCTAATGTTTGACAGCGATGGCGTTAACGGTGAGTGGTTCTGTAACAGACTCATGCAGCCTCTACTGCCTCATGCTGCAGTCCTAACATACACCGAATGACCTGACGGCACCTCAGTGATACGTGGGCACTGGGAAGACTGGGAGGTGGGGGACGCCACTGCTGGGGCTGGGCGGCAGTCCTACACACACTGAGCATTCCGGTCCAACGCGCTTCTCAGGGTGGACCAACGCAGCTCTGCTTCTCTGGACGTCAGGCTGCGAAAAACAGTCCAATGCTGCTGTTCTCGTTGCCTGCACTGGCGATCGCGACCCAGAAAGGTACGGGATCGCCACTGGGGCAGCCGGAGGCCAGTGACGTGAGGTCAAACATGGATCGTGCAGCCGACGACCTGCTGCGGTCACAGAAACATACCGAACATAATGGATGTAAAAATACAGCAAAACAATCACGGGAACCGCGGCATGAATCGGCCCAACTGTCCACCACCACCCAGGGCTCTTCAGGGCTGCACACAGAACACAGAGCTCCTGGTATCCAGCTGTAGCCCCCCCACCACTCTCAGAGGGACAGGCCTGTTGGTGGACTGCTCCTCTCCCAGGTGAGAGTCTTCCCTTCTGCAGCCGAAGTGTTTGCAGTGCCAGGGCGTCGTCGACAAGTTAGGTCAGAGCAGGATTTCTAACATGCCATTCGTCCTAAAGGTGACTGGAGGTTAACTGAAGTTTTAATATGTTTCTGGCAGATTTAAATACAGTGAAATATATACAGATACCCAGTGCTTACACACATACCTCTCACTCACATACCAACATATATATTTTTACATAATCACTTGCAGTGAGAAAGGATACACAGGGCATTATACACAGTGTGGTAAAAAAAAAAAAAAAATCAAAAGACATTCATTAGAAGCAGAATTGGAAATAAAAAGAAAGAAAAAAAAAACAGTGCATGTTGTCATTCCTGGTGCAGCCAAATCGCAAGGCAACACCACCGCAAAAACCTTCCAGCTCGGAAACACTAGGATACTTTCATCCAGCCCTTTAATAAAGAAAGGTTTATTCTTTTAGGTATATACCACTGTACAGATATAAAAGTGTGTTCTGTGCAGAATACAGTAAATGTTTGAGGCGACCCGAGATGGGATCCCATTGGGAAGGCCCTCACTACCTTACCACGGTGACCACAGCTAAGATGACAGACGTTAGCACGAGGCTAAGAGCATTAACCGGTGGGTAATTAATAATCACGTCTAAGCAGACGCTCTAGCTGCTATCCCATGCAGCAGGCACACAAAAATACACATCTGTTTTTTTGTTTGTACATTACCTATGCACATGAATATGTGTATATATAGATATCTACCGTAAATACACGTATATGACGTCTGACTGCGTGCCTGGGGGTGTGAAGGAGGCGGCGGCTTGCCGGGGCTCCGCCCCCCAGAGAGTGGGGGTGCAGCCAACCGTGGCATTTGGGTGATGCTCAGGTTTTGTTGGCGGAGCCTGAGGATCGACGCAGCTTCATGGACATGCGACTCTTGCTGGCGCGGGGCGACATGGGTGAGGCTAAGTCGGTCCCATCTCCTGGCACTGCTGGGCTTTCGGCCGGTTGACTCTCGGGACACGAGCCTGTAGGGGGGGAGCAGAGGCATCAGGGCCCCCCAGGAGAGACTCTTGATGGCGCGAGACTGCCTCTTGTAGCGGCTGGCTTGCCCCAACGGGAGGGGGGGGGACCTGGGACACTTCTCGCGGTCACGTGCCATCTGGCCGCGTCTCCTGCATTCACCCAGCTGGCCGGGACTCGCGCAGATGCCGCCATGGGGCCCAGGGATCAGACTCCGCCCAACCCCAGGCCACGTTTCACACAACCTGACATTGGCCTTTGTGATTAACAGAAAAAGCCTGTCTTCAGATTTTTCTTTAGTGTGCCGAGTTGGAACCGGTCCAAACCGGTCCAAGGCCGTTTTCTGACGTGAAATCAGTGATCCCAGGTACTTCGGAGATAGTAACGATATGCCCTGCATTTGCAGCTGGTACTGGGTACTCCCTCCCACCGAACCCCGGCCTGCTCCAGCTCGTCGCAAACCAGAAACAAAAGGGAAACTGCAAGGATGCTTCCGCCCCGACAGGGGCCACACGCCACGGGCTGCCACGGGCTGCGACGAGCCTGCATGTGCGAGCTCGCCTGAGCCGCACTGGAGGAGGAAGCCGCAGGAGATGCGGGACTAATCAACACCGAGAGCTCGCAGCTTCGCTGTTTAGAGGCCGCCGTGCAGCTCAGCCTGTGCCGGGGGGAGGGGGGGGGAAGGAGGACCGGCATCTCCTCCAGCCCCATGTTACCTATGGGGTTCTGGGAAGCAGCAGAGCAATCACGGCATCTCCCTGAGTGACAACGGGGGAACGCGATGAGGTGGGAGCAGAACGGGAGAAGAGCGGAAGGAAAAACAGGAGGGAGACAAGGAGCGAGAGAGAGGGAGAGGGAGAGAAATGGAAAATTAACAAGTGGTAGCAGAGTGGGAAGCTTCAGGACGAGACTCATTGGGCAGTAAAAATGCACCCGCCGCCTATTCTCTAAGTCTGTGATGACACCGACATAAAGGCGGCAACGCAGAAACACACACAGAGCTGAGCCCCCCCCCCGACACATACAGACCTCTTCATCACCTATAAAGACACAGGCCTTGGATACTAAGATGGCATGCAAAGCTAAGGTTTACTTACTGATGCCAAGCCCCGCAAAAACACCCCCTCCCCCGCAACGGCGACCCCGTGTGCAATTCCCGCCGATCTGTGAGCCGCTACACGCATGTGAAGGAGTTTCTGTGAACGCGACACTGAGGTAGCTACGTGTGACCTTTGTCCGCTGGCATGTCAAGAAAGTGCCAGGCTGAACCAGGCCAAAGATTTTCATATTGAACCTTTGGTGGTGACATAGCTTAAAAAAATTGTCAAAGGGCTAATCTAAAAAATGGCGGACTAGTTTCTGTGGTGGATACTTATCACTACTGCTGTCAGTGAACCGGTATCAGAACACTGGAGCACAAACTGGCTCAGTAATAGCTTCTACTCTTAGGCAGTGAGGCTAGGCAGTGGCTGATCGGGCTGTTAGTAAGATTATGTATGATTTGCACGTGTCCATTTTTCTTCTTTGTTTCTTTTTATAATTCATTTACTGCTTCATTGATTTACTATTTTACAATTGACTGCTACTTAATATAATAACTCATCTTACTTGCATCTACTGCTGTTTGCTGGACTTGCTGCACATTTGATAAACTTTGATCTGATCTCTTGGCCTAGTAATATGCACTAATAATAGCTATACAGTCATGAAAACTAGAGTGATTCAAGCTGCAGGATGAAATGGGATTTGGGGAGAAGCAAGCTAAGGTCATGGAAGTAGTAAATACTAATAGCTGTAAATGGGAAAATGAAACTTAATTTCAGCATAAGATTTCTGAATGCTACTGAATCGCAACCAGAAACACTGAATTGTTTACTCTTATTATTTTTGTTCTTACAATATTAACCAGAAACGCAGTTCCAGAGAGGGAACTTTAAGAAGAGCGATTATGATTATAGAGGTCTTAGAAGATAATACCAGAACGGCCCAGTAGAAGGTCTCTGGTTCTGATGGGTCCTAGTTTGTTGGAGACCTGAAACCTTAACACCTAGACAATCGAACTACACAGAAAAAAACCAACTCAGACCGAGAACACGACGGAATACCCCAATGATGTCATACCAGACACAGGGCGGCAGTCCGTTTATCCGTCTCCGTGACACGATCTCCCTCAAACAAGTAGCGTGCTTCATATAGCATGTCACACACAGAGGTGTGGGCGAAAACAGCTGCAGCTCATGCCAGAGGACACTGTAGGACCAGAGGTGTTAATGAAGTGGTGAAAAGATGAGAAGAGGCGAACGAACAGTGTTAGGGGTTACACCAGCCGTGATAGGCAGCACCACGGTCTACCTGCAAATGAACACACCGACTGGTCTGTTAGACGGCATGCGGACCAGGGGTTAGTGCCACGTTTTAATCAGGAGGGAGAGAGGGTGTCCTTGCCCTTGCCCCCCCCCCCGAGGTTCGGTTTAGTGGACAGAACGGGGGGCCTTACGATCTGACAGGCAGAAGTGAGATTAAAATGACTTCCGGTCTTACCTTTCAGATACACAAGCGATAGTTAATGATCTAAAAGAAAAACGAGAACCAAAGAACCAGAGAATGATCATCAGCTGATCCTGGACCTGGGGGGCACCAGGGGGGTAACATGACACATCCAGTGACACACTGTTAAAGTTTTTCAGGGGAAAAAAAATACTATGTAGTATATGTGCAAATACAGTTCAAACATCTGTAACGGCAGACAGGCAAAACGCAAGCGGAGGATCATCCCAAATGGGGAAAGCCCCCCTAATGATGAGGGGGGTGCATTAATCAGGGGCTGGGGGAGGTGGGGGGAGCCGCCGGTGCCGGATCGGAGCCCAGATTCACTGTGAAATTCGGAAGCACAGCAGCGAGGGAGAGCTGTGGATGGCCCACATCCGCCTTGCTGATGGGCTGACGCTCACCCCCCCAGGATCCCGAATCCCCCCCCCACCCACCCACCCTGGCCTGGCGGCATCGCGAGGCCCACCGGAGCAGCATCTGCAGCGGAACATCCAGCTCACTCCGCCCCGCGGCAGTGGGACGTACCCGATTCCGAGGGCAGCTGCTGGAATGGCGCCGGGCAGAACACCTGGGCAGCAAAGTCCTCGAAGGTGGTGGGCTCCAGGTGGTGCTGGACGATGGTCTCCAGGTAGCGGGCCCGCTCCTCGTAGCTGGGGGGGCGGCACGTTAAGGGCGAGCGCAAACTCGGATGCAGCACCCCATTACAGGGAACAGCAGGTGAGGAAATGGGGCCCATCTCCAGCTCGCCTCAGCACGGGGGGGGCATGCAGCGGTGCTGCAACCACACCTCCCGTTTCCCGTGCTGCTCTCCCCCCCCCCGGCAGGAAGCGGCTCGACGTGGTCACACTGTGATCCTGGAACCCAGAGCCATCAATTATGGGCTGCGATTGGCTGGGGGGGGTGGCAGGCACAGTGGGCTGACAAAGCCATGTGACAGCGGCGGAAACCTGCGACACTGGCTCATGCTGTGCCCCCCCCCACGCCCCCGGCCTGCTGCATCACCGTTATTACATTCCGGCTGCTGTCTGTACCTGTAACCTCACAATGGTAACATCGCCGTGTTCTCTTCCAGGGCCCCCACCCATGTCCTCAGTGTTGCCACGGTGACCAGCACCCCCACTCTGTTGACTGCTACCTACTTTGGGCTGTGAAAAGGAGCTTTTTTATTTTTTGTTGTGAGGTGATAAGAAAAGAACCCCCCCCCGCCCCCTTGCACATGCAGCCAAATAGCCCCCACCCCGAATATAAGGTAATTGAATTTGTAA
>JAODKE010000028.1:13826793-13837288 GCA_026779605.1 Mormyrus hasselquistii | reverse complement strand
CGCCGCCGCCGCGGACCGCAGCGGCCCGTCGGGGCTGCGGGGGGGGGGGGGGGGGGGGGGGGGGCGGCAAAGCGGGCCGACGCCGCAGCAGAGATGCAACGCTCATGCCAGATCGTAACGCGTACATGTGTGTCTGACCCCCCCACCTTAGTACCTGTGGACTGTGAGGTGTGCGAAGCCTCTGCTGAGGGGTAAATCAGACCCACCTGGAAAAAGTGCCACGTCCGACCCATGCTAGGTTCACTGACGCCCCCCTCCCACTGCCGACTTTACACCCTAATGACTCGTCCTCCTCCATTCCTCTTTAACAACAGGAAGCAATTAGAGAAAAATAGCCCCCCTGCCGCCCCCCATTTATGAAGCCACAATGGGGCCTTTGTGGGGGCTGGAGGAGAGAAATGTCAGGGAGATGGTCTTGGGAGGGGGTTGTTTCGGTGGATTAGGGGAGTCTTCGTCCAGTGTGTGTTTGGGGGGGGAGGAGTCTTGTGTATTACGAGGGTGGGGGGCATTTGGCCCTCTGTTCGCAACTGTGAGGGGGGGTGCCAGGCTTTCATCGGCTCTCGCGCCCTTGGACGACAGCGTGGAGAGACGAGGCACGAACCCAAGCTCTCCCTATCACGCCTGGCCATATGCTGACCCCCCCAGCCCAGCGGCCGTGCTGCAGCCGTCACCCCCCTCCCCCCACACACGCACACACGCCGCTGGAGCGGCAGGCCAATGGGAGCGCGGCTTAGCCCCCCCGCGTAGACGCTCATCGGCCCCCTCCACAATCGGCGGCTGACAGATGGAGGCTCACTGCGGCTTGCACAGTTGCATTTTATTTAGCCTCCAAACAGCTTGAAGCACCCACACCCCCCCGCCCCCCACCCTGATGCCCCAAGCCAGGCCGATTAAACCCCAGAATGGGGGCTTGTGGGAAGGGAAGAGTTGAGCAGGACTCACGGCATCCCAACCAAGAGGGCCCCCACACACAGCACCCCCAGCCCAAGTCTCCTGCACGCCCGCCTGACAGCACAAGCAGGGCCACCCGCGGCCGGCGGGCAGGTACACGGGGGCAACAGCGCCTCAGGAGTGACATCCCACTGGGAAATCTGCTGGAGTGTAAGCAGAGGTAATCACAACACCTCACTCCAGGGGGCGCCATGTTACACATCTGCTATCTAATTGAGACCCCCCCCCCATCCACCCCACCCAAAAATTAAATCCAGCCAAACCTCAGCATATGAGATATGGGGGTAGGAGTACATGCTTCATGTGACATGAGATCCGGTATGTGCCGGGAAGAGGTGGGGGGGTACCCTGGGAAGTCCCGCCCACTCCCCAGGGGCCACGTGGTGAAAATCAGCCTCCCCACCTTCCCTTCCACGGGGGTGCCAGTCTCCCAAATAAACTGCTTTTTCATGTCAGGCCAATCAGTTCTCAGCTAAACGTACCTCAATTATCAGCGATGAGGCAAAGGCAGAACGGGGGGGGCAGAGGGGGGTGCTGGAAAGACATCCGTCGATAATGACAGATGACTGTAATTCTGGCTGTCAGGACCATCGACCTGTGCAACTCACGCCGATCGATGGCGCTCCCCTGTATTGAGCTGGCTGCGCACGCAGACGGACGCCATCGCTCTGAGAACCGCACGTCCAGGCCAGACCGCCGCGCTCTCTTGGAGGACCAGGCCGGCGAGAACTGGGTCTCTCCACCCCTCCCCATCTCGTCTCTGGCAGAGGAGTTCCTTCTAAGAAGGAGAGCTTTTGAAGTGGGAAAGCGGTACGGTCCAGGGGACGATCTGACGGTGTAGATAGAGTGGCTGGCAGCCACAGTGCCGGGAAGCGACCTGGCCGCCCGCGTATAGTGTGTGTGTGGGGGGGGGCTCCCCACCATTGGAGATAACGGCTGGCCGGTCACGTGACCAGCAGCTCACTGGTTGCGTCACGTGACAGGCGACCAGAATCGGCCGGTTTGCCCGTTAACACGGCCGACTCACCTGTCACCGAGCTCGAAAGCCAATCACGGTGCAGTATGGCCTAGTCGCGAATGAGATGGCGACCATCCCGGGGAGAGACACGAGGCGTCAATTATCCATCGATTCCCACCCCCCACCCCCCCTGATCTGGATCGATGCAGCACACACCCGCTCCCCTGCTCCCTGTCGCTCCATGTACATGTCTTGCAGAACCCAGCGCCTCTTGCCATCGATCTACAGGGCCGCTTCCCGTGCAGGAAGGAGGGAGGCAGTTTGACACCCCTGGCTCGGTCAGGTACGTCAGGCTGTAAGGTCCAGTCTTACAAGGACTCACTGCTGCCCCCTGTGGGTCAGCAGCTGTAACTGACTGCAGGAATGAGGAAAGGATACAAGTTCTGGTACAGGGGAATGAGGGATTTGAGGGCTCGGCTGGCGTTGATGGCAGTCGCCCGCACCACCGTTGACAGGATCTTGTGGTCCACGATGGTGCCGTCGAACAGGGGGCCAAAGAAGGGGACCTGGTAACGAGGCATACGCGAGAGGCTCGAACCCGGAGCACTGAGCTGCTTCACAAAACGCCTGCTTCAGTAGAAAGCAGAAGCACAGATATTTCAGCAGAGAGATGCAGGCCCATATGTATCTTTTGAAAATGAGTGGGGGGTAGCAAAGCTAAGCTAATGTTACTAATATGCTGTGTTTCAGGGCCCAAATTGGCATTTATAGAAGCCAGAGCGCCCCCCCCCCCATCCACTTAGGGTCCTACACTTCCGTGGACTTTGTTAAAGTGGCCTTGTGTTTCATCTTCCTCCACAGTGGAATTTAATTCCAAATATCCAGCTCATTGGATTACAGGATTCATAACGGAGGACCTGCCCGTGAGCTCGGGCACCTAGACATACGGGCCCCATGACCCCGCCCACCCAGCCCCCTGTGGCCCCACCCACCTCTGGCTTCTTGATGATCTGTATGCTGTACATGTGGTTCCTCATGGGGTAGATGACGATGAGGACATCCCCAAACTCGGTGGGAATGATGCCCCTCCTGTAGTCCCGCGAGTGCTCTGACCAGACGATGTGAACCTCATCGTTTCCCAGGTGTCTGAGCTGCAGGAACGGGGGGCGGGGGGGGGGAGACCATTTTGAGCCAATCGCAGGGCAGGGACAAGGGGTCAGTCAGCACGGCCGGGGTAACACAGTTTACGGCCTGTATTTGTGGATCTCGCCCTGGCCCGCGTCTCGTCTGACAGCTCATATCCAATTATGTCCGGCGGTTTAACGACATGATGCTGAGCAGGGCCACGCTACAATCGAATTTGGCCGCATTATGGGTGTGTGCGGTGAGAGCGTGCGAGCGGCCCCCAGGGGTTGCGGACATGGCCTGCGAGACGTACGGTGGTGGGGGGGGTCATTTCTGCGATGCGGCGGGAAAGGAGCAGTGAGGGATAGAAGATAAGCGGGTGAGTGGCGATTAGTGTGTCGTTTTGTCTGGGAAATCAAATCAGAGGGCTGCAGGCAGGGGACCATGATCTGAAACAATGGTGCCATCACTCTCAGACTGTCCGGGGGGTGGGAGTGACGAACCTGCGCAAGCGGGGGCCTTAACGTGGCTGTGACACGCAGGGCATTGGACAGGTGACACCCCGTGGGCCTCATTAACCCCATCAGCCACTATGCATCAGGGCTTCTTATCCCGTCACGCCCATTTCACACCCCACATCCAATTGGGCTCTGAGAACTCAGTGGGACCCGTGCACACCCAGGTGAGGTATTAATGTGTCTGCCTTGCGACGTCAGCGGCGCATCGGCCTGAAGACGGATGCAAGTGGAAGCAGGAGGACAGGCCACAGCCATCGTTAGCGTTAATGATCCTTATTAGATTCCGCAAGACAAATACCGACGCAGGGAGGGGGGCAGGAGCAAGAAAGCAGGGAAGGGAGGAAAGGCAGGGTGGGGGGGAGAAAGGTGAGGCCAAATCAGTCACAGGGGGGAGGCGGGGCCCAATGGGAGACGTGGGGGGGGTTAGAATGGAGATTGGCAGCCATGTGGGGGAATCGGTCATCCCTAGAAGGCCTTGTATAGTTTGTGAGATTTGCCCAATATGTCATATCGTGTCGCTGCCTGTGACCGTATCACGGCTCCAGGGGACCCACCTTCTTGGTGAGCGAGTCGTCTGAGTCCGGCGGCATACGTGTAGAAACGTGGAACATGACCTCGACAGTGGAGGTGGCAAAGTAGGGCATGCTGGGCCCGGTGCTGCGGTTCCTCTGCAGGCCGCCCATGAAGCCAGAGTGGCTGGTCAGGTCCACCTGCGGGTCAGAAGCACAGACACTGACGAGGAACCCTGCCTCGGGTCCTGAGAAGCCGGCGGCCTTGGCTGGAGCCATGCTCCTACCTCCCAGCCCAGGCCAGACACAAAGTCCTCGTAGGCCTGGCTGCCGCAGGTGTTGGACAGGATGGAGTGTTTGTCCTCCTGGCCCTCGGCGACGTAGAACACGGCGATCTTGTGAGTCTCCCGGCTACGAGACACACATACACAGACACACACAGGTCAGACAAGGCCCCGCCCCCTTGGACGAGACCCCACCTCGAGACGTCGCAGTGTTAGTCTCACCACTGCCGCGAGTCCAGATTCTTCAGCTCCCGTAGCAGCTTCTCATTCTTCTTCAGAAGGTGGAAACTGCTCCTAGAAGGGGCGCACATTGCATGTGTTGGGGGGTGGGGGTAATCTAACAACAGACCCAGCGCACCAAGCAGCAGGAGGCAAACCTGTCAGTAAGCGTATCCACTGAGGTGGGGCGGGGCGCTAATTAAGGGCAGAGCGACAGCGCAGCCCACAATCCTCTTAGCAGGACTGCCGTAAACAGACCCCCGAAAGAAGCCTCTTATCTCCACCTGCGATCCCGCTGAGGATGCGGTCCGGGCCGGACGGCCATGACTCGGGCTGCTCGAGCCCGATTTACTGTCCCGAGGAAAAACGCAGAAGCGGGGCAGATCGGCGGGAATGGGGGTCGCGATCTGCTCATGGTGATAAAACACCATTGACATTATAGGTATAACTACAAAAAAAAAACATAACTTAACGATCCCTGCAGATTCATGCTGTGTATTAACGACAACGTGGGACCCAGAGCCGCTCCTTCCTGTCCCCCCTCCACCCCACTCCACATTAGACTGGGTAATAGAGCTCATTCTCCCAGCTGAAAGGCAGCCATTCCACAGGCGTGCGGCAGTGCTGCGCAGCTGTGATGTAACAAGACTGCACAAAGCGGCCTGACAAAGGGGACCTCTGTTGAATGGGGGCGCTGGGCCTTCATTACAGGCCCATTGTGTCACCTCCCTGCCCGGGTCCGCGATACCCCATCATTAAGCCTCACACGGTGGGCAGGTGGGGACTCCTGTGGCTCTCTGCACCCACCTCTTCTCCCAGGAGTTCATGCCCAGCAGGTTGAGCAGCAGCCTGCAGTAGTAGAAGGCGGACTGGGGGCTCTGTGTGGCTGGCTCCACCTGGCGCGGTGCCCGCACGTGGGGCCGGCCGTCCCGCCGCGCACCCAGCTCCTTCTCCTCCGTGAACTGCTTCAGCACGGCGTTGATGACGTCGTTCTCCTGCTTCTCAGAGATGCAGGTGGGAGGTGGGGCTGGAACGTTTAGCGGGGCTCCGGCCCGCTGCAGGCATTCCGGGCTGCTGTTGCCCAGGTATCGCAGCATCTCATCCAGGGCGTCCTCACCGTCCCGCGCCGAGTCCCAGGACGGCACTGACTCCCGACACCGGCGCTTGGCCTGAGGGGGCGCTGGTGGGCTCATGCCATCCTCTGGATCCTCCTCTCCACACACCTCCTCCTGCTGTTCCTCAGGTTCCTCCATGACTGCCTCTTGGCCCACCTCCATCTCCCCTTCCATCTCATCATCCTCCTCCATCTTCTCCTCCTCCTCCTCCTCCTCCTCCACGTTATCACACTGCACATCGCCTCCAAGAGAGCAGTCTACAGCATAGCGAACTGGCCCCGGCGGGCGCGGGGGTGGACAGGGAGACGGGCAGAGGGGCGGCCCGTAGAGCACGGCCGAGTCCCAGGAGTACTTGCCAGAGATGTCACGGACGATGAGGCGGACGCAGGCGCTGGTGCTGGCGAGCCCCGCAGACATGCCCCCGCCCGGCACGCCGTCCTCCGCGCGGATCTGCAGGCTGGACAGCAGCGTGGTACCATTGAGCGAGAAGAACTGCAGGTTGGGGCTGCTGAAGAGCTCGGGTGACAGCTCGGGGCTCTCGCTGTACGGGTTGTCCTGGTTTTCGCACACTTGGCTGGTGAGCATGGCGGGTCCGCCGCTCATTGGATAGTGGCCCATGTGATTCACCAGGTGCGTGATGACCGTGCGAGCCGCTATGGGGATCAGACCCCGCTGCATGCGGGTCTTGACTGCAGGGGGAGACAGAGAGCAATCGTTAGCGCCCGTGCTCGGCTAACCGAACGAGCCTGAGGACCGGAGTGCTCCTGCACTTAAAGGGCCGGTCGATACAGAGGCACTAATTCTGCCGAATCACCAGAGCATGGCGTCAGGCATGCACTGGGCCCCTGGAGGAAGAGTCTGTCAGGCAAACACACCCCCACGCAGGGGTTAAATCAGAATCGGGGGTAAAAATCTATCAAAATTCACTTCATGGAATATTCTCTCTTATGCATTTGTAATGTCCACATTAAAACATGAAGTTATTCACAGCTTGCATCTGACACACATCATACCTCTAGCAGTCTAGCTAGTTAGTGACATTTTGGCACCAAATCAAAAGAAGTCAAAATACAAAAACATAGAACAGAACTCTAAGCATCAGGTAAGGATCCACTTGAGAAATGAATGCCTGGTCAGACCTAATGAACACTAACAATAACGCTGATGAAAAAAAACTATTGTTTGGCCCAAAACTGACCTTTTATTAAGCCATTTATTTTGAATCTTTTGCTAAATGTTGGAACATTAAGACCAAAAGGTCAATGTTGAGGGAGGCAGAGTTCTGGCAAGGCGTGGTTTGGACATTAGGAGGGCTCCGTTTATATTTAAAGCCTGCCTTCATGCAGACATACCCACAGGCCATTACAGGGTGCAGGGACCTTTATATGCATCTGATCGCTGGTTGGTACCGTTTGGAACACAGGCAACTAAAAGCGGTCAGAGCACAAGGCCTCCGTGACGAGGAGGAGACGGTGAGAAGAGAAGCAGCCTGGCAGCGGGAGGCATGACTCAAACAGGGCTCAGATGATTACTCATCTCCCCTGGTGAAAGAAGCCGCAGAGCGTGGACCCCCTGCCGCCAGCTGCATTGTCCTGCGTGGCACTGGGGGGCTGCCACCAGCAGGATAGCGGTATGGGATGCGGGCTACCTGGGTAAGCTCACCTGCCTCCACCGCCAACAGCCCCATTATCGCCTCCAATTTAGGGACTAACGGTGAAGTGCGAATTGATTCTTCTTCAGAGGCTTTAACTGCTTGGTGCCCATGCCACCTCACCCTGGTCCTTATCACTGGGTTACACACTCACCCCGCCTCTTAAATCGGGTGGTGAACATTTAAAGGGCAAGTACTCCAGTAACCTCTTCACACCCATTCATTCTCGAGAGTCATACTGAGGCTTGCTCAGATTTAGGGGAATTAGCCTAATCTCAATTTTTCAAGCTTCCTGGTAAAAAGAGGAAGACGGGGTCAGGTTGGAGAGCCCCACCCCCACTACCACCGATATGGTGTTGCCGTGGTGACCTGAAACACAATGCGATCCCCCCCAAGGCTGTAGAGTGATGGCTAATGACGGTAAAATGGAAAAGAGGAGCAGAAGGAGAAAACGAGTGAAGGGAGTGAGGAACAGAGGAGAAGGCAGAGGGAGGCTGAAGACAGGAGAGAAGGAGGGAGAGGAAAGGAGGGGGTGTGAAAGGTGCAGAGAGGGTGGCATTAAGTGGCAGGAGGCACCTTCAGTGACTGGCTGCAGCTTGGTGGAGCGCTCAGAGTCCGGCGAGTGCAGAGGCTCCGGCTCCTTGAGGCTGTCCAGGGGCAGCATGGGGTCATAGTCGCTGCTGGTCAGATCCGACAGGTGGATGGGGAAGTACTTGGGGTTGGTGAAGGACTGAGCACCGTACACACAGCCGTGCAGCACCTGTTGGACCGAGGGCATGGCATCAGAGCCAGAACGGTTACCTGGTCCCACCTGCTCCAAGCGTGCTGAAGTGGTCCGTTTCCATAGAAACGGGGGATAGTCCCTGGGCTGCCTCATGAAGGGGGTGTGGCCAGAAAGGGAGGGTGAAGGCACCCATGCTGCAGGCAGCAGGCGTATAGACAAGCGGTGATAGCTAACGGGCAGCCCAGCCACAATGAGGAGCCACGTACCTTAAATATGCAGCTGAGGACAGATTTTTGGATCTTATCTGGCGCCAGGGTGCGGACGGGCTGCAGCAGGGCTTTGGGAGGCAATGCCATCACCCAGTCCAGCAGGCAGAGCAGCAATGCCACCACCAGCTGCAGAGGAACAAGTACAACGGTGCAGGTTAGCGAACTGCAGACGGAGCACTAAGTCCTAAAGATGTCAGCGGTTGAAACGGCTTCGTCTCCAGGACCGGGGGTGCAGACACCTCCCTTACCCTCTTGTCCTGCTCATGAGGTGATGACTCTGTAGCAGGAAGCAGGTGGGTAATGGTGGCAAGGAGCACCTGGAGGAACCAAAACAAATGTTTAAAAAACAAATGTATTTATGTAAACTGTAAGAAAATCCCTACAAACAAACATGCAAACAAACACGCAAACAAACATGCAAACAAACACGCAAACAAACACGCAAACAAACCTCAATAATCTTCTTGGGTGTGTCTGGGGGGAACTTCTGAAGGTTGTCCACATAGTTGATGAGCAGGTGCACAATATCGGTCGCCACCAAAGCCACAGCTTTGTTGGGGAACTGAAGAGAGACCCGGCAGGTCACATAAGCAACAAAGAGCACTCACTACTTCTACAGGTCACATGACCTTCTGCGTGAAAGAGCAGCAGCTAGGGGTCATTCAGTGAGCTGTCTCTTTGCCTGAAGATGACAATACCCCGGGGGTTGAAGCAAAAGGAAAGAAAAAGGCACGTCACAAACTCCCTGCCCCAGCCACGTGGCGGGGGGGCGCCTACCTTGAGCGTGACGCAGAGCACGTTAAGAGCATCCTTGATCTGCGGGTGCCGTGTGTCGTGTATCAGCTCCTCACAAAGCCACAGGCCGAGGCTACACAGCGCCACACACCTGTGGACAGGTGAAATGCACACACACTTCAGAGCCATGAAAAGGCTACGACGTCATCCCAGGCAGGGGGCCCCGCTGGCCATCATTAAGCGGCACAGAAAACATGGAGACCATCCACATGTTGAGATCTGGGTCTGCAATGAGCGTGAAGAGAGCCTCCCAAGGCCTGGCAGACCCTCCGGGGGGGGGAGCAGATGGTGGGAGAGAGGCCAGTGTCATGGCAGCCCAAACATGCCCCGATTCTCCCTCCCTGGATTCTCACGTCCCAGCTGCCCCTCCGCGTGGCCGCGAGGCGTGTCACGGAGACGAGGAGGCCGGAGTTGCTAATCCGCAGCCTGCCTGCCGACCGCTTCGGCGAGATTCCGGCTGAACAGATCGAGCGGAACGTGTTGGGGGGGGGGGGCTGCGGGCGAGATGTTCTGACCCATCACCGACAGGGGGGACAGAAGGTGTACCTGGCCGGCGAAGAGGGCTCCTCCCGGGCAGATTGCAGTATGTGTTTGATGATGTGTTCCTATGGAGACAGGAAAAGACACAGAGTGGTTCAGATCTGCCAGCCCCGCGCAAAACCCTAGACTCTCTGCCTCAGAACGTGCAGCCTTACGGTCACATCTACTCAAACCTGCACCAGCTAATGTCTGCATGACTCGCAAGGCAGGCAAAACAGAAGAGGCAGAGCCCCACGCGACTCAGTCGGCAGACCCCATAAACAGTTAACAGCTTCCTCTGTTGGTCTGTTTTCTCAAGTCACGCTCATCTTTTATTTATCCAATAAACACGGCGCCCAGAGGGCCCACGGGCAGATTTAAGTCGCCTCTTGTCATGCAAAACGAGGCTCCGGCCATCAGATGGCATCGTGCGAATTTCCCCATTCGGACGCGGGACGCTGTCCTGCATGGCATTAGTGCCTTAATGAGGACAGCAGATCCGTTACTGCGGCCCCGCATGCCGATGGCTCATTACGGAAATGAGCCCTGCGGGGCTCCATGGCAACCACGCAGGCCGCCCACAGTTACCTTGACGTCCCTGAACTTGGTGACGACCACGTCAGCGGTGGTGGGGTGTAAGGCAGGCAGCTCTTCGTACAGGTTTGGGAAGCACACCAGGGAACCCAGGAGGATCTGTGCCTCCACCCGGGGGGCCTGGGAGAGGGGAGCACGCCGTGTTAGCAGGAGCACTCTGGGGGGGGGGGGGGGGGGGGGTGTGAGGTTTAGCCCCCCCGGAAAGAGGGTGGGGGGGTGTGAAAAAGAGGCAAAAACATTTTTTGTTTGTGGGGGTTTTTTTTC
>JAODKE010000028.1:13794115-13809229 GCA_026779605.1 Mormyrus hasselquistii | reverse complement strand
ACCGGAGGGCCCGATCCCTCACCGAGCAGGCACGCCCTACACCGGAGGGCCCGATCCCTCACCGAGCAGGCACGCCCTACACCGGAGGGCCCGATCCCTCACCGAGCAGGCACGCCCTACACCGGAGGGCCCGATCCCTCACCGAGCAGGCACGCCCCATGATCTCACCACACAGCTTCCCTTCCTGCATTCCTGCCAGGCGGAGAAGCAATGAAGTCATCTCTGAGATACACGCTTACTCCATACCCCTGATGCTAAGAATGAACTTTTTTGTCCCCCCAAGATAAACTTGACACATCATTTCACACCATTAGGTATCCAAAAAGGCTGGACACTGGGAAGTACAACAACATGGTCTTCTTGGGACTCGAAATCAAAACCTTTCCACACCTCAAGTGACAGTTCCTGGACCCCAGCCTGCTCACTGTCCAAACAAACTCTACATTTGCCCATTCTCCATCCATGTCAGAGGTTTGTTACTCGTGCTGCTGACAATCGCTTGATTAAATAGAAGAATGTCATTACAGTCAGAGTCCGCTCCCCAGCCAAGCAGAGAGCCATGATTGAGGCTGGAGCCTGAACCACTTCAGCACACCGGCTGCCTTTTCACATCACCTAATACGCTATTCACCAGACTTGTTCCAGCAGCCAAACAAAGTCCTGAAGCAGTGCCAGCCGGTCATCTCCCTTCTGGCAACACATCTAGGCTCTATGAGAGCATATAACAAGCCTTTGGGACATTCAGTCATATAAGATACTTGTTATGGATGGCAGCTCCCAGAAATGTAAATGGTGGTTCGAGTTTTGCAGCTTTCACAAAAGTACGGACAAGTCTGGTCTCAAGCGATGACAGTACAGACATGTCACTGAATAGCCTCACGGCACAATGTCACTGCATAGCCTCACGGCACAATGTCACTGAATAGCCTCACAGCACAAACATGTCACTGCATAATCTCACAGCACAATCATGGCACTGCATAGCCTCACAGCACAAACATGTCACTGCATAATCTCACAGCACAATCATGGCACAGTGTAAACAGAAAGGGCCGTGAGCCGTATGAGACCGGCTATCGGGGCTATCGGCTAATAACTCGTGGCCCAGTAGCATCTGCAAAAGTGACTTTTTATTTCCAGATGGTTACTGTGATTAATTCAGGCCAAATCTAACCCAGTGTATTCACAGCTTTGCGGGCAATAATCACTTGTGCAAGTGATGCTCAGCACAACAAATGGTTCACACTTTCACTCATTAAAGGACGTTTAACTCAAGCACCCCTCCCGGATGTTTGATTCCGACAGAAAGCAGGCCAGGGACATTTGAACGCGCGCACACACACACAATAACAGCAACTTCCAATTTGCTGGCGAGCTACTGCATATCCTTGCATCGCCCTCAAACAACCTCAACAGTATAGTTATGTTATTTGTTATCACTGTATATTGATGCAGCCCATAACACCTATGTCCTTATACCAGATAAATATGACGCTGGCGCGACCCAGTCATCCTACATCTGCGTTTAATGGGGAAACTTGGTATGTTTTACTATGAGTCTCGTGCGGATGAACAATTAGATTTGAGGTTTAATTGCGATATTGTGATTGGAGCCACCTGCCTCTGTTGTTATAAGCGGCACCGTCAGCCAACCTCTCATACTCACCGATCACTATTCGCAGATGCTTCAGGCGTGTCAGCACGTCCTTCTTCGGGTCCAGCACCTTTTGCGTGGACTTCCTCACATCACCATGGGGTTTTTTGGAAAACATACCGGCGGCGAGTGGGGCTCGGAGGGCAGCGAGCCCCTGTCGGGTCGTCAAAACACGGTTTCCTGGGCGCACGGTGTCCGGTCCCCAGACCACAGAGCAGTACGCACGCTTAGGGCCCACTCTTCGTCACAATATGCACATGTATATCCGACTGGCACGGACAGGCGCACATTTTGCGCCAAGCTGAGCTGAAATGTGTGCTCCAGCGTAGCGCTCAAAACCCTACTCCCCAAAACAGATCAGACCCGAACATGGCGGAATCCAGGCAGGAGGAGCCACTTAATCTAGCCCAGAGCAATCCAACTTCGAACAAGGAGGGAGGGGGCGGAAAGCACGCATGGAGGCTACGCAAGCCAAATATGCGGACAGCGAAAGGTGGTGGTCAGGTCGTGGGTGTCCAAATTAACATGTACAGTCGTTCGGTGTATGAGGTACTGTAATGTGATTAAATACGATAAAACAGAGTTAAGCAAAAACAGTTTGAATAGTGCCGTGATCTATATACTGGAGCAAAAGATTTCATTTGTAATTAACAAGGTACACAAATTCATAATATTTTATGCTCCGCTGTGTTCCTCAAGACATTTTGTCAGTGTTGATACCGTCGTTCTCTAATCGATTATATGGCCTATAAAATGTATCTGCTGTTGAACTGGGAGCCGTAAAATTTGAAGTACTAGAGGATTTCGGGAAGCGTAGTTCAATCACCTCGCTTCAATTCTACACCAAATATAGTGCCTCGTTAATAGAACTACAATACCCATGCAAACGGAAAACGCAAATTCCGCGCCAGTCAGTTTCTTTTACGCGATCGGTGGTCGCTTAGCTTTTAGCCGAGCGCGACTTTGCTCTAATCTGAAAACGTTAACTTAGCCGTGTGTGTCTAAAGGAATATAGAAAGGTTAACTAGTTTACGTTCAGTTGAAAGATACGGCTGTTATCTCCTTGTGAGTTTGACAGTTTTGCTTTCTTGTCAGGTAGTTAGCCAAATAGGCTAGCTGCGGCAGGTGATTTGTTTTGATTTACGTGCTCCAGGATCTAGATAACTACGTACACAGTCCATTACGACTAACATATATCGGATCACTTACTTTTGGTGGTTAGACACTGCGCTTTCACATATCAGCCTTGTGTAAAAGCCAGCGTTGCTATCTTAAATAGTTATTCCTTTGGCAACCTGGTCTATTAAACTCAAGTGTCGTTTGCTTCGGTTGTTTCTGGCTAGGTAGTTCTGTTGGTCCAACCAGCTTGGTACTGATCGGGCTCCTTTAGCGGCTGGCGATGCCGGTTCATTCCCGCGAAAAGAGAGAGAGTAACCATGCGGAGATGGACCTGGATTATCCGGAGCAGGACGGCAGCAGCTCCGACGAGGAGGAGACTGACAGCTCTACCGTGTCTGAGGATGGAGATAGCTCAGGTGTTGTTTTGCATTCCCCTGGTTATTAATGAGCTGGTAACATCAACTAGCTATACGCATTTTTATATGCAAATGTTTATTTTTAGTTGAAAACCTCCCGCTAATGTTTCAGGTTAATGGGTTGTGTTCCAAAATATGAAGGTCCACACGTGTGAGGTAGCGATTAATGCACATGCTATAGTGGTGTCAACTTAAAATTGAAAAACTCCATGACTGTTGTTCAATGTTTTTTGCCCCCCACTTGAAGAGATGGACGATGAAGACTATGAAAGGAGAAGAATGGAATGTTTGGATGAAATGACTAATTTAGAAAAACAATTCACTGACCTTAAAGACCAGTAAGATTTTTTGTTTTTGCGTCCTTTATCACACCATTCCTTCTCCTTCCAGAGTGTTTTATGAGCCAGTTCTTGCTTCGGTAGCTGTGACTGGGTTTTCTTGTTCCTAGACTATATAAAGAGAGGATCACACAAGTGGATGCTAAACTGCAGGAGGTGATGGCAGGAAAGGCACCAGAATACCTAGAGCCCCTGGCCAACCTGCAGGAGAACATGCTAATCAGAACAAAAGTGGCCGGTGAGGATAGGAATGCGTGTTTGGCTGGCTGGGGGTGCAGGCAGCTTTTGGGGTGTGTGTTGGGATCTGCAAGTGATGGAGCATCAGTTCTTGGAAAGTTTGGGTCATGTGGTAGTCATGTAAATGGAGGTATTGATTAGGTGATTTTTATTGTGTGCATGTTTCCATATCTAGGCATCTACAAGGAGCTGTGTTTGGAGTCTGTGAAGAACAAATATGAGTGTGAGATCCAGGCCGCCTTGCAGCACTGGGAGGTAAGGGGCCCATCCTCTGTGGGAGCTCCTCCCCTTTCCTGGCTGAATCATGTGACCCTGGCTCCTTGTGTCCACAGAGTGAGAAGCTGCTCCTGTTTGACACAGTGCAGAGTGAGCTGGAGGAGAAGATACGGAGGCTGGAGGAGGACCGGCACAGCATCGACGTTACCTCGGGTATGGGGCTACACATCTCTTCACTGTAAATCTGCAGCGGTTTTTCTCCCCTTGGCTCGCGCTGTAGGCCATATCCTCCAAACACGTCTGCGGCATAATCACTGTTGCCTTCTTTTGTCATGCTGTCTTTCAGAACTGTGGAACGATGAGCTACAGTCCCGTAGGAACAAGAAGAAGGACCCGTTCAGCCCAGACAAAAAGAAGAAGCCTGTGGTAGTGTCTGATATCCTTCTTTGGTGTCACCGGACGAATGACCCGGATTTGCTAGCTTCCCCCTTTTAGGTTTTCTCGGTAGCAGGTTTCCCACAGGATGGCGCTGTTCTCACAGTCAGTGACACTAGGAGCTCTGTCTGCCAAGCTGCAAATGACTTGCCTTTAACTCTCTCACGCCCATATATCGTCTACATGCTGCAAGATCTGGACATCCTGGAGGACTGGACCACGATCAGAAAGGTGCTTGACTTCAAATTTGAATTATGGAAATTAACAACACGAATGCGTTCACTTTATTTATTTGTTTGTTTTTTTACAGGCTGTCGCCTCACTAGGACCCCACAGAGTAAAAACAGATGGTAAAGTGACACTGTCCTCTTTTTCAGTGTTTCAGAGTTACTTATTGTAATTGTCTTAGGGTGTTTTTGAGTCGCATAAAGGGTAGTTATTTTAAAGAGAATACAGCCCACAGGTCTGGTGAAAGGCATTCAGCTGTACAGTACCATCTGGCAGAGTCTACCAAGTTCTCTTGAGTCTGTGGCCTGTGAGCTGTTGGGGGCTGCCCTGTCTGATTCTCATGGTCTGTTTCATGCCCTTGGGTGTCTGTCTACTCTCCTATGACGATCGCCCTTACTGGTCCAGCTGTCCAGACGGAATCCAGCGTACCCACTAAACCTCCATCCTTCTCCAAGCCTGAGCGACATCAGCACAGGGCCCGATCTGAAAATGGCCGCTTGCTTTACGACGGCGAATGGTACTGCCGGGGCCAGACCATATGCATCGACAGGAAGTACGAGTGCCCCACGAGGTATCTGACTGCCAATCAGCTTCTCTGTTTCATGTTGGGTGGTGAATGGGGCTGGCACGTGATTGGTCAGTGTCGGGGGGATGGGTTATTGGTATGTGTGATCTGTATATAGGGGTGGGTCTGGTTAGTGTGGCATGGGTTTGCGATCTGTTTGGTTGGGTATAGTCCATGTATAAGGGATGGGTATATAGTCTTTCTGTGACATATTTGTTTCTGTCCCACAGCGCCACAATAACTACCATCAACCATGACGAGGTCTGGTTCAAACGGCTTGACGGCAGCAAATCCAAGCTGTACATCTCGCAGCTCCAAAAGGGCAAATACACCATCAAACATGTGTGATTCCCACCCTGGTCCATCTCTCACAGACCTCTGAAGAGTGCTGTTTTACAGATATTGCGTTCAAAAAGACTGGCGTTTTAAAGCTGAGATGAGTCCCTACCAAGCGCTTGGCCTAATTCTGTCAAACACCCATGAGCTGTAGCTTTCATGTGTTTGCTGAGTGTTGATGGAGAACTCTCCTTAATTAGAGCGAGAGATGAAAGGGATGGTTTAACTAGGGCATGGAGTGAGAAGGAATGAGATTCAGCTGCCTTTACCAGAATGTGAGCGTACTGCACGTAGTCGTTAGGCTTGTTTTGACTCTCATCCTAAAGAGGAAAAGGAATTTGAAAAGGGGAGAAGCTCACCAGCCTTCAGTGGTGTCTTTTACATGTGTGCTGCCCTCACCTGCTCATCTGCTTCTTATTTCCTGTGGAATGTGACAGGGCAGGAGTTCATGTTCATGTCATCAGCTCTGACTGGGATGTCTCTGTTCTGCAGAATCCAGTGGTCAGAGCATTTTAACCTCACAATAAATTATAGAAAGTGGTAAGCTGGCAGGCTGTCCAAAATGTGTATGTATAGCGGTTTAACTTGCTTGCCGATGTGAATAATGTGCAACAACATGCATATCATAAGGGTCCTGTCTGCTTATCTGTTGGGGCAGCGTGAGACTAGAATGTGCTACTTTTACCCAAGCCAAAGAGAAAATGTTCTGGGGACATAGTGAGGTGGTGACGTGCTGGAATATCAGCAGATGGACTGATGGGTTTTTGATCTTTTCCCATCGATGCAGGATCTCAGTACCTTTGTTTCTGGACCATTAGTGTCAGTCTTCTTGTGTATTGTGGTTTTTTTTCATCATCATAAATGGTCATGGTTATTGACTGTTTTGTGGGTATTTAACCTTTCTCTACAGCAGTATTAAACATGAATTTCGCTTGAGTCATTGTTCTATGAGGGGGATGGTGTGACCTGGTTGTTTATGAAATGATGTGTGAATAAAGGTTTGTGGAATTTAATTCCCTGTAAAAAAGATCCTGTGAAGGTGATGTTGCTTTGATCTCTAGAGATTTTGGGCTCTGTACTGTTTACTTTTGTAATATACATATCCTGTCCTGTATGTTTGAATGCTTTCCCTTTTCTGTTAGCAAAGTGAGCATGTACAGAAAAAATATTGGTTTAAAAAATATAATCAGTGTCCTGATGTGCATCAATCTATGTATTTGTGTTCCATAACTTACTCCAGTATAGGATCACGGCGAACCTGAAGCTTGTCGCAGGAAAAAGGGGACAGTGGAGGGGGTGCCGATCCATCACGGGGGTGATGACCTACAGCAAGACCTGAATGGTTGTAGCAGTATTCTCGCAAAAGTCAAGTCCATGGTGTACTTTCAAGTTTTGGCATTTCGCGTGGTGTATTACTTGTGCCGTTTCATTTTGCAAAGTCGACGTGAAGCTAACAGTATTCCAAGCAAAACGATCTCAAAGTATACTTGGAGTCAAAGTGTTTAAATTCATATTTTGTATACACTAGTCAGAGGTGCTTAGTAATAGGATAATAAACGGTGATAACATGTCTGCTTAAAGTCTGGATTTATATTGGTCTGCGTTTCAAGGCTGCCTGCTAACACTATGATAAGAATTCTCGGCCATTTATATATCAATTTAATGGGTGAGGAAGTACGGGCAAGGATGCGTGCAGGTTTGGTGCGACGAGAACGTGAAGTCCTCCGCTCGTGGTAGCGGTCCAACGGCAGCGCCCCTTCGCATGTCCATTAAAGTCGCCTGGACTGCCCGCGGTGTCGCTGTTCGCCTCTCTCCTCCCCGGCGCTGCACCACTTTTCCTCGGCGTCTTCTGGCTCCCCAGCTTTGCTGCGGTCCGGAGAAACATGACGGCGAGGAAGTCCGGCTCCCGGCTGGAGACGGAGATCGAGCGCTGCCGGTCCGAAGGACAGTGGGACAAGATCCCTGAGCTGGTGCGGCAGCTGTCGGCCAAGCTCATCTCGAACGGTACGGTAGCCCATTAGCATGCTGAATGCTATTCCCACAGGCCTGTACGACAGCCGCGATGTTTCCTGAACAAGAGCGCGGAAGTTAAGCAGATGTTTGCTGACTGAATTCTCAGCTCCGGTTCGCGGCTGGGGGTAGCTGTCACTAATAAAATGCATTAAAGAAATGCTAATCTCAATTTCCCTTCAAGCTTGCAGTGTGACAGCATTTCGGGCGTTGATGTTGGGTGTCCGCTGTGTTATATATATTTTGAAGGAATGGGCAAAGTGCAGCCTGTCAAACCGGCTAGCCGGCTAACTGACGGAAAAGCCATTCGTGTCTCTCAAATTCACATTTTTCTCTTTATTTCTTTTAATTTATCTTTAAACAGACTTGTTCTTTGCAGATAAGCTGCTGCTATAGCTGTCTGGCGTTAGTTTTTACACGTACAGCTTTGATTGTGCCTCCTGCAGTTTGGCCTGCAGTGTTATAAGCGGACAGTCATTTTGAAAATGAATATCATTACTTTCGACTTGGTTTGCCACAGTTATTGAAGGTTTTCAGATCTCTCGGCTCCGGTGCGATGACAGCAGCTCTCCAAGGTGCTCCTGAACAGTTCCGTGGCTGAATGTCTGTAGTGCTTTACTAATTCCCGTCTTGTTCATTTAGACAAACACTGTGGCAAAGTCCCGCAGATTACCCCTCTCCGCTGTTTTATTCAGTTAGTTTATTAAGACAATCTCTTCCTGAGATGGAGCAGTAACAAGCAGTCTATAACCGGATCAAGCTTCACGTGGCCAGCACAGATTGTATCCAGAGCTACGGTTCTGCAGCCTTGATTTGATCAGTCATAGACGTGATTTTTTTTCACAGCCCCCATGAATGCTTCTGTTTTTCCACATTGAGGCAGAGGCCCCCCACCCCGCCTGGCAAAGCTGGTGTTGCTTTGGCAAAGAGACTGAAGGCGTTACCCATTACTGAGGGCTGTTCATTAGGACAGGCTACATGGGCAAGAGACACACTGTGCCTTACGAGTGGTTGTACTATTGTTTCTGTAGTAGTCCTGATAAAATATAAGAAGTGCACAGCAGTGCTGTTTTTTGCGGTTTACTGCAGTATGTGTACATCGCTTGTGTCATTTTCATTCATGCTGCATCCACATAGATGGATGACATGTTTGATCAGAGGAACCATAACAGATGACCTCAAGATGTCATGTCCACATCGGATACAATACTGAAAGTCTTGAGACACCACGTCCAAGCCTGTGAGTCATAAACTAGGCCAAGATCACTTTTGATGCCACAGACTGTTTCCCCCAGATGACCTGGGAGAGTTGCTTCTGGGGGAGGCCAAGCTTCAGCAGTACCTGAAGGAGAACCCCATCAAGCCGGGGGCCAGTCCCCGGGGTGCCCGGCCCAAACTGGTTGAGGTCCGAAAACATCTGACGGCCGCTCTGGACCGGGGGAACCTCAAGGTAGGTCCAGACGCATGTTCCTGTGTCCTGAATGGATTTTGGTTTTTCAAAGGAAAGGCTCTGACGCTCAGGAGGACACCTAAAGGAAACCCTGAATTATCCTAGGGTGGTGTTCCATGGTATTTTAAAATCTTTTGAAGATTGGGTGGCTGTTTGCTGAAATTTATCAGTGTATAGGTGATTATGCAGGGTGCGCGATTTCACCCCCTGTTGGTCAGTTAGAAATGCTATGTGTAATGTGTTATAATTATTGTAAATGCATTTACTATTTATTTATTTATTTAGATTGATTTATCTGGATGAATGTCTTGTTGGGCTCTCCCATCATGCACTCCCTGGTATAAAAGCCTATGCTGCATTATAATGTCCAGATGGTATGAAAGATGAGACATAGGCCAAGCCTACCCCGAATCCAGTTTGGCTCCATTCGTGCCGCATTCATAGCGTCAGTGTCCCCTCCTCAGAAGAGTGAAACTGGGTGAGGCGTGACTCTCCAGTGAGTCACTGTCTGTCTGTGGCTTGAAGAGGTGGGCGAGCCCTTCCTGAAGGTTATTGCATCACCTGCCAAGTTAAAACAGCACAGGAAGATGAATCTATTTGGGTGTCCGCTTTAGTCTTGTCTCCTTTTGTTTATGGGGCTGTTGCTGACTTGCTGAATACAGAGGTGAGCAGAAATGTAAGTCATGCACACCAGTCTTTGGCCTTAATGGTATCTATGGAATTCACACTGGCTGCTAGCTTCTGGTTGAGCTCCACTCCTTTTAAATGTAGGGGGGGGGAGACAAGGCTCCAAAATCCATGCAGGAATGGGCTGCTTAGCCCTGCAAACTCTACTTGGCGTGGGTCACGGAGCTTTGTTCCCCACGCATGGGAGTTTCACTTACACAAAACTGTTCTTCGGGTATAAAGAAAAATGATTGGTTCAGAGAAATAACCAATCAGACTGTAGAGGAGATGGGTTAAAGCAACTAGAGGAAGCAGGACCAACTAATCAGATGTCTTGGTCCCAACTCCTCTACAATCTGATTGGTTTTCTCTCTGCCCTCAGAACATATTTGTGTAAGTAAAACTCACCTGTGTAATGGAAATGCTTAGAAGCCTTCTGGAAGAAGTTCCTTTCATGGTCAGTCCACATAAGTAGGGTTTGTGTCCCCAGCCCGACCACCAGCAGGAGGCCCAACTGTTAATGGCCAAGCTGTGCTACGTGGAGGGAGATTACCAGGAAGCCATCAGCCAGTACTCCCAAGTCGCGCTGGACGACATGCAGCTTGTGGGCGCCCCTGTCTACCGCCTCTCCATGATCGCCGAGGCTCACGCCACCAAAGGTCAGGTTCCGCCCAGGAGTGACCGTGTGCCAAGCTATACAGGACAGAGCTCCACACATGGACCTAATGTCCCTATAAACACAGCTCTCCTTGTGCCGCTCCCTAAACAGGCAGCTGGGTTTTTCCATAAACCTCTGAATGCTGAAACCACAGCCTGAGACTTCAGTGTGATTTTTAGAAGCTGCCTGCAAGGCCTGTTTGTTTATTTAGCCACTTATTTATTCATTTCACTCTTAATTCTGTAATTACTTTTGCCATTAACTTAAGGTGTCTGTCGTGACAGTAAGTCACTTGCAGTCTCACAGTTTGGCCTGATGGGGGCAGCAGTGTCTCATGTCTTGGGGTCGGTTCATGTGTCTTACTTTCCTTTGATCCCAGAAGTAGGTTGGGTAGAGACCGTCTTCTCTCATGTCATTTACCCAGCTGATTTTATTCATACTTGCAGAGGAACAGCTGTAAACCAATGACTTTGACCAAATGAGTATGACACAAGCAGCTTACCCTACTAAAAGGTGGCTTACTGGTTTGTTTCCGCCCATGGGAATGACTCTAGGATAGCTCTACTTTCTTTCAATTTTAATAAGTCACTCGATTGTCAGGTCTTGGGGTCACAGGGCCAAAAGTGGTGCAATGTGTGTCTGTTTCCCCCACTTAGGCGTGCTGAACTCTCCTCGTGGTGGGTTCACCTGATGTCAGGCCAAACCCCATCCTGGTACTGTGATCTACATTTCATGGTATACTATATGAGCAAAACTATTGGGATAGCTAGCTATTATACCTACATGAACTTTTATGATATCCCATTCTAAATCCATAAGCATCAGCATAGAGTTGGTTCCCCCTTTGTAGCTATAACAACCACCACTCTTCTGGGGAGGCTTTCCACAAGAGAGTTTGGAGTTTGTCTACTGCGTATTCATCCAGTGGAGCACTTGTGAGGTCAGGCACTAATGTTGGACATGAAGACTTGGCTCAGAATCTCAATTCTAGTTGAGGTCAGGGCTCTGCTGACCAGTCAAGTTCTTCCACACTAGACTCACCCAACCATGACTTTATGGACTGTGCTTTATGCACTGGAGCACAGGGTCTTCCCCAAACTGTTCCCACAAAGCAGGAAGTATAGAATTGTCCAAAATGTTTTGGTATGCTGTAGCATTAAGTGTTCTCTTCACTGGAACTAAGGGGCCTAGCCGAACCCCCAAAAGACAACCCGTTCCGTTACCCCTCCTCCACCAAACTTTACAGTTGGCATGATGCAGTCAGGCAGGTAATGTTCTCCTGGCATCCGCCAAACCCAGACTTGTCCATCTGTCAAACAGAGAGGCATGAATCGTCACTCCACAGAACACGTTTCCACTGCTCCAGAATCCAGTGGCGGCATGCTTTATACCACTCCATCCAATGATTGGCATCACGCTTGGTGATGTGAGGTTTGCATGTAGCTGCTCGGCCATGGAAGCCCATTCCGTGCAGCTCCCTTTGCATAGTTTTTGTCCTGGGGTTAATGCCAGAGGAAGTTTGGAACAATGCAGATATTGACTCATCATATTGAGTCAACAGAGCGTTGGCGACTTTTACACACTGTGCCACGGCAATCGGTGACCTCGCTCTGTTACTTTATGTGGAGTTTTTTGTTGTTCTTATGTGTTTCCACTTTGCAATAATACCACTTACAGTTGACAATGGAATATCTAGTGGGGTAAAAAAATTACGAGCTGACTTATTGCAGAGGTGGGATCCTATGACTGTACCACTCTTGAATTCACTGAGCTCTTCAGAATTTTCACAAATGTTTGTAAACCTGATTGCATGACTAGGTGCTTGATTTTATATACCTATTGTAATGGGTCTGAATGAAACCCCTGAAATCAGTAACTGAGAGGTGTGTCCCAAAGCTTTTGTCAATATAGTGTATCTGTAGACTGAAAACACCCACAATTCTCTATAGCATAAGTTGTGTACACCTCTCTACCAGTGCTGTAGACTTTGGTTACATGTCATGACGTAAACAAGAGTTCATTCGTTTGGCAAAAGTCCCATTGACGGAGACTTTGGTCCTTTTAGAAAGCCAGAAGACTTAACTCAGGGGGGTCGAATCGGGAGGCTTCAGACGTGCTGCTGGATCTAACCTGAACAGCTCCATGGGGCCATCTCTGTGGTTAAAAATAGCCAAGCTGTCTCACGATGCTCTCAGTCAGGCACAATACATAGCCCCCCCACTGTGAGGTTTGGTTACCCTCCAAGAAACAGTCAGCTTTTCTGTTTTTCAACCAAGGAATTTAAAAAGCAGGTGAGAGAGGGAGACTGTCAGCCAGCATCGTATAAGGACCCCCGGCACAGTATTCCTAATGCCTGGCTCATCCGCATCACCCATGAGCCCCGAACTCCATGGACTTATTGGGGCACACTCTCCCTGCCCTCTCCCTGGCTCACTTTTCCCATTTTCTTGTTACCCTGGGGCAGATAATGTCCATACCTTCCCAGTTCCTTCCCTCTGGTGTTGAGTCTGTGTGCATGATACGGGCAAATCGAGGTAATTATCCCATGTGGGACTACATGGCTTTGGTGGAACAGCCCGTAAAAGCAGGAACTCTCCCCTAATCCCAGGTTGGGCTTTCTGCTGGACCGTCAGTGTGGCCCTTAGTCCCAGCATGTGTCACTTGTGTGCAGGTCTGTGTCTGGAGAAGCTCCCCCAAGCCTCGCCCTCCAGCTCCAGCCACGTGCCCGACAGGGAGCAGGAGATCATCACGTGCTACGAGAAGTCGGGGGACATCGCCTTGCTCTACCTGCAGGAGATGGAGAAGGTAGCTGACCCGCGATCATCTCCACGTCATATGGGATTCGCAAGCTGACCGCGGCCTGCCCTTAATTGACCATTGGCCTCAGTATCCACAGCGCCGTTGAACAACCCTGCGACTAGATCCCATCTGTGCCCTAAATGGTCGCCGGTTAGAGATTCTGCCAGTGGTGGAATCTTGAAGGGCAGGTCAGCGTCCCTTTGAGGGTAGTGCATGCATGCACTGACCTAGGATCAGTAAACACCCAGGGAGAAGGTGGTCTACACCCCACTTCGCTTTATAATATGTACCACCCTCCACCGCCAGGCCTTGAGTGCTGGGATGCAGAACCGCAGCCCCAAGCCCGGTCCAGTGACCCAGGAACAAGAGCTGGGCTACTTCCTAGAGACGGGTCTTCAGAGGGCTCATGTCATTCATTTCAAAAACGGGTAAGAGGGTGCCTACCTCTCCCAAACAAGTCTGGGAGTGCTGACCATCGCCAGGCTGCTAAACCTTAGTAACACTTTGCTTTGGACATTTTGGCTGTTTATCAGTATCCATTCTTGACCATTTTTGTGTTCCCGTGTTCCCGTTCTGCATCACCTTCCATTGCCGAAGACCAGTTCCAATATTAAGAACAAAAGTACAGTGGACAGTAAAAATCCCATGCAAATATCAAGGATGCATATCACCAACAATGCCATGGTTTATTTGCTCTAGCAATTAAGAGGGGGAAAAAAAGGACTTTTTTCTAGTCAGCGTTCAGAAGTTAGCATCCATCATTTGATTGGCCGACTGCCTTCCTGAACGTTAATGAGGCTCACAGACCCGTGTTTGGTCAGATGCTCCCCCCACATCCCCTAGGCTTAACGTTCTGTCTCCAGTTGACAAAGAGCTGGTTTATTTCACCGGGACATGTAAGTGGGTGTCCGTTTCCTAGTGTTTCCTTTTTCGGTTCCCCTGAGCTGCAGGCCAGTGTAGTGGGTCCCAAAGGGTGCATCATGAATGGACTCCAGTGCCTTACCGATTGGCAACTTGTGCATTCTTTTACTGCACATTTTCTCCCAGCAATCTGACCCGAGGCGTCGGCCGCTTCCGCGAGATCCTCCGTGCCGTGGAAACCAGAACCACGCAGAACCTACGCATGGTGAGTGATGGGCTGGGCCGCTGAGTTCTGACCAAGACCGGGACGAGGTATGCGGTGTATAGCATGCTGCCTCACCTACGTTTCAGACAATTGCCCGGCAGCTGGCCGAGATCCTTCTAAGGGGGATGTGTGAGCAGAGCTACTGGAGCCCCCTAGAGGACCCCCCCCAGCAGTCGCCTCTCAATGACTCCCTGCGGCAGGGCCCCCTCACCCGGGACTACAGCCTGAGCCGCAGGCCCCGCATCTACTCTGGGGAAAAGTGAGTTCTGGCAGGATTGCTGCAGTTCGGAGCTGGTGTCTCACCTGCATCTGGGAATCAGGGACCAAAGGGTGACAGCGCACTTTGCTTTTTGCCCCCACAGCCTGTTCTGTCCTCAGGAGAACACAGAGGAGGCCCTGCTGCTACTTCTCATCAGCGAGTCCATGGTAAGTCCTGCAGGTCACCAGGGGGTGCTCTGTGTTCAGGCTTCACTCGAGCTTTTGTATCATTTGATCATTCTGCTCTATGACATATTTTTTTGCTTCCCAATTAATATGGACATGCTTCATACCTCTTGCTGGTCCAGGCCAAATGGGACATGGTCAGCATGTTTCTTTGGACCATTAGGGATGCGTTTCACACCTCCTGCACCCCTTATCCAGGCCAACCGGGATGCAGTGCTGAGCCGGATCCCAGAGCACAACAGTGACCGCCTGATCAGCCTGCAGAGCGCGTCGGTGGTGTACGACCTGCTGACGATAGCACTGGGCCGGCGGGGCCAGTACGAGATGCTCTCTGAGGTGAGTGGGGGGGGGGGGGGGGCTCCCCAGTTCAGAGGATTCTGCCTGCAGCTTCGTGGCAGCTTGCCAGCGAAGCTCTTT
>JAODKE010000028.1:13767183-13786758 GCA_026779605.1 Mormyrus hasselquistii | reverse complement strand
CCCCACCCCCCAACACGTTGCTGTGTGCTATGGTATGTCTGCCCCCCCCCCGACCTCTACAACCGTCCCTATCTGCCTTCCCCGTGCCCCATCTGCCCCTGTCCCCCGTTATCCGTAACGTGCCCCCCCCCCTTCTCTCTCCTGTTTATGTTTGTGTTTGCGGTGATCTTTCCTTTTGTTTGTTAATTTTGTTTTAATTTGTTATTTCAAAGGCAACCCCCCAGACGCTTACTTTCATGGTTTTTACTCCATTTTTTCAGTTTGTAAGTAGTGCTTTACTTGGAGGGCCCCAGCCCTTCAATTCCGCCCACTTGCTGGACCCCGCAGTCACATGGTCTTTCCTCCGCCACCAAATGTGAACGCTACCCGTGCGTGTGGTTGCTGCCGTGGGCCTCGTCCTTCTTGTGTTTCTCCGTCTCCTGTCTGCGTGGTGCCGCCTGATGGGAGCTGGATGCAGATGGCTTGTCGTGCTTAATAATTAAAGAGACGGTGTCGTTTTTCCTGGGCCGCACGCCGGAGCCCGATTAGCACAGAGATTTCCATGTTTAAAGGCTGGTTGGGCCCCGGCAGCCTTCGGATCAAAATTTGGTTCCATGCCTAAAGTTTAACATCCGTAATGTATGTTTTAATGAGTCGGCTTGGGCTGAGGTAAGTTATGGGTATGGCCGCTAGCGCTGTAGCCAGCTGGCCTGCAGGAAGGCGCTCTGTCTCTTTAAGAAGCTGCGGGCAGCTGTGTCGCTGCAGAGAAGCTCTGGCTTCCTGCTTCCTGCTGTGAAGCCCCATCCTATCCTGTCTTTCAGCAATAATGCCCCCCCCCCCCCCCCCCGCACGCAGCCATTTGTGGTCACCCTGTCACAGTGAAACCTTTTGCACTACGACGCATGCTAAACGTTTGGACTCTGGAGCTGATTGGTTGTTTTTTTTGTCGTTTCCTTTGTGCATGCACATGGTCTTGACATCATCATCCACATGTGGACACCTCAGGGGGACTGGTGATGATGGCGCTCTGTGGGGGACACAGACGCATCATCATCACCTCCCCACTTTAAACTCATCCAGGGAACCACTGCTCACAGTGTTTTTTTTTTTTTTTTTTTTTGATTGGTTTGTCGTATTTCTTGGTGATTTTATGAGTATTGGGGAAGCCCCGAGTAGCTGTATGTCTGCTGAGGGGCGGAAGCCTCCCGGCCCTGATGGCAAACCTCGAGATTCATACGTCAGACCGAGGCTGCAGGACGATGCTATAAACAGCCTAGAATGGGACGGTCAGCTTTATCTTCTGGTGGGACTGGGATGAGGGTTAGGGGCAGGGGGTGTAACGGCTGAAGCTGTAAAGGGGAGCGATGCCATGAGGAGGAGGGGTGTGAAGGGTCTGAGTAGGGGTTTGGAGACGGGCACGAAAGTCAGGAGCATACGACAGGGGCCCCCACTGACACAGACACGGCCCCAGACCCAGGGGGCCCGACCCCCGGAGAAGGCCGTCTGTTTGCTGCACACAACCATGCTGTGGGAGGAAATTGCTGAAAGAAGCGGCCTCGTTAGAGGAGAGCTGGGTGAACCTGGAGACGGGGCTCTGAGGGGGTGTTAGAAGGTGGTGTCCTTCTGACAGCGTCTGAGTCACTGTCCCTCTCTGATGTCAGTGGAACTCGCTGGTCTGACTAGGGTCGATTCTTCATGCTCTGGCACTCCTACCCCCTAAGCACCCCCCCCCCCCCCCAGAGGGGACGTGAAGGACGCAGGTCCGTCTTTAATAATGGGGTGTCCCAGGATGAGTGATGTCACAGAACCTGTCCCCCCCCCCTCCCCCCCACCGATTGGCGATCTCCGTGACCCTTGTTTTCGCCCCCTCCTCAGGCTCTGTGCACGCCACGTCTATGGCAGCCTCGCGGGTGGAGCAGGCGTTGTCGGAGGCCGCCTCTTCCCTGCAGAGCAGCACTCCCAAGCAAGGTCCCCTCCACCCCTGGATGACACTGGCACAGATCTGGCTCCACGCAGGTATGTGTGGTATGTGCAGTTGGCGGTTCAAACGCCTGTCTTCATAAGGTTTCAGACTCCGGTGTCCAGGATGGGAGAGCTGCTACTTACACGTGTATAAATAGTGCCTCCGGGGGGCGTGCTGGTTATTGCAGCGGAGGTGTACATCAGCATGAGCAAGCCGGCCGAGGCCACGGCCTGCACGCAGGAGGCTGCGAACCTCTTCCCCATGTCCCACAACGTGCTCTTCATGAAGGGCCAGGTGGCTGAGCTCCGGGGCAGCATGGACGAGGCCAGGCGCTGGTACGAGGAGGCCCTCGCCATCAGCCCCACCCACGTCAAGACCATGCAGAGACTGGTGAGTGCGGGGGAGGTGACCTACGGGGCGGCAGAGTGTAGGGAGGCCACAGGGGCTCCTAAATCGTTCCCGATTCTGTCAGGGGGCCGGATGATCAGCGCTCTGCCCTTGACTGAGGTCAGCTTGTATGTAAAAATCCCCAAACGGCTCTGGTGTCATGACCATGATGATGATGATTAATGTGTAGAGCTCTGGTTGGTGGAGGGATTCCTCAGGCACCCGACGGATACCTGCGAGATGGACTGGAACGCCGCATTAAGGCGGGGCTAGTGTCTTTCCAGCATCCTGGAGGCGGAGCTTCCTGACTGAGTAGCTATTAAGACCAAAGGCTGGGAGGCATGCGTCTTGTTTCTGTTTAAAGCCACTGAAAGTCTCTGAAGCGGGGTGGGAACGATGGTGCCGCCTTGTCTGGTCTGAACGCCGAGGTCTGCTCCACCTGGCCTCCAAGCGTGTAGTACTCATGCTCACTTGGCTTCTGAGAGGACGTGACACCGGATTGGCCGGGCTGGGGAGTGGGTGTGGCATGGGGGTGGGGCTTTCTTCTTGCCATCCCACCCCTGGCCAGACAAAACTTGATGCGGATGATGTTGAGGGAACGTGGAATGCTGAGGTTGAACATTGAGGACCTGAAGAGCCCAATGAATGCTGGCTTGGCTGCCGATGGCTCTGCGAGGTGGGTGGATGTGAGAGAGAGCCCTCGCTGAACACCCCACCCACGCTTGTGTATCCTCCCTCGCTCGGCCATAGTGAGCAAAGCCCGCGGTGCTTGTCAGAGTCTCACTTCCCATGTTAAATGGTGAGGAGAGATGTTGGCACTGAGCCGCTCCTGCTCTGCCTGGATGGATGTGTCTTTCAGGCAGTAGATCTCTAAAAGCAAGATTTATCAGGGCCAGGCAGGTGGAGGCCCTTGGAGAGTCCTTATGCATCTCCATTGGCTAGTGCCTGCGGGTCAGACTTTCCTAGGGGCCTCCCACGTTCCCATTGGCTAACGGCAGGCAGGCTGGCGATTTGCATAGGGGCATCTCATATCTCCATTGGCTAATGCCAGGCAGATGGACATCTTGAGAGGGTCTGGAGAGGCTTTGTATCTGTGGCCAATGGCAGGGTAGAGAACAGGAACACTGTATCACAGCTGCAGTTGTGACAGCGGTCACCGGGTGTTGGACAGTTTCCAGGCAGCCATATGGAGTGAGTGCGAAGTGATGGTTGTGCCTCACTGACTGGCTGTGTGTGTGACGAATGACACATAGATCTTGGGTGGATATCTCCACAGAAGTGGTTTTTCCAAAGTGCTGATTTTGAAGGTCGCTTTGAGGATTTCCCCCAAAGTTTGCTGCCTGTGTATCTGATATCGCTTCTCTTCACCTACCCTGCCCCTAGAGGGGGGGCACCTCTGATCTTCAGCGTTTCCCAGAAGCTCTGTTGTACTTGGGTGGATTATTGACCATTGGGATGGAGAGTGATGTATGCTATGAAAGAATGATGACGTCTAAATGCATAGGGGGTCTGTGGCTCATTCGCAATCTGCTCTCTCCCTGCCCCACCCTGCCCCGCTCCACTCCTACCTGCCATCTGCTGCCCCAGGGCCTGATCCTGCACCAGCTGCAGCGTTACAGCCTCGCAGAGAAGATCCTACGGGACGCAGTGCAGGTCAACTCCACAGCCCACGACGTATGGAACAGCCTGGGCGAGGTGCTGCAGGCCCAGGGCAACGACGACGCTGCCACTGAGTGCTTCCTGACTGCCCTAGAGCTGGAGGCCAGCAGCCCCATCATGCCCTTCACCATCATCCCCCGAGCCCTCTGATTGGCTGCCTGGCACTCTGCATAACAGGAAGTCCCACCCCGTGTCTTTCCAGTGACTAAAAAATGACACTGCTTGTAAAATAAGGAAGAAACAATGTGACAGACTGTCCTGTCTCCCCTTTAGTGTATGGTGTTGACCCCATCCCACCGTCCTCATGTCCTGTACAAGCCCATCAGAATTGTGACATAACTATGTAAACTCTGAACAGGAATGGATGGAATGTTATTACTGAATACCAGAGAATTCTGTTACCTGTTTCTTGGAAGGTTCACTCCCTTCCCTCCTGAAAAAGGGATCAGGGTGAGTCACACCTGTTGCCAAAAGCTAACTTTTTTTTTTTTTTTTTTTTTTTAAATTTGGGTCAAAGATATAGAGCAGAAAAGTCAGGTGACTGTATCAGTCTGGGTGTGGTTGTACGGAGGAATCAGACAAGCGTGTCAGCGTGGGGGAATCGCCTGTCCTCACGGTGAGAGAGATCGGGATAGCCTGCTGATACCGGGAGGGTGGTGGCCCATCAGCTGACGTGCCCTCAGCTGGCGCTCCCAACTCCATGCCCTTCACCACCGGTGAGACCCTCTCTCGTTTGTGTCTTTGCCAGTCCCGCTGACGGTGAGTTCAGAGATGTCGCATCAGATCCTGCCTCGTCCGCGTCTGCTGCGTGAAGTCGCTGTCGTCTCGCTTTAAGGGGAGAGGTGGGGTTTCCGCTCTGCTCCTGTGAACTTGGTGCTTTTTAAAGGGGCGGTTTTGGGAGCGTGCAAACCCTTCGAGTCAATATGTGGGTAAAGCCAAAAGCGTCTCAGTACTAACGTGATGTATGGATGTTAGAAATAAAAGTATGATTTTCATGCGAGTCTCCAGCTGCTGTGTCGCATGCGATGCCGTCGTGCTTCATCTGCTCCTGGGATTTATTTTGTACCCCAGCATAGCAGCTGGTTTATTCTGCAGGAGGTCGAGTGGCCCTGCTGTTCCTTACAGTGGTGGCTGCACAGCCCCATCCTCCGTCTTCATGTTCTATGCGCCACATCCGAAGCTGCTGCAATAATGTCGCTCCCTTTCAGAGCATCGTTCCAATGCTCCTTCCAGTGCTGCGTAGGAGAAAGTGGTCGGCCGTGTGATTATAGCTTTACGCTCTAATGCAGTCTGGTTCTTGGGGACCCACAGACTCCATGTTTCTGCTCCCTCCCTGCTCTTGGGTCAGAGGGAGTAAAAATGTGGACCGGCTGCGGATCCCCGAGGACCGGATTGGGGGAACGCTGCTCTAAGGGGCTGTGCATGTGTGAGTGGGAGGGAGAAGGAGCCTGTCAGATACAGCATGTGACCCCTCTCACACACACACACAACAACCCCTCAGTCTTTGTGAGAAGTTCCAATGACTCTGGCTTCTAACGCATGACGTCCTCCCAGTTCATCTATAAACTTGTCTGCCCTTGAAAATACAGTAATACCTGTGTGTTTATAACCCCCCCCCCCACACACACACACACACACACAGGTCCCCCTAATGAAAAGTGCGGCTGTGGACTGAGCATAGCACACAGCTGCTGAATGCAAGCTTTGTTCCTATTAAGCCAATCATCTGGCTGATTGCCCTCCCACTCCATGATGTCACCCATTTTATGTTGTTATCTTTAATGTGACCTCAGCACCATCCTGCCCACAGCCGCCTCGGGACTCGCCAGTGCTTGTTAGACTTCCTGTCCTCTGGGATTTCTGCTGCTTGTGTCGCTTGTTTGTTTATTGGCTGCCTTTCCCCTTTCCCTGCTGAGAACTCCCTAAATCTGTCCGCTGCATCTCCAGACGTTCCTGTGCTCCTAGAGTTGGGATCCCCTGAAAATATCAGCACTTTTGCTCAGGAGGACCTTCGTCTGGTGCATGAGGAACCTGTTGTATCTTTTTATTGCTGCTGGACTAGCCCATGTGTGAACCTCTGGACTGCTAACTCAGCATCCTTCACTGAGGACATGGAGGCCTATTGAACCCCTTGGGGCAGTCTGGGCTCCTGTCAGCACCTCCTCCATGCAGCAGGTGGCCATAGGCAGGTCCAGTTCAGGCCTGGTGTGGTGCCACCTGGAACAGATCTCGCCTGCTTCTCCTACCCTTCTGTAGGCCGTTCCCCAGCCCCGTTCTCTGAGTGATCGCAGGCCTAACGCCCGAGGGATGTTGGCGGGCCCTGGGTGTGAGGTGCTACGCTGGGGCAGACAGCCAGTTGGTGTGTGGAGAGCGGCTGAGGCAGCTCTCATTAATGAGCTCATTATGTAATGTTCCATTTGAAAGAAAAGCGTTAACTAGGTCTGGATCACCAGGGACAGAAATAAATACCGAGGTTTTAACCAAAGGCCCACATATAGCTCTCCTCTTTTCCCACAATCCCCCCACGTGCCTTTTTAAATCCCTCCCAGGCCGCTCGGGCACACAGTGTTGCTGAGCAACCCGCAGAGTCTGATCCTACTGTGCTCCGGCACTGGACACGTGCAAGGCAGCTATTTCGGACACGGCCCACGGGAGGCGAAGGCCGTGTCCCTGCGAGCATGGGGGAACGATCTTCGAGCCTGAAGCATGGGAAAGACAAAGGAAGAACCGGGGGGGGGGGTCCGGACTGCGCCACATGGTGACCAAAGCAAAGAGGAGGAACGCCAACTGAGGTCATGGACTTTTATTGGAAAAAAAATAAAATCAAAAGACCAACATGTACAACTTGGAATGGATGTAAACTGAAATCAGATGGACAGCTTGTGCCAAAACCCATGAACACAGACGCTCCTGTTAAACGGCTGAGGTTTCCTTGAAAGGAGAATGCTCTTCCTCTGACTCCGAGGTCACCCGACACCCCTTCCGTCCACCCTAGTGCCACCTGCCACGAGGAAACGAATCCCACAAGCCGGCATCCCCGAACGTGGTTTGTAAACGACCAGATTCATCACGTCACCTGGTCCCGGTCCCATTGGGAGGCGACGGCAGCCCGTTTCCCCAGTCTGAGCGCCCCGCTCTGGCCCGTCGGTGGGGCAGGGCGGCACGGCGCCGCCGGAACATCGCGATCCGCCGCAAAAAGCGCCATCCTTAAGCTGCATGCAGGAAGAGGAAGGGAGGGGGACGGCCAGCCCAGACACTGCGGCAAGCGGATGGAGCCACACGGTGCTTGAGCACTTCCTGTTGGGTCAGCGGTAGTACAGGCATGTTCCTGTCAGGCTGGGTGCGAGTCTGAGCTTGGGGGACAGAACCACTAACCATGCACATGTTCAGCTTTTCTGACAGAAGGACTTCGAACATTCAGGTGGTGTCTATACAGAAACAGGATGAGTAAATGAATATCTTTGCAAGAGGTTAGTAAAACATTTTTTTTTTCTTTTTCTTTCTTCTAAAGGGATGCGGAAGAACCAGGAGGACTTCATTTTGCCGTCATCATTTGTACAAATTCTGCGAAGAGAGAACAGAAATGGAGGGGGTGGGGTTTTGTGTGGGCTCCTGGAAGCTGGATGTGAGGTTCGGCTTTTGGCCCCACCCTGCGTCTGGCCACCTTCCGGCTGCCACTGACTGAACGCCCTGTACTTGGTCTCATTTATGTAATAACACCGCAGCCCCTGGGGGAGGCAGGCTGTATTTGCACAGAGCATAAAGACACTCTGTCAAGAAGGGGCGGCTCGCAGGCTGAGTCACAGTGACGAGTACTAACAGGGCTCTAACACACTCAGACAGGCTGTTACTGTAACGGGGAGGGGGCCAGTCCGGCGAGACCAGAAGAGGCGCACCCTGGCAGGGTCACGTTTCGATTACGGCGACATGGCATCAGGACCGTACCTTCGTAATTGACCTGCCCGTCCCCGTCGATGTCCGCTTCCCTGATCATCTCGTCCACCTCCTCGTCCGTCAGCTTCTCTCCCAGGTTGGTCATGACGTGGCGAAGCTCGGCCGCGCTGATGTAGCCGTTCCCGTCCTGTGGGAGGGAGGCAGGGGGTTACCGTCGTGGTTTAAAGAACTGATCCAGAGTCAGATGCCAAGATAGCTGCCTAAGCTTTACGAGACGCCACGGACGTCGTCATCTCAAGCAACTGCCCGATTACCCAACCGCACCTTGTCAAAAACACGGAAGGCCTCACGGATCTCCTCCTCACTATCGGTGTCCTTCATCTTCCTGGCCATCATGGTCAGGAACTCGGGAAAGTCGATGGTCCCGTTTCCTGGAGAAGAAGACTGGATCAGAGCCATGGATTCCGACTTTCGTCATGCCATCACGCACCCAGCACTGTGAACTAATGGGTCACTGCATTGGGATTGGGGATAGGCTCAGCTCCACAGGATTATTTATCAGCAGAGCCGTACACATGAACGGATTTGTTTCTAAGCACTTTATTCACATTGACAAGGGCTGGTCATACTGAAATGTGTGACTGCTGCCATGTAAATGTCATTCCTTCGTCAGAGGACACACCCAGCAGGGATGCCCGCAGCTCTCACAGCTAATCGGCAAGTTTGTTATTACGCTGCGCAGAGCTACTTCCGGACGCCTCACTGGACCAAACTGCTGCTCTATCTCTGACTGATCACTCCTGGATGCTGTGTTGTCATGGCAGCGGTCTGGGAGGTTGGGCTATATCCCAAGCCCGGCTCACCGTCTGCGTCGACCTCGTTGATCATGTCCTGCAGCTCGGCCTCTGTGGGGTTCTGGCCCAGTGACCTCATCACTGTACCCAGCTCCTTGGTCGTGATGGTGCCGTCGCCATCCTTGTCAAACAAGGAGAAGGCCTCCTTGAATTCTGCAGTGGACAGGTAGGTGAATGGGTCAGAGTGCTTTTGCACAGGCGGCCCAACCAAACTGATTTTACCTTCCATAGGGGGGGGAGGGGGGGGTAGCTAGTCATCGCATTACAACCTCAGGCTCTGTATCGTAACCACCCCATATCCACATGAGCACAATCGCTCCCTCTCTGGATTACCGATGCTAACGCCAGCTAGCTATACTCACCAGCTATCTGCTCTTCCGTTAGCTGGTCAGCCTGGGAGAGGGGAAGAGAGGGAGTGTTAACATTATTATGGTTTCGGAGTACGTCACAGACGCCGCGAATGTGATTCCACAGATGAACAATGTGGGTTTTCCTTGCAGGACGCGTCACAGGACGGATCTGCAGCTGTCCCCGCAGGGGGAGCTGAAGCCTGACTGCGCACATGGAGGCTGCTGATGCTGCTGCTGCGTGAATCTCAACCCAGCTGGAGAGCAGATGGTGCATATTTACTGCTAAAGAGGGCTTCTGTTGGGCTGCGACAATCTGGCAAGGAGTCGCGAAAATGACGCAGATCGAGGGATACGGCTGCAGTCGACTCGTTAAGGCCCCGGCGGCCACGCCCTCGCGCCTCACCCATGCACCGCCCCCACCACAGCCCCTCGCTAACCCACTGTGTCACTCTCTCACACCTTCCCCCTCCTCCCCCACTGCTGACACCGCCTCCGCTTGACCAGAGAGGGCGCTAATCCTCCTTCCAGCACCCCCCATCGACTACACACCTGGATCTCTCCCAGGCGTTGGTCTGTTCGGTTCTCTACGAGCTGCCTGGCCACCCCTTTCTGGGGCCCATCCTCTAGGAGTGACCTCAGACCCTGCATCTCACGGATCAGGGTATCCACATGGGTGCCCGTGCACTACGCAGTGGCCCGCAGGAAGGAACGGTACCTCCTATATATAAAAGAGCGGCTGCCCCTCCAGCAGCTCATAGTGCCCGGAGACTTGGGCTCCTCCACCCTGTCAATGGCAAGCTTCCTCAGCAGCATGCTCTAATCCCGACCAGCCCGACGGTCTGCTCTGGGAGCAAGGCGGTCTGAGTGGCGAGACCGGCTCACCTGAAGCTTGACACCATGCCGAGCGAGAGATCAGTGTCCCGCTGGCCTGGGTAACTGGTGCAATATCTATGCCCCTGCTTTTCCAAAGGTGCCCCCACGGTGCCTGTATCGTGTTGTATGCGTGGCGGACACGTGACTGTGGAGGCTATCAGCACCATGGTGCCCTTACAATGCCGTGAGCAGTGTCCCTCCATGGGGGTGTCGTCCTGCCTGAGACTCACGGCAAGACTGCCACGGGCGCTGCAGCTGAGCATTATGGGATGTCCACATTGCCCCTCACATAGCTTGGTTCTTAACCCCACAGCTCAAAACTGGCAAATGGGAACCTTCCAAGTCCAGGCCTGAAGAGCAAGTAATCCCGAGTTTGCTCTTGGATATGCCTTTGACGACAAGTGTCCAGAAAGTTCTTGTGGTGACCCACTTCCCTGCCATGATGCACAAGAATATCAGCTCCAGAGTGTATGGCCAGTGACCTAAACCCCGGCAGAGTAGCAGCAGGAGCCATGTTGATACTTGCGTCCTGTATGACCATCAGGTCATTACTGGCAGGCTGCCTACCTATCTGCACACAGGGGAAACCAGCATGTGGTTCACAATCTACCAGGACCCTTCCCACAATGCACTGCAGTACACAGACAGTCCGGTGTTTCCAATTTAATGACACCAACAGTCTGAGCTCAAATGTTGAGAGTTACCGCAACCAGGAAGTTTACTATAAAAATTACTATTGAAGTAAGGCTTTATTAACTGATCCCCTAGCAACTATGTAATGGCTACTTTAAGTGAAATTCTATTCGAACGTTCGTAAATAAGTGAACTACTGGACTGTTTGTCCTTACAAACATACGCAGTCCTCACAACCAACTCGATGTATCTGCGAAAGTGTACAACTGCGTCTTTCCCGAGCATGGAATGTCAATGTGTATTTCTGCAGACTGTCAGAAGACGCACCCGGCAGACCACATGCTGTAAATGTTTTATTTATGTGCCGTAAGAAACACCAAGGCGTGCAAGCCGCACCCACCGGCCTGTCCCGTGTAACATTGCTTATAGGTAGGAGAATTTTCCTTAAACGTTTGATTGGAGTATCTATTCTCTCTATTAATGAACAATCGGCAGCCTTAAATAGGTTAACGTTTTCTGGACAGTCACTTGCGCAGTCTTGAATCGTTATTCTTCCCTAATGCAAACGAAACTGAACCGATCCACAGAAATGGAAAGAGGACTTTTAATGCAGAATGGTTAGAGACATGCATCCAGTCGATTGCGGTGGGTTACTTCCCAACCTCAAGACGCAGAATAAGACCGCTCAGCAATGAATCGGAGTGTTCACAGCAATTCCTAACTTAACAGTCGTCACTTTTAGCTAGGCGAGTCAAAAGCGCAAAAATGCGCCCGCACATCGCACTTACCGGCCAGCTCCCTATCTGTCAAAACCAAAATCTCTCCATCTTAGCAGCGTTATTACTGCTCCCTGACACGGAACTGCAGCAAAACTAAGAGAGGCATGCAGAAAGATCAGAGACTAAGCGGTTAGTTTTAGAGTCAGGCTGCTCACTGGTTTATCTCGGCACTGAAATACGACGAACAAGCGCTGTGCCTCCCCTGGCCAGCGCACCACCGCGGACTCCAACTGATTCTTTTATACCATCAGAACACCAAACATCACACCAACAGCTGGCTCTCAGGCATCCGTGCGCAGTGCTGCTGCATAATTATCCCGTCTCCGTATGTCGCAATTTAAAACATTACCACGATCGGTTCATGACGAGAAGCTGAATACGTACCATGTCTGGTGGGACCGGATCTGCGAGTCGACTTCGCCTCCTGACGTTGAACAAAACACGAACCTAAGTCCAGTGCTCCTCACTAAAGGCTGTAGGAGTATGCGCGCCTGTCCTCTTATTTATAACTGCGTGTATTCATCCGCCACGCACAGCCCCTTCGCTCGCCTCTGTAACTTGCTCACTTCAGCCGTTTCAGCTGAGCGTAACAAGCGCAGAGAGCGCAAGAGGCGCAACAGGACCGGCGAACGTAAGGGACGCAAAAAGCGCAACAGGCGCGATAAGACCGTAAACCGCAGACAGCACAGCGTACACTGTTGCCGCACCGAAAACACTGGCCGGAACGATGCACCACTGGTTTCCATTACATACCTTTGAACGGTCTAATTTGTCTATTCTTCTGGGGTTTCCAGGCAAAACAATGCCGACCGTTTTGGAAAAGGTGAGACAATTTAAAGCTCCATCTTCTCCAAATATGTAATTTTGTTGCTACCATAATACACGTTATCTTTGAATGAATGAATGATGTACAATTTAAGAAACTCGATTTTGAACACATATGAGTAATAGAAATATTCAAAACTAAATATTCGTATATGAAAATGTGACACGTGTTACAATATAAAGTTTTAACCTTTAATTTTGACTAATGTAAATAAAGGAAGATTACAGCTCTCCGCTATACGTAATGAGTGGAGACTGAAGCCGCACTTCACTTTATTAAATATCTGTGGTGGTTTATGGCAACATAACTCAGTGCTCATAAAGGTTTACCTTTATTATTATTATATTATATTATATTATATTATATTATATTATATTATATTATATTATATGTGTCAAGCGAGTATTCCACATTCCGGCAGTTCTGCAAGGTCGGCACAGATCGACTTCTCTGCATGGGCGGATAAAAAAGTTCAAAAGAGTTGAAAACATTTGATCAATCCAATGTGCAAATGTCTAATAATAAAGACAATTGTTTCCCTCGCAGTTTCTAAGTGCACTGCCTGAAAAGTATTACTTTCAAACTAAATCAGAATTAAAATGTATGCACCTATACACTACATCTCTGAAGCCGATGACAATTTCTTCCCTCTATTAAAACAAAACACTGTTCAGAAATTGGCGCCGTAGAAGAGAAGCAACTTTCTGCCTTCTGACTAGCTCCGTGTTAAGTAGCGTAAGCAGTATGTAATTTACGCTGACAATCGGTATGTACACAACGTCACTGACATATAGCCGTAATTCAGCGCGATGGTGAGGCCCTACTTTATTCCTGCGGAGGGATACTCTCAAAGTTTGGAGCCGGCTTCTTTGTTGACGCTAGAGAGTTTTCCGTGTTCTTTGTGACGCTGCAGCTTATTGGCTACAACAAATCCGCAATGGGCTTCTCGGTGTGTCGGCGTTTATGATTGGCTACGTTAGACCTGCAATGCGTCAAGTAGCGGTCGTTTATGGTAGTAGCGTAGCTGAGTGGTTCTGTCTACCGGTTTCCTACTCCGTAATGGTTCTTAAGGTAGGGCCATGTGTACGCTGGAATACATGCGCCTTTTTAGTGAGGGAAGTACAGGAGATCTGGAACACAGCTTGTATTTTATGTTAAATCTTGGGATAAACCTGATTGAGGATAAGTTATTTCACTTACGAATGATCAAAGAAGTGAGCACAGAACTGATCGCGTAAATTCAAATGACACACAACATATTCAGTCACTTTCCCCCAGTTTGCAAATAATCTGCCAACTGCAAAGTTTATTTGCTCCCAAAATGTGTATTATATTAAATTAATAATCTTAATGTAGTTATGTTTTGTTGAGTACTGCTTATTCTGTTGAATAAACTATCTCGCTTTTTAATTTAGGATTTCATCACAAAGTAAAACAAGTTTTTATTTTGGTTGCTCTAAATAAGTAGCCTGCATATTACCTGTCATCCATAATTTATAATAACCAGTTATCCAAGTGGCATAGCAATGGCTCTGTAATTACATTGTATTTTATAAGGCAGGTAACAGGCAAAGAAAGTTACACCACACGCCTTGATAAAAAAGTAGTGGCAGTCATTACAGATCTAAGTTGTAGATCTACTAGGTCAGATACGCCGCTGTCTGTTGAGCCGTCTTGAATACCTGCACAGAGACACAAACACTGAACCTCTCCTTCCCGAGCAAATATTGAAATTGGACTTGCGTCAGTATTACAAATTCATCGCAGTGTGGCTCACGGCCAGCATATATTAAACGCATATAGAATTATGGTATCTGATCTATTCATTCTACATCTACGCTGAATAGCGTCGCGTTCTCTCTGACGTAAAAACGGTGCGACTATTTACTAGTAGAGACGCCGTCCAGTTATGGCACTCTTTCCAGCTTTTGCCGATGTGTCAAATAAAAATCCCAGTAATGAAAATTCTTCCAAAGGTCAGAACATGACATTTTTTTTTTTACTATGGACGGGTTTGGCATGGGTTTTAAAACCAGTTTTGTCATGTGTATGCGTAGTGTGTTGAATGTCATTAATGCCAGTAATGTGTACTCTCATGTGAATTCTTATCATGGTCCTTTATATGCTATGCCAAGTGTAATAAACTTAAGTGGCATTTTATTAACAAAATGTAAGGTTTAGCTTAGCTGATCAGAGCCTCATATTAACAGTTGTTATGCCGAAAAAGGCACCCCTGCCGTATACTGTGTCTGAGCACGTACCACTGAAAACAGCAAAAGGCATATCCTTTAAATTACCATTTCTGTAGCTCCCATCATCAACTTCTATATGAGAGTGTCTTAACTAACCTGTGCAGGTTTCACCAGTGTAACTACAGTAAAGATTTAACAGGGGGTGCCTATTCTGGCCGCGGGGTGCCACCGAGTGTCATCTCAGTTGGTTCCATGCGGTCGCTACTGTTTCTAAGGGTTAATTTATTTGTAACGAGAGAGAGAGAGGATTCGTCTCTGTTTCTCAAAAAAACCGTCTGTGCAGTAGGTTGTAGCGAATCCAGAGAGGACTTTTATGACAGAATGTGTTGTGAAGAGATTAAAAATACGGACATAGTACGGTTCTGCATGTTTATTCAAATAATGTGAATAATCGAACGATATAACCCATTTTTAATATACAATTGTTCATGTGACCCTTTCTGTAGGACTTTGCTTTACTCTTGACACCTATTTGTTGCTGGTTTATTATCTTAATGAGCAGCGATACTTTCTCTCTGTGCGTTAAGTGTGATGGATCCCAAAAGAGAAACTCAATGATGGTACTTCATAATAAAAGTCACTTGTCCCAACATAAATTAGCCATTAATATTATGACATATATATGTGTGTTGGAAAAACCTATAACCAGATGGTTGTGTTATTTTGGTATTTTATTATGTAGTGGATTCTTTATCCAGAGTAAATAGCAGTGTATATCTGGGTCTTAAACCTGCAGCCTTTTTGAACAGGATGGTGATGTTCTGCAGTGATGTTATTTAAGCCGTCAGAGAGTATTTAATGAAAAAGTTATCTTTCGATTAAAGTAAAAACAATCTTACTTATCAGCAAGTTTGAAAATGCTGAAATAAGATTTGTAATCTGGCCCAGGTTTAGTTTACGTCCTACTGAGAGCTTTTGATGTACTTGAACCGATGGCTGCCCTGCTAGTCACTCAGAATGAGCTTCCTGCACACACCGCTGATGTATCTCTGACTTAAAAGCCCCAAAGGCAAATTGCGATTGATTTGCTGTTCTTCTTCCTTCCCGCAGATCTGGACTGGCTCAGCAACCAGAGCTTCCGGCCCCATGACGCTCTGGTCCTTCATCAGCGAACCCTAGAGCTGACGGCATCTGAGGGGCAGGAGGTCTCACAAGATGGGTAACGGCACTTTGATGAAGCGGTGCAGCTTGCAGGCTGAATCCGCATAGATATCTCTCGTTCTTGTTTTACTACTCACTTTCTTTCATTACAATTATTAGGAAATTCACTTTCTTTAGCCATTTGGATGTGAAATAATGTCATTTGGGTTGGATTCCTTTGTAAAATCGATGCTTTGGCATCACCTCCCCTCTCTCGTCCTGCCGTATCGGCTGCACATACCATTGCGTCTCTTTTGACTATTTATAATTTGTCACAGGTCTTTAGGTTCTGAATGGAAGGATGATGTCAGATCTAAGAGAAAGAAGAAGAAAGAGAAGAAGAAGAAAAGGAAGAAGAGGAAGGGGAGCAGCGGAGAGGACTCGGGGGCCAGTGGCTATGAGTCGGACACAGTCTATCCCAGCGACCTTTTAAAACAGGCTAAAGATGCAGAGAGGTGGGGGCCAGAGCATATCTGTGAAGCTGAAACGGGCGATGGCCTCTCGCCCAAATTATTCCTTTGGCGTTCTAAAAAAAATCTTATGGTGCCTCTTGCTTTTCTTAAACACATGACTCTTGGACATGTGAACATGCAAATATGCCACTAAAACCTGCTGAAACCACAAATGCAACTAAGGATGGAGACTTTTGCAAGGTTTATTTTACCCATCAGCAGAACTGTTCCTGTTTTCTTGAGGACCTGGGCATTATGGCTTAATTACAGGCAACATCCGACGGGAGCAGCTGGTAGTGACTTATGCCTGTGGTTGTGTCTCCTGTTTCCTGCTCCACTCCCCCCCCCCCCCCTGCAGGCAGGAGGACCAGCCCCTGTCTCAGGGATCCTTTATGTGGCAGGACGACCTCCCAGCCCCCTCAGACCGCCCCTTCTGCATTGACAAGAAGGCCAATGCCGGCAATTGGCAGTATAAGTCCCTGTACCGTGGAGACATCGCCAGGTGCTGCTTCGCTTCTCGGCACTGCTCTCCAGATCCACTTAGCTGGGCTTGAGTTTTGCTTTTCCTGGCCGCCTGCTATATGTTTGCTGTCCTGTTTCCTGATTTTATGTGATGCAGATAATCCTCCAAGCTATCTAGATATCTTCTTTTTTTACTCCTGCTCGTCTTGTCCTGTTGACTTCCTGTGACCAGCAGGCTGGTCGATTTACATCCTTTTCTTTCTCCCTCTCTTGTCCTTAGTTACAGGCGCAAAGGTAGCTCCTGCCTGGGCCTGGACCCCAAGACTCAGGCGGTGAGCTGGGCTGAGACCAAGCCGTCCAACGCAAAGCGGGTGGTGCGGACCGTGGAGCGCTACTTCTCCAGAGTCAGCCGTCAGCAGCTGGGTGCGGCCGGCCGGCCAGAACTGCCCGGCTCGCGTGGATCAGGCCCAAGTCCGGCAGCAGTCCGCTTCATTCCCGTACCTCCTATTCTCGAGGAGGAGGGGAGCATGGGAGCCACCATGGCCCCTACTTGGGTCAATCCCTTAGGGGTGTACGACTCTTCCACCTCATTGTGGCTGCAGGGTAAAGGCCAGCCAGAGTCAGAAGGCCAGAAGGAAGAGTCCTCCTCGGTCACCGTGGGGACGGGTGGAGTTGCTGGCTCCTTGTTGGCTGCTAAGGTGGAAGACTTCAACCGGCGGCTGCGTGAGAATCCCGCGGACACGCCCACTTGGCTGGAGTTTGTCCGCTTCCAGGTAGCTGTCGTATCCCAGCCATTTCCCAGAATTCTACCAGCAGGTTTGGTGTTTGACGGTCCTTAACCTTTCGCTGCCTGTCTGTGCTCAGGACGAGCTGATGGCTGCCGCAGGCCCCTTCTCGGCGTCAGAGGGCGAGGTGGAGGTGCGTAGGAAGTCTCTGCGGATGACCCTGGAGAAGAAAGTGTCTATCCTGGAGAGGGCGCTGGAGAGTAACCCAAGCTGCGTGGAGCTGAAGTTGGCACGACTGCGTCTGGGCCGGGAACTGTGGGATGCGGCGACGCTGATCCGGGAGTGGAGGCAGCTGGTCTTCCTGCGGCCCAATGAGCCGCGGCTCTGGAGGGAATACCTGCTGTTCATCCAGAGCCAGTTCAGCACCCTCACCGTGCCCAAGGTCAACGCCATCTACGGCAAGGGCCTGAGCACGCTGGCGTCCGTGCTGGACGGGGCGCTGGTGTCACACCCGGCCTTGCCCGGCACAGAGGAAGCAATGCTGGGTAGGTACCAGATGCCAGATGCATGCTAGAGGGTTATAGTTGCTCACTGAGAGTCTTTTTGTTGTTTCTGGAAATGTCAGTATGTAAAAGGCACCTTGCTTAATACCCTTAGATCCATTTCTTTAGGAAGGCTTTGTTTTTAGGAGTAGATGACTTTCATTCACATTTCACTGTGGTGTTTCACTGTCTTGAGATCTTGCGTCTGCACTCGGCAGCTGTCCATGTAAACCTCATTTTCAGGCCCGTTTAAAAAAACAGCCTGTCTTTTACCTCTGGGATTTTAACAATGATCAACCAATGCCACCTAGTGGTTTAAGTCAGCATTACATTGGCTGGGCTGCTTAAAATGGAAAGTGTTATTGTTGTCTGTGGGGCATGCTGTGCTTTTGGCTAATTAGAGGTTCTGCCATGTAACCCACCTGATCGTCGTCGTCATTATCAGTCCTGCAGAAATGTGATTTGGTATTTATTTTTCATCATATATTTCATTGCGAAGGACAGTAATATCTGCACAGCAATGGCGCTTTTCCACTGCCACCGAGAACCGAACCGTACCAGACCTGTACCGCAAACTGGCACTTTTCCATTGCAAAGTATGCGAACCGTACCCGAGCTGTAACTGCGCTGACATGACACTGCCTATGAGCAGGGCCGAAAGTGTGACCAAACTGAGCCACCATGTGATTGGTCTAAATAACTAGATACTGGCGTTCTGCACAAAAAAGCGTATATTATATATATTATTAATTAATTAGTAGTATTGCACATCGATACATTCCTGCAAACTCGGGTAAATTTCCAACCTCCTGCTGTACTTGAAAATGTTCTATAGAACATCTGAAAGGAATGGATTCGTAATGCAGATTTACACAAGCGATTGCTAATTCCGCTAGCATTTGAAGCTTGCATAACACGGTGATTCTCACAGATGTGCTATCAGAAATTAGCACACAGTAAAAAAAAAGAAAAAAGAGTAAATCATGATGTGCACCTTGTGAAAAGTGAATAAGCGTCGCTTTTTGGTTTTATGTTGCTCTCCAAACTAAGCAATGTTTTTATCGAACTGACCCTTCTGCAATGGAAAACTGAAGTGTACCGGAACTGTGCTGCAGATAGTACTACTTTGCGGTACAGCTCGGTTTCTGTGTACCAGTGGAAAAGCAGCACTGGTTTCATTATGTAAACGGTCTCTGTTACCGGTTGAGGAGACAGACCTTAGTTCTGGGAAAGCTCAGGTCCAGAGCACTGGGTGTGGTCTGGGATACGGTGTGGGGTACAGCCCACGGTACAGCTTTTGGTGCACTGTGGGATACACTGTGGGGTACGGCCCAGAGTGCACTGTGGGATACACTGTGGGGTACGGCCCAGAGTGCACTGTGGGATACTCCATAGGGTACACTCAGGGTACACCCTGTAGTGCATTGTGGGATACGTTGTGGGGTTTTGCCTGTGGTGCGTTGTAGGATACGCAGTGGGGTATGACCTGTAGTGCATTTTGGGATACACCATGGGGTATGGCCTGTAGTGCATTTTGGGATACGCCAAGGGGTATGGCCTGTAGTGCATTTTGGGATACGCCAAGGGGTATGACCTGTAGTGCATTTTGGGATACGCCATGGGGTATGGCCTGTAGTGCATTTTGGGATACGCCAAGGGGTATGGCCTGTAGTACTTTTTGGGATACGCCATGGTGTATGGCCTGTAGTGCATTTTGGGATATGCCAAGGGGTATGGCCTGTAGTGCATTTTGGGATACGCCATGGGGTATGGCCTGTAGTGCATTTTGGGATACGCCATGGGGT